>CM035422.1:30151786-30299286 GCA_020310875.1 Ceratopteris richardii
CGATGAAGCCCTCGTCCGATATATGTAGAAAATGCTCACGGTAATAGAGCATTTTCGGTGGCAATGTACCCCTAGGGCTCACCCATGTCCTCTGTATGTATGTATGCCATATCTCCTAACGAATGATCCTATTCCTCTCCTGATGAGAGAGCGAGTAGGTGGGTGCATGTGAGTCGTACTGTAGTGCTGGTAGCCTGTCTATGTCAAAGCCGTGGTGGGCCAGCCAGTCTCGTGTCTGTGCATACCATGAGGAGGTGTCGCCTGCTAATGCCATGTCCCGTGATGCCTGGAAAGCCCGATAAGCAATGCCCCCTGTATCCGTGCTGCGGAATCTGTGTAATAGGCATACTGTCCGGAATAGTGCCTCAACTAGCATCGGTGGTGCAGCAAGCTCTGCTCTAATGATATCATGTGGTACTGAAGGCTTTCTCCGGATAAGTCTGGAAATCATGAGGATCTGTGGCCTCTCTAATGCTGTCCATACTGATGTGGCTAATCCTGGTCCCCATATGGTTGCCCCATACATGAGCGCTGGTGTAACCAAAGTGTCGAAGAGCCACCCTTTTGTGCGGGGCTCCTGAAAATATGCTTGGTGGCATTGTCTCTCCATCAAGGCAAGTGCTGCATACCCACGTGTGATGCGGTCACGTGCTGCTTGAGACATAGAGAAGACCCCTGATGCTGCTGTAAATGTCACTCCCAAGTAAACATATGATCCGACCACCTCAATCGGTCCACCCGCTGCCGTGAACAAACTATGTCTGCGTACTTGTGCTGATGTATGAAAGATCATGACCTTGGTTTTACCAAGGTTCACAGATAACCCTCTCTGTGTGCAAAAGTCATCTAGACCATGTAGATGATGCTGTAGACCTTCTGCAGACTCTGAAACCAGTACAATATCATCAGCATATAAAAGAATATGGACAGTGGACCCGCGTACCTCAATGCCATCACCCCCCTGCTTCTGTATGTAGTCTACTATCTCATCAATGTAAAGACCAAAGAGGGTGGGTGAAAGAGGGCATCCTTGCTTCACCCCGATAGTGCTAGCAAGTGGATGAGATAAGCCCCCCGGACATCTGACTCTACCAGATACTCTCTCATATAAGGCATAGATCCCCCATATCATCTCCTCTGGGGCTCCGATATCAAGTAGTCGTCTGAAGAGTCGTCCCCTGGGAACGGTGTCAAATGCTTTCGGAAGTCCACAAAGCAGCAATATAATCTCCTCTTCCTCACCCTTGCCTGGTCGATCAGGCATCTCAGAGTGAAGATGTGGTCAATGGTAGAGTAATCTCGTCTGAAGCCTACCTGTCCTGGAGCCGTGATACCCTTCCTCTCAACGAAAGTACTCAACTCTGTCTCCAGTACCACCCCATATAACTTGGCCAATATAGGGCCAATCATGATCGTCTCGTATGTAGCTGGATCCATAGTATCTTCTGACTTATGAATGGGCACTATGGTGTGCTAAGTCCATGAGTCAGGGAACCCTTCAACCAGTGCACGGTTGAAGAGGTGGGCAATGAGCGGTGCAAGGGTCGTGGCTCCGTAGATGAGGTGCTCAGCCTGTAAACTGAAAAGGTCATAGGCCCTGCCATGCTGTAGACGGGCACTAGCGCGTCCCACCATAGTGGGTGTGAAGAAGTCAGATGTAGTAGGACGTGAGCTCTGTGGTCTTGGAATAGGGGGCTGGTATGGGATCTCGTATAGGCTCTGTGCATAGCTATGCCAAGTGCTCGGGTCTCGGATGGGTGTCTGCTGTCTCCTCTCTCTCAAATGTCGCCATGCCACTGTACTGTCTCGACTCATGAGTAAATGATAAATATCCCAGTACTGTCTCTCTTCCCAATCACGCCGTTTACGGCGAGTAAGGCTCTGCATGCGATGCTGTGCCTGTGTGTGTGTAATATCCCCTCTATGCTCTAAAATGCATAGGTGCTTCCGAAGAGAGAGAGAGAGAGAGAGAGAGAGAGAGAGAGAGAGAGAGAGAGAGAGAGAGAGAGAGAGAGAGAGAGAGAGAGAGAGAGAGAGAGAGAGAGAGAGAGAGAGAGAGAGAGAGAGAGAAAGAAAGAAAGACTTTTTAACGTCTATTAGAGGCCAAAATCGGCCTATGAGACAAAACATATACATCAGTATGATCCAATCCACTGTGATCCAAAACGAAAATAAAGTGTGAGTACTGCAAACGGGTATAAAAGGTGGGATAGTAGCTGGTATCAAGGGTGTGGGGTGCTATGGGTATGCACTCTATATGCTCAATGGGTGAGATACAAATATGATATGCATAGGGAGGGGAGGCTCGATGGTATCACAACCCCCTAAATGCCTGGAGTGGGTGTAGGATATAATGCATCGGTGGGTAAGGCATCATGGCAATCCTCAAAATGCTCTGGGCGTCCAAATCGATAGGGGTGCGCTGCTGACGTCTCTGTATCTCCATGTTATGGCGTGCGTGAATCGCCTGAATCTCTCTCTGAGAGAGAGAGAGAGAGAGAGAGAGAGAGAGAGAGAGAGAGAGAGAGAGAGAGAGAGAGAGAGAGAGAGAGAGAGAGAGAGAGAGAGAGAGAGAGAGAGAGAGAGAGAGAGAAGAAAAAGAAAGTCATATTAACGTCTTCTGGAGGCCAAACTTGGCCTATGAGACAAAAACCATGTACAAGTGTAGTAACCCTGTGTAGAAGATAAAATGAAATAAAAAGTATATCGCTACACAAAGCTATATAGGGCTGGAAAAGGCTGGGGAGACGTGGCTCTGACTCTGCAGATAGTGGCCACCTAATACATGGGGGATTCAAAATGTGAGTAGAACGCCCTAGCTACTGGTGATGGGTGGAGGTGGGTGTAGTATGTGGTACATCGGTGGTGGTCTGAGTGCCTCCTGAAGGGAGACAACCCGTCGGGTGGTGGTACGCCTATGCTCCATCATGTGGTCGTAGGCAATCCTGATGCGTGAGATATCCTCCTGATATAGTCGTGGTCGACGATATCCGCCCATGCGTGGTCGGCGCCGTGCTCTCTGTGCTGCTGCCTGGTGGAGCGTGAGCCCTATAGATGGACCTCTCTGATGTAGCTCAACTCGCTGAAAGAACTGGGTAATGGTCTGCTGGGTACTCACCCGTGGCTGATGTATGGGCTGTAGTGACCGCTCTCACCTCTCGTATGCTGCTGTGACAAAGCGTCCCAAGCGTCTCTGGTCTCCCATAGTCATGCACAGCTGGAATGACTCCTCGATCTGGAACTATGCTCGTAGGTCTAAGTATGCTGGACATCTGATAACAAAATGCTCCTCACTCTCTACCTCTGTCTGGAATACTGGGCACCACCTCTCCTCACGGGGGACTCCCCTGGACCGACCCCTCTCAATCTCGAGCTGATGTGATGAAACCCGGAGCTGCCCAATGACGACTCGTAGGTGGTGGGGAAGGTAGATCTGCATGTATCTCGGAATCTCGATGAAGCCCGTGCCCGATATATGTAGAAAATGCTCGCGGTAGTAGAGCATTTTCGGTGGCAATGTACCCCTAGGGCTCACCCATGTCCTCTGTATGTATGTATGCCATATCTCCTGGCGAATGATCCTATTCCTCTCTTGATGAGAGAGCGAGTAGGTGGGTGCATGAGAGTCGTACTGTAGTGGTGGTAGCCTGTCTATGTCAAAGCCATGGTGGGCAAGCCAGTCTCGTGTCTGTGCATACCATGAGGAGGTGTCGCCTGCTAATGCCATATCACGTGATGCCTCGAAAGCACGATAAGCAATGCGCTCTGTATCCATGCTCCGAAGTCTGTGTAATAGGCATACTGTCTGGAATAGTGCCTCAACTAGCATCGGTGGTGCAGAGAGAGAGAGAGAGAGAGAGAGAGAGAGAGAGAGAGAGAGAGAGAGAGAGAGAGAGAGAGAGAGAGAGAGAGAGAGAGAGAGAGAGAGAGAGAGGGAGATTGTCTTCCGAAGGCCAAAATTGGCCTATGAGACAAAACCATGTAGAACTATAGTCATCTCTATGCAGAAATGAAAAGGAAGGTGACCACTACGATCGATTACGGGAATACAACAAAAAAGGTGGAATTGCTGGTAAGTGGTAAGTAGGGGAGATAGTAAGGATAGTGGAGTGTGCGATACGTAGGGAGTGTGGCTATGGCTCTGTAGATAATGGCCACCGACATAAGAGGGGGTGAGTGAAAGTGTATAACCTAGCTACTCATGATTGGGGGGTTGGTGGTGTATGTGGTACATGAGCGGCGGTTAGAGTACTCACTGTAAAGTAGCTGTCCATGAGATGGTGGTACACCTGTGCTCCATCATGTGGTTGTGGGCTATCCTGATGCATAAGGTATCCTCATGATGTAGTTGTGGTCATCGATACCGAGCCACCCGTGCTTGGTGGTGATATCCTCATGATGTAGTCGTGGTCGTCGATACCCAGCCACCCGTGGTTGGTGGTACCCAGCCACAAAGTCTCTGCATGTTAAAGCGTAAACCCTTGTGCCTCTGGGGGAGGGGTCTATGTCATGTGGTCTAGCCCGTTGGAAGAACTGTGTGATAGTCTACTGGGAACTCACCTGTATTGGACGTATGGGCCATAGTATCTCTGCCCTTGTCTCATATGCTTCTCTAAGAAAATTCCGGTCTCTTTTTGGGCATGCAGCGCTGGAGCGATCCCTCTATCTAAAACTCTCCTCGTGGATCTGAATATGCCGGACCTTTGGTGACTAGGTGCTCCTCGCACTCTATCTCTGTGGCATATTGGGCACAACCGCTCCTCATGTGGGACCCCTCTGGCCGGACCACACTTTATCTCGAGTCAATGTTAAGAAACTTCGAGCTGCCTAATGGCAACATGTAGATGGTGTGGTAGGTATGTCTTCATGTATCGTGGAGTCTCTATAAAACCTTGGTTTGAGATATGTAGAAATGTTTGCGATAGTAGAGCATTTTCGGTGGCAATGTATGAGTTGGTTTGACCCATGTCCTCTTTATATATGTGTGCCAAATTTCCTTGGAGATATCCTATTCCTATCCGAGTGGGAGAGAGAGTAGGTGTGGGATTGGGTGTGTCTATATCAAAACCGTGGTGGGCCAGCGAACCTTGTGTTTGTGCATACCATGAGGATGTGTCCCATGGTAGAGCCATGTCTCGTGATGCTTAGAAGGCCTTGGAAACAATGCGCTGTCTGTCTATGCTCCCGTCCCTGTGTAGTAGGCATACTGTCTTGAAGAGTGCCTCGATAAGCATTGTTGGTGTAGCAAGCTTTGCCCCCATGATGTCATGGGGTACTCAGGATTTGGTGCGAATGAGTCTGGCAATCATAAGTATTTGCGGTCGCCCCAGAGCCAAGAACTTTGAGAGGCCTATAAAAGAAAGGGTAGGGTCACTTATTTGATAGATCCAACGCAATCTAACGCTAGCTTAGGCCACTATTTGAGGTGTTGGTGCTGTAGCACTCATGGGGCAGCCATGGTGCACTTTAGGAGCAGCTATGGAGCTATATTAGGAGCAGCCATGGAGTTCTTCTTGGAGAAGAGTGTGCTCACACTCTTGCTTATGGATAAGGCTTTGCGGAAATCCACAAAGCAACAGTAGAGTCTCCGCTTCCTCGCCTTCGCGCTCTCAATCAAGCAATGAAGTACGAAGATGTGGTCGATGGTGGAGAAAGTGCGGTGGAAGCCTGCCTGGCTGGGTTCTATGATCCGAGCTGCCTCAGCGTGTGTACTGAGCTCTTCCTCTAGTACTACCCCATAGATCTTGGCCAGGATGTGGCCTATCATAATAGTCCTGTAGTTCCTTGGGTCCATCATATCGCCAGACTTACGGATAGGCGCAATGGTATGCATAGTCCACCTGTCTGGTAGTCCCTCGACCAACGCACGGTTGAAGAGGTGGGTGATGAGGTGGGAAACTACATCGATTGTGTATATAAAGTGCTCGCCTTGTAGTCCCGTGTGGTCTGTTGAACGGCCATGCTGTATATATATATATATATATATATATATATATATATATATATATATATATATATATATATATATATATATATATATATATGTATATATATATATATATATATATATATATATATCTATATATATAAATATATATATAAATATATATATATATATATATATATATATATATATATATATATATATACATATATATATATACATATATATATATAGATATATATCTATATATATATATATATATATATATATATATATATATATATAGATATATATATATACATACATACATACATACATACATACATACATACATACATACATACATACATACATAGAGAGAGAGAGAGAGAGAGAGAGAGAGAGAGAGAGAGAGAGAGAGAGAGAGAGAGAGAGAGAGAGAGAGAGAGAGAGAGAGAGAGAGAGAGAGAGAGAGAGAGAGAGAGAGAGAGAGAGAGAGATACTTTTAAAGTCTATTAGAGGCCAAAATCAGCCTATGAGACGAAACATATACAAATCCGATCCATTGTGATCCCAGAAGGAAAATAAAATCAAACGTGAGTAGAAAACAAAGTATAAAGTTGTGGATAATAGCTTGTATCGAGTGTGTGGGGTGCTGAGCAATATAAAGGGTTGGATAATAGCTTGTGCCGAGGATGTGGCGTCCAGGGTGTGGGGTGTTATGGGTATGCACTGTATATGCTCAGCAGGTGTATATGCACTGTATATGCTCAGCAGGTGACATATAAATATGATATGCATACGGAGGGGAGGGTGGGTGGTGTCATAGCCCTCGAGATGCCTTGAGTGGATGTAGGATATAATGCATCGGTGGGTAAGGCGTGGCTAGCCTCAGAATGCTCTACACATGAAGATCGACATGGGTGCATTGCTGATGTCTCTGAATCTCCATGTCATGTCGTGCATGAATCGTCTAAATCTCTCTCTTGTGGGGACGGGCTCTCCGGAGTGAGGGTCTCAGTCGTGACTCGTCGGTACTGTCCTCTAAGCTCCTCTGCTCTCTGTAGTGTGACACCCTGCGTCGAGCTTGACTTCCGGGCGGCTCTGGGTCTAAAAAAATCTGTAATATGAGTCAGGGGGTTCGGGTGTATCTCCATCTGCTGGAGAAGTGATGCACGGCTGTTGGAAAACAATGTCACATCAGTCCAAAATCCTTTTAGGGCAGAAACCCTAATTTTGGTACTTAGTCATTTTTGGCACAAAAATTGGGCAAAATTTTTATGAGCCTATCTTGCAGAGCTTGAAGAGAGCTTTTTATGTTGGAAGCCATGGTGCACTTTAGAAGCAGCTATGGAGCTATATTAGGAGCAGCCATGGAGTTCTTCTTGGAGAAGAGTGTGCTCACACTCTTGCTTATGGAGAAGACTTCCCTATGAGCACCTTGGTGGTGTAGATCATCCATTTACATGATGTATTTGAAGATTGTTTTCTACATGAAGATTATGGAGTACTTCAAAGACATTGGATGGAGCTTAACATAAGATTGCATCTTATATTAACTATTCAGGTACATATTCTCTTTATGCACACAGGTACTATTTGGAGCTTATAGAGGCGGTGGCATCCATATCTAGAGGAGTCCTATTCGGCATACATAAAGGAGAATCAGTACATGCATGCTACATGCATTCAGATGAGGTGTTAGAGAAGGTGTTTCCACATATTCACTCTTCTACAACCTATCAGGTCGTACATATCATAGATATTCAGATTTCTATTCCTACATCTAAATATTCTTGTAAATTTTGTACATACACTCTTCCATCTATTTCTATTCACATAGAATGCTTGAGATTTTGACTCCCACATTGTAATTTGACATTTGTATATATGATGGTGTGAGTAAGCAGTGGCTTACGTAACGCTTTGAACATGTTGCCTAATCTCTCTCTATCTTTGTCTCATCATTGTATGATTAAGTGTGGTATGTTCATGTTTGTCAATTTTGGAAGAAGTTGGAATCTATGTTGTAGATCGTGGACCTATGGGACCTATGGACTTTAGTTATGGGCCTACCTGATTTCCAACAACGGCGGCGCTGGAGCTCCACTAGCGAACAACCTAGAGGGTGCTGGTCCTCTGTCTCCAATAAAGCCCTGAGCTCTCTGGACCCTTGAAGAGATGTGGGTAGCGGTCCCTGATATCCTCATATGCATGGCATGTACATGTGTAGTGCTCCTCGTCCTCCACCTCCTCTACGCATATCCTGCATAATCTCTTGTCCTTGGGGGTGTGTGTCTCTCGCCGAGCCTCAATCTCGAGCTGGTGTGATGATACTATGAGCTGTCTAATGGCCACTCTCTCTGTTGGTGCCATGTATGTATCCATGTATCGTGGTCTCTGAATGAAGCCATCCATTGTCACTATCAGGAAGTGCTCTCTGTAGTGTTGCCTCTTTGTGGGAAGAGGCTCGCGTGGTGCTATCCATGTCACAGAGAGAGAGAGAGAGAGAGAGAGAGAGAGAGAGAGAGAGAGAGAGAGAGAGAGAGAGAGAGAGAGAGAGAGAGAGAGAGAGAGAGAGAGAGAGAGAGAGAGAGAGAGAGAGAGAGTTGGAAACAATATTCAATAATAGTCGAACACTTGAAGTCGAGCTGCTATATAAAGTGTTTTTTGTATACTCTCTTCAAGAACCCATGGTAGGCGCCTTGGATAAAAGAAAGCACTCCCAAAGCATCCACCAGCGATCGATTCCGGACAAGATTACTTTTTGAGGAAATAAAAAAGAAATCGTCACCGTAGTTTTGCGTTTCCACAATCGCTAATTTTAGTGTGAGATTCCGTGGGCGATCGTGTAATTTTGCTTTCTACTTTTCATGGATAGAACAAGCTATATAAGAACATGGTCTTGGGCTTATTAATCATCACTCAAGGTGATCATCTTCTCAAGGAGCTCTTGCTTCTAAGTGCTGAACACAAGGAGGAGATCTTGGAGGCCCTCTTGGAGGGAGTATTCTCACACACTTGGAGAAGGTGTGCTGTACATCCGGAGAAGTTCGTGTTAGCTTACCATCGGCATCAATTGCTCAGTTACTAGTTGCTCAGTTACTGTGAGTAACAAGTTTATTTCTATTCCTACTTGTTCATTCACTAGTTTTTTATTTAGATAGTCAGAATTCGGGTGTGCTGTAAAACAGTTCTAAACTATTCATATTCTCGATGTTCTCACACACGCAACTCTTCATACCTCTTAGGCACACAATCTCTTGTATCTAGTTCCTATTTGTGCCTAGATTCAGATATTATCAGTTTGTATCATATTCACGCATTGTAATTTGACATTGGAATATAAGATAGTATAGGTGAGCATTCTAGCTTACCGTACACTTTGAAAAACCTGCGTATTCTCTCTCTACCTCTCACTCATCTCCGTTTTGAGTATTAAAGTGTGTATGCTAAGGTTCATGTGTTGAAAGATCTTGTAAACCTATGATTTATTATTATTGAGGCCCACCCTACTTCCAACATTTGGTATCAGAGCATAGTTGACATACACCCTTAACAAGATGAGTGACTATAGACTTGAAACAACCTTGAGGGCATGTCTAAGTATCCAATGTGGAGTTTTAGACAATACAAGAATGAAAGTTTGTGAATCAATTTAGACATATTTTGAAGCTTAAAGATTTTCGAGATCACTTACTAAATGTTGGAGTCAGCATTTCAGATGAAGAGATGGTAAACACACTTCTAAACTCACTTCCATCTACATAACGTGCTTTCATTACTTCTTTATCTCTCTCTACAAGAGATAGAGAACTTTCATTTGAAGAGCTACAGTTTGTGTTACTTCAAGATGAAGATCAACAAAAGGGTATGGAAGAGAATGATGAAGCCATGTTATCATAGTCGAAGGGAAAGAAGGAGAAGGAGACAAAGAAGGAGAAGAAGAGTTAGTAATCCAAGAAGGAAAGTAAGTCTTCTAACCCTAAGTCTTCCAGTCCTCCTCATGCTTTCTCTACACCCAAAGAAAAATCTTTGATTGCATCTAATTCAAAGAAAGAAGTATGCCATTACTGTAAGAAACCGTGTCATTTCATAGTAGAATGCAAAGCAAGGATTTTTAATGAGAAGAAGAAAGCAACAGGTAATAGTGCTCAAGATGATCCAAAACCTAAATCTTCAAAGGTAGATTCACATGCATGTATTACTATTGAAGAGATAGCTTTTGATAAGGGAGCATTAAATGCAATCTCAGATAATCCTTGGATTTTTGATTCTGGAGCTACTTAGCATATGACAAGTTATAGAAAGGTATTTTCTTCCCTTTCTAACTCTTCAGGTAGAAGAGTGACCATTGCAGATGGTCATGGTTTTGGATGTTGTAGGTGTTGGAGAAGTAAACCTTAAGTCCAGAGCATGTGGAAATTTCATAATTTCCAATGCTCTTTATGTTCCAAACATGAAGAAGAATTTGCTCTCTATCTCTACTTTCTTGTTAGATGGTGATAAAGTTGCTTTTAAGAAAAATTCATGTCAGATCAAGGTATGGTGGAGAGTTTGCCTACTTTTGCTTTACCAGATGATGCAGAATCATGTGTAGGATGTGTTAAAGGAAAGCTTCATAAACTTCCTTTCAAGAAGCATGGATACATCATGACCACAAGGAAGTTGCAGATCATACATTCAGATGTGGACGGTCTGATGAGGACACATTCTATTCAAGGTTTGATGTGCTTGTTATGTTTATTGATGATTTCTCAAGGTATTCGTGGATTTACGGTCTTAAAGTGAAGTTAGAGATTTTTTTCTACTTTTAAGAAGTTCTTAGCTATAGTTGAAAATGAAAGTCAATCAAAAAATTAGATTTTGAAAAGTGATAGAGGAGGAGAGTACATATCAAAAGACTTTAAGTCTTTTCTTAAAGACAAAGGTATTTCTCGTCAACTCACTATTGCTTACATGCCAGAACAGAATGGTGTTGCAGAGAGAAAGAATAGGATACTTGTAGAGATGATGCGTAGTATGATGTCATCCAAAAAACGATACTTGTAGAGATGATGCGTAGTATGATGTCATCCAAAAAACTTTCTCCCAAGTTTTGGTTTGATGCAATACATGCAGCTAATCACATTCTGAATAGATCTTCCACAAAAGCTTTGAAGCTCATCACACATTATGAAGTTGATTATGAGAAGAAGCCCGATGTGAGTTACTTTAAAGTTTTTGGTTCTCCAGCTTATGTTCACATTGAGAAAAAAGATCATGGCAAGCTTGATTTAAAAGCCATTAAAGCCGTCTTTATTAGTTATGCAATCGAAAGCAAAGGGTACAGATTCTATGTTCCAAATACAGGTGATATCGTACTCTCACGCAATGCATACATTGCAAAAAGTTAGGTTTATGATAAGAAGGAAGAAATTCCAGAATTCATTGAAGCAGATGAGTATGCATTCTTTAAAAGGAATTTTGGTTCTTATGTTCAGCCTCTTGAAGTTCCGACTTATCAAGTTGGAGAAGGTTCCAGAGTTCCAGAAGAAAGAGATACTGAAGAACCAGGCAGGATTCCACCACTTTTTAGGAATACACCAAAGTGGTTATATCAAACCTGAAAGGACAGTAGTATAAAAGAATACACTGGAAGAATCAAAAGCAAACAAGGAGACAACAAACAGACTAGGTAAATTATGAAGAACATTTTGAGATTCATAATATTTTAGCTCTTATTTCAGTTGAGAATGAATGAACTTGCTAGTGTTCAAGATACACTACAAAGTGATATGATTATCACAGGTCCCAAAGATTTAGATCTTTAGTTGTTTAAAGGACAACTTAAGCATACATTTGATGTAAAAGACTTAGGTATTTTACATTATTATCTTGAGATTGAGTTCAAGCACAGAGATAAGTGTATCTACATGATGCAGCACAAATACATTGGGAAATTATTGAAAAGGTTTGAGATGGTAGATTCTAAGCCTATGGAGACACCTATGGATATCAGTGTGTCATTATAGTCAAAAGTAGATTCAAAACCATTTCATGCTACATTATATAGTCAAGCACTTGGTAGCTTGATATATCTATATAATACACATCTGGACATTCAGATTGCAGTTACTCAAGTATCCAAGTTCATGCACAATGTACTCAAGATTCCGTGGAAATCAGTTAAGAGATATGTGCTGATATCAAAAGTTTTGCTGGCTATTGAACCTTGTACCATTGTGACGTTGAAGGGGGGATGTTGGAAACAATGTTCAACAATAGTCCAACACTTGAAATCGAGCGACTATATAAAGTGTTTTTTGTATACTCTCTTCAAGAACCCATCGTGGGCACCTTGGATAAAAGAAAGCACTCCCAAAGCACCCACCAGGGATTGATTCCTGACGGGCGTAGAACATGCAATATTACTTATTGGAGATAAGTTTTTGGGGAAATAAAAACGAAATCGGCACCGTTGTTTTGCATTTTCGCAATTGCTAATTTAAGCGCGAGATTCCGATGGCGATCACTTTCTTCTTTTCATGGATAGAACAAGCTATATAAGAATATAGTCTTGGGCTTATTAATCATCACTCAAAGTGATCATCTTCTCAGGGAGCTCTAGCTTCTAAGTGCTCAATGCAAGGAGGAGATCTTGGAGGCCCTCTTGGAGGGAGTGTTTTGAACATGTTTCACGAGTTTGTGTCAGCTTACCATCAGCATCAATTATTGATTGATTTACTGTGAGTAACAAATCTATTTCTGTTCCTATTGTGGGCTTATTAATCATCACTCAAGGTGATCATCTTCTTAAGGAGCTCTAGCTTCTAAGTGCTCAATGCAAGGAGGAGATCTTGGAGGCCCCCTTGGAAGGAGTGTTCTCACACACTTAGAGGAGGTGTGCTCTACATCTGGAGACATCCGGAGGAGTTCGTGTCAGCTTACCTTGAGCATTAGTTATTGAGTTAGTATGAGTAACAAGTCTTCACTAGTTTTTAATTTATATAGTTAGAATTCAGGTGTGCTGTAAAACAACTCTAAAGAGTTCATATTCTCCATATTCTGAGGTGCACACTCTTCATACCTCTTAGGCACACAATCCCTTGTATCTAGTTCCTATTTCTGCTTAGAATCAAATATTGTCAGTTTGTATCATATTCACACATTGTAATTTGAATTGGAATATAAGATAGTGTAGGTAAGCACTCTAGCTTATCGTACACTTTCAAAAACCTATGTATTCTATATCTATCTCTCACTCATCTTCTTTTTGAGTATTAAGGTGTGTATGCTAAGGTTCATGTGTTCGAAGTTCCTGTAAACGTGGAATTTATTATTATTAAGGCCCACCCCACTTCCAATGTGAGAGAGAGAGAGGGGGAGGGGGGAGAGAGAGAGAGAGAGAGAGAGAGAGAGAGAGAGAGAGAGAGAGAGAGAGAGAGAGAGAGAGAGAGAGAGAGAGAGAGAGAGAGAGAGAGAGAGAGAGAGAGACTTTTTAACATCTATTAGAGGCAAAAATCGGCCTATGAGACAAAATATATACATCAGTATGATCCAATCCACTGTGATCTTAAAAGGAAAATAAAGTGTGAGTGCAAAAAAAACGGGTATAAAAGGAGTGGACAATAACTGGCATCAAGAGTGTGGGGTGCTATGGGTATGCACTCTATATGCTCAATGGGTGTGATACAAATATGATATGCATAGGGAGGGGAGGCTCGATGGTATCACAACCCTCTAAATGCCTGGAGTGGGTGTAGGATATAATGCATCGGTGGGTAAGGCATCATGGCGATCCTCAAAATGCTCTGAACGTCCAGATCGACACGGGTGCGTTGCTGACGTCTCCGTATCTCCATGTCATGGCGTGCGTGAATCGCCTGAATCTCTCTATGGTGTGGACGGGCTCTCGGGAGTGGGGGTCTCGGTCGTCGACGCTGTCGTCTAAGCTCCTCTGCTCTGTGTAATGTGACACCCCGCATCGAGCTAGGTCCTCGAGTGGCTGTGGGTTTGAAAAACTCTGTAATATAAGTCTGAAGGGGGGGGGGGGGGGGGGAGGTGTATCTCCATCTGCTGCTCGAGGAGTGATGTACGACGGTGCTCGAGCTCTACTAGGAAACGACCTAGAGGGCGATGGTCCTCTGTCCCCAATAAAGCCCTGATCTCTCTGCCCTCCCTGAAGAGCTGTGGGTAGCGGTCTCTGATGTTCTCATATGCCTGGCATCTACATGTGTAGTGCTCCTCGTCCTCCACCTCCTCTCTACATATCCTCCATAATCTCTCGTCCCTCGGGGTATGTGTCTCACCCAACCTGAATCTCGAGCTGGTGTGATGATACTCTGAGCTGCCCAATGGCCACTCTCTGAGCTGGTGCCATGTATGTATCCATGTATCGTGGTCTCTGAATGAAACCATCCACTGTCACAGTCGGGAAGTGCTCTCTGTAGTGTTGCCTCTTTGTGGGAAGAGGCTCCCGTGGTGCTATCCATGTCTCCCTGACGAGTATCTATAGTAGGTCCTGACGGATGATCCTATTCCTCTCCGAACGAGAGGGGGTAATGTGGGGGGAAGAGAGGTCATACTGAAAAGGGGGAAGATCGGTAATGCTCATGCCATGATCTGCTAACCATCGGTAAGTCTGTGCATACCATACTCTCTCATGCCCTGTCTCTGCTAAATGTCTGGAGCTCTCAAATGCAAGCCTGGTCCGTTGGCTGGTGGGGAGCTCTCTGACCCTCAGAATAAAGGTCACCAACTGGAAGAGGGCCTCCACTAGCATCGGTGGTGTGCCAAGCTCAGCTCGTATAATGTCATGTGGAACAGAGGGCTTGCTTCGCAGCAAGCGTGAGATCATGGTGACCTGGGGCCTCTCAATCCGCATCCACATCGCCTCCGTGATCCCAAGTGCCCAAACTGCCGCTGCGTACATCAATGCGGGTGTCACTAGAGTGTCAAAGAGCCACCCCTTAGTCCGGAGCTCCTGAAAATGTGTCTGAAAGCAACGTCTCTCCAATCCTGCAAGTGCCGCATAGCCTCGTGTCAATCTATCTCTCGTTGCCTGTGCCATGGAGAATACCCCTGTGCTGCCTGAGAAGGTGACACCTAGGTAGACATAGGAGTCCACTACCTCTATCTGTCCTCCGGCTGCAGTGAAAGAGGCGCGATGGCGTACTGTCCTCGAGGTATGGAAGATCATGACCTTGGTCTTGCCAAGGTTCACTGTGAGTCCTCTCTCCATGCAGAAGGTATCGAGCGGCTGTAAATGTGACTGCAACCGTGACTCTGAAAGCAAGACAATGTCATCAGCATATAATAGGATGTGTACTGGGATACCTCCGAGGTCTCCTCCTAGCCCTCCTGCTCGTTGTATATACTCCGTGATCTCGTCGATGTAGAGACCGAAGAGAGTGGGTGAGAGAGGGCAACCTTGTTTCACACCAATGGTGCTAACAAGGCTGTCTGATAGGCCGCCGGGGCAGCGTACCCTGCCTGTGACTCGTGCATACAGAGCATGGATGGCCCATAGCATGTCTGATGGTAGCTGTAACTCTTGGAGCCTCCGTAGTAGTCTCTCTCGAGGAACCATGTCGAAGGCTTTGCGAAAATCCACAAAGCAACAGTATAGTCTCTTCTTCCTCGCCTTCGTGCTCTCAATCAAGCAACGAAGCACGAAGATGTGGTCGATGGTGGAGAAAGTGCGGCGGAAGCCTGCCTGGCCGGGTGCTCTGATCCGAGCTTCCTCAGCGTGTGTACTGAGCTCTGCCTCTAGTACTGCCCCATAGATCTTGGCCAGGATATGGCCTATCATAATAGTCCTGTAGTTCCTTGGATCCATCATATCGCCGGACTTATGGATAGGCGTAATAGTATGCATAGTCCACGAGTCAGGTAATCCCTCAACCAAAGCACGGTTGAAGAGATGGGCGATCAGGTGGGAAACTACATCTGCTGCGTATATAAAGTGCTCGCCCTGTAGCCCTGTGTGGTCTGCTGAAAGAGAGAGAGAGAGAGAGAGAGAGAGAGAGAGAGAGAGAGAGAGAGAGAGAGAGAGAGAGAGAGAGAGAGAGAGAGAGAGAGAGAGAGAGAGAGAGAGAGAGAGAGAGAGAGAGAGAGAGAGAGAGAGAGAGAGAGAGAGAGAGAGAGAGAGAGAGAGAGAGAGAGAGAGAGAGAGAGAGAGAGAGAGAGAGAGAAAGAAAGAAAGAAAGTGTTCTTACGTCTATTAGGAGGCCGAACTCGGCCTATGAGACAAATTGATGTACATGGGTGTATCTTCTGTCTATCAGAGAAGATAAAAGTGTTGAAAAAGAAACTGGTAAAGCTGATACATATCTCCGTGAAATGCGTGTGGAGATACCCATGAAAGGGGGGGGTGTATGGAGTGCGATATCTATGGCAGTCTATATGCAAAGGGGTAGTACAACAAGCATGGGAATGCATCTGAAACGACTAACTAGCTCCATCCTGTGCTAATGGGCGGGTGTAAGATGTGATACATAGGTGGAGGTGGAGTCAGGGCCATCGTGATAGCTGCAACGGGATCAGCCATCATCTGGAATTGTCTCTCCTCCATGGCGCCATGGTGACGAGCCTGGATCTCTGCAATCTGATGTCGGTGATGTCTCGGGGCCCGATATCCTCTAGCACGGGGTCGTCTCCTAGCTCGAGCAGCCTGAGCCTGCTGAAGAGTCACCCCTCTCGGTGTGTGGGCTGAGGGGGGGACGGCTGCAACACGTCGTGGAATAAAGAACTCAGTGAGCGGACTCTGTCTCCCTCCTGTATGGGCTGCTACAGTAGGCTGGAGTAGGGAATCTCTGTGACTCTGTATCTCTAGCAGGAATCGCCCGAGCTGTCGCTGGTCTCTAGAGTCCATGATCTCTCGGAGGGTGGGCTGCCCTATAAATAGAGTCCCGTATCTACCTCTGATGCCATCATATGCGCTACATCTGCATACAAAGTGCTCCTCATCCTCTATCTCTACTCTGCAAACCCTGCATACCCGCTCCTCTCTGGGAATGTCTACGGCTCTGCCCGTCTCAATCTGTAGTCTATGTGATGAGACTCTCAACTGGCCAATCGCTACCCTCGAGCTATGAGGCATGTAAGTATCCATGTAACATGGCCGCCGGATGAAACCGTTTGCTAGGATGTCTAAGAACTGGTCTCGACAGTGCAATAGTCTCGATCCCATGTGTGGTGTGTGCCATGTCTGACTAATGTAGCGTTGCCAAAGATCCTGTCTCAACACAACATTCCTCTCATGACGGGAGAGGTGGATGTGAGGTGAGTCTGGGTCGTACTGAAAAGGCGGTAATCTGTCCATATCAAGCCCATGACTATCAAACCATACTCTAACCTGAGTGTACCAAGCTCTCTCATATCCTGACTCTGATATCTGTATAGATGCCTCAAAAGCTCTGCGTGTGAGTCTGTCTGTAGGGAGCTCCCTCATCCTCTGAATAAAGCAGATAGTCTGGAATAGTGCATCTACTACCATGGGTGGTGCAGCTAGCTCTGCCCTGATGATGTCATGTGGTACCAACTGTTTCCCGCGAAATAGTCGCGAGATCATACGTACCTGGGGCCTCTCGATCGCACTCCACTGGGTGGCTGTGTGGCCTGGGGCCCAAACTGTCGGAGCATACATCATAGCTGGTCGGACTAGTGTGTCAAATAGCCACCCCTTCGTGCGGGGCTCCTGGAAGTGTGCCTGGTGACATCTCCGCTCTAACATGGCTAAAGCTGCATATGCTCGTGTGAGTCTATCGGTGGCTGCCTGTCTCATGCTGAAGGGGCAAGGTAAGCTCGTGAATGTGACTCCGAGGTAGACATAGGAAGTGACCACCTCAATCTGTCCACCGCCGGCTGTGAATCCCGCTCCATTCCTCACCAAGGGGGAGGTGTGGAAGATCATGACCTTGGTCTTGCCAAGGTTTACTGTCAAGCCCTTCTGTGTACAAAACTCATCGAGGGCATCCAAGTGGCGCTGTAATCCATCGGGTGACTCTGAAATCAAGACAATGTCATCGGCATATAATAAAATGTGGACAGGTGTACCTGCGAGGTCTGCACCCTCTCCTCCATCTCGGAGAATGTAGTCCTCAATCTCATCGATGTAGAGACCAAATAGAGTGGGAGAGAGCGGGCAGCCTTGCTTAACACCGATGGTGCTAGCAATGACCTCAGACATACCTCCTGGACACTGTACTCTCTCGGTCACCTGCTCATAGAGTGCATAGATGGCCCAAATCATCCCTGATGGTATTCCCAAGCTCTGAAGGCGTTGGAAGAGCCTCTCTCGTGGCACTGTATCGAAAGCTTTGCGGAAGTCCACAAAGCAGCAATGTAGTCTCTTCTTCCGCACCCTTGCCCCATCAATGAGGCAGCGCAAAATGAAGATGTGATCAATAGTAGAGAAAGCTCGCCGAAAACCTGCCTGGCCTCGTGCTCGTAGCCCCTAAGTCTCTGCATATGAGCTGAGCTCTGCCTCAAGTATGGCACCGTATAGTTTGGCCATGGTGTGGCCAATCATGATGGTCCTGTAATTCCCTGGATCCAGGGTGTCTCCACATTTGTGGAGGGAGAGAGAGAGAGAAAGAAAGAAAGAAAGAAAGTCATATTAACGTCTTCTGGAGGCCAAACTTGGCCTATGAGACAAAAACCATGTACAAGTGTAGTAACCTTGTGTAGAAGATAAAATGAAATAAAAAGTATATCGCTACACAAAGCTATATAGGGCTGGAAAAGGCTGGGGAGATGTGGCTCTAACTCTGCAGATAGTGGCCACCTAATACATGGGGGGGGTCCAAAATGTGAGTAAAACGCCCTAGCTACTGCTGATGGGTGGAGGTGGGTGTAGTATGTGGTACATCGGTGGTCGTCTGAGTGCCTCCTGAAGGAAGACAACCCAGGGGGTGGTGGTACGCCTATGCTCCATCATGTGGTCGTAGGCAATCCTGATGCGTGAGATATCCTCCTGATATAGTCGTGGTCGACGATATCCGCCCATGCGTGGTCGGCGCTGTGCTCTCTGTGCTGCTGCCTGGTGGAGCGTGAGCCCTATAGATGGACCTCTCTGATGTAGCTCAACTCGCTGAAAGAACTGGGTAATGGTCTGCTGGGTACTCACCCGTGTCTGATGTATGGGCTGTAGTGACTGCTCTCGCCTCTCGTATGCTGCTGTGAGAAAGCGTCCCAAGCGTCTCTGGTCTCCCATAGTCATGCACAGCTGGAATGACTCCTCGATCTGGAACTGTGCTCGTAGGTCTATGTATGCTGGACATCTGATAACAAAATGCTCTTCACTCTCTACCTCTGTCTGGCATACTGGGCACCACCTCTCCTCACGGGGGACTCCCCTGGACCGACCCCTCTCAATCTCGAGCTGATGTGATGAAACCCGGAGCTGCCCAATGACGACTCGTGGGTGGTGGGGAAGGTAGGTCTGCATGTATCTCGGAATCTCGATGAAGCCCGTGCCCGATATATGTAGAAAATGCTCGCGGTAGTAGAGCATTTTCGGTGGCAATGTACCCCTAGGGCTCACCCATGTCCTCTGTATGTATGTATGCCATATCTCCTGACGAATGATCCTATTCCTCTCTTGATGAGAGAGCGAGTAGGTGGGTGCATGAGAGTCGTACTGTAGTGGTGGTAGCCTGTCTATGTCAAAGCCATGGTGGGCAAGCCAGTCTCGTGTCTGTGCATACCATGAGGAGGTGTCGCCTGCTAATGCCATATCACGTGATGCCTCGAAAGCACGATAAGCAATGCGCTCTGTATCCATGCCTCGAAGTCTGTGTAATAGGCATACCGTCTGGAATAGTGCCTCAACTAGCATCGGTGGTGCAGCGAGCTCTGCTCTAATGATATCATGTGGTACTGAAGGCTTGCTGCGGATAAGTCTGGCAATCATGAGGATCTGTGGCCTCTCTAATGCTGTCCATACTGATGTAGCTAATCCTGGTCCCCATATGGCTGCCCCATACATGAGCGCTGGCGTAACCAAAGTGTCAAAGAGCCACCCCTTTGTGCGGGGCTCCTGAAAATATGCCTGGTGGCACTGTCTCTCCATCAAAGCTAGTGCTGCGTACCCACGTGTGATGCGGTCACGGGCTGCCTGAGCCATAGAGAAGACCCCTGATGCTGCTGTAAATGTCACCCCCAAGTAAACATATGATCCGACCACCTCGATCGGTCCACCTGCTGCTGTGAACAAACTATGTCTGCGTACCTGTGCTGATGTATGAAAGATCAAGACCTTGGTTTTACCAAGGTTCACAGATAACCCTCTGTGTCTGCAAAAGTCATCTAGGCCGTGTAGATGATGCTGTAGACCTTCTGCAGACTCTGAAACCAATACAATATCATCAGCGTATAAAAGAATATGGACAGTGGACCCGTGTACCTCAATGCCATCTCCCCCCAGCTGCTGTATGAAATCCACTATCTCATCAATGTAGAGACCAAAGAGGGTGGGTGAGAGAGGGCATCCTTGCTTCACCCCGATAGTGCTAGTAAGTGGATCAGATAAGCCCCCTGGACATCTGACTCTACCAGATACTCTCTCGTATAAGGCGTAGATCCCCCATATCATCTCCTCCGGAGCTCCGATGTCAAGGAGTCGTCTGAAGAGTCGATCCCTGGGAATAGTGTCAAATGCTTTGCGAAAGTCCACAAAGCAACAATATAATCTCCTCTTCCTCACCCTGGCCTGGTCGATCAGGCATCTCAGAGTGAAGATGTGGTCAATGGTAGAGTAATCTCGTCTGAAACCTGCCTGTCCTGGAGCCCTGATGCCCTTCCTCTCAGCGAGAGTACTCAACTCTGTCTCTAGTACCGCCCCATATAACTTGGCCAATATAGGGCCAATCATGATCGTCCGGTATGTACCTGGATCCATAGTATCACCTGACTTATGAATGGGCACTATGGTGTGTTCAGTCCATGAGTCTGGGAACCCTTCAACCAATGCACGGTTGAAGAGATGGGCAATGAGCGGTGCGAGAGTCGTGCCTCCATAGATGAGGTGCTCTGCCTGTAAACCGAAATGATCATGGGCCCTGCCATGCTGCAGCCGGGCAATAGCGCGTCCCACCATAGTGGGTGTGAAGAAGTCAGAGGTAGTAGGACGTGAGCTCTGCGGTCTGGGAATGGGAGGCTGGCCTGGGATCTCGTATAGGCCCCGTGCATAGCTATGCCAAGTGCTCGGGTCTCGGATAGGTGTCTGCTGTCTCCTCTCTCTCAAATGTCGCCATGCCACTGCACTGTCTCGACTCATGAGCAAATGGTAAATATCCCAATACTGTCTCTCCTCCCAGTCCCGCCGTTTGCGGCGAGTAAGGCTCTGCATGCGACGCTGTGCCTGTGTGTGTGTAATATCTCCTCTATGCTCTAAAATCCGTAGGTGCTTCCGTAGCTCACGACAATCTGCGTCATACCAGCGGTTCTGGGGCATGGATCCTGTGCGTGGAGGGTGCCTATGTGTGCGGTGTGGGAAGCTGCGGAGAGCTGAGTCCTGTAGGATGGAGGTGATATGTGATGTAAGTGTGTCCAAAGGTGAGAATGGATCAAGGGAGAGTAGGCGGGTTTGTAAATGGTGTGCATAAACATGTGAGAGCTCGTGTGTGAAGTGTATCGTGGTATGTATCTCAGTGGGTGAGGGAGGGTCTAATGGAATCGGAGATGAGAGTGTGAATGTGATAAATGTGTGGTCAGCACCGAGTGGGCGTCGTCCAATACTAAGTGAAGGGATGAGTGAAGCTCCAGAGGTAGTACCCAAAATGTAGTCGACTGTGCTCTCACCTCCCCCGTGAGGGAAGCAAGTAAATCCGCCTGAACCTGGCCAACGATTCATCCCGTTATATATAACGAGATGATGTCGGCTGCCTAGCTCGAGTAGATGTCTGCCATAGCCGGTGGTGTCCTGACCCGTATCTGCTGATACCCTGCTCGTGCTTATCTCATCGGGGTCTCTGGCCCTCATGATCTGTGGGTGGTCCATGTCGTATGCCTCGCACTGATGCGACTGAGTGCGGCCATTGAAGTCCCCCATAAGGAAGACTTCACCTAGTGTGCTGTAATGTAGTATCTCATCTGAAAGCGCTGTGTATGGTGAGTCTCTATCTCGGATCGGTCCCCCCAGATCCTGTCCTGCGTATCGAGATCCGCCTGGTGGGAAGTAGCATATAGCAATGTAAATCGAGCTCCCCTGTGCTATCTCCATGCGAACCCACATGTATCGTGCCTCCTCATCTCTACCTATAATATGGATCCGACTCTGTATCTCCTGTCGAAATACGATGGCCACTCCTCCCGATCCTCGTGCTGTACTCTGTCTCATCGTGGTCCTGAATGCAGATTCCCAATGAAAACCTGCAATGCGTGGTAGACCTCTCTCTGGGCTCTCGTGTGTCTCTGTGATGCACGCAAAGTCATGTGATGCGAGGATCTCCTCGACTCTGTCTGGTCGCGTCCAGAGTGCCCCGTTGCAGTTCCACACTGCTCCTCTGAGTGGTGTCTCCTGGTGTAGTGATGTCTCATAGGCCGCATGGCCCTATTTGATAGGGCGTCCATCTATGAAGACCTTACCATCACGGTAAAAGGCCTTCCTCCCCTCTCGACGTGCCTGGAGTATCTGTGGCATGCAAGCGCGTCGGTGTGCCACCTGCATACGCGTGAGGTCCTCGTCCATGTAGAGGGTGCCGCCGGGTAGTCCACGTAGTACTGATCGACGTCTAAAAAAGGCGGTCCGTGCCTCCTCGGAACTCATCTTGAGGATGAGTGCTCGCAAACGCGATGTATCCCTTCCCACCCTCCATGCGTCTGTGTAGGGCATGCTCTCGTATCCAAGTCGACGGCAAATGTCAGTGGCATCTGCCTCCGGTGATACCCCTTCGGGTAGGCCTGTAATCCGAATGTGAAGTCTTCGAGTGTGTCGAAGCCTCTCCTCCTCAAGTGTATCCTGGACTCGTGTGAGCTCTTCTTTTTGCACGTCTTCCCTTACTTCCTTCTTAACTCTTTTGTGTACTACTTCCACCCATGACTCTCGAGTAGATTCTACCTCCGTTTTGATTTCCTTCTTTATTTCTTCCTTGAGTATCTCCACGTTGGAGATCTCCCCCTCTTCTTTCATGTGCTCATAAGCTGTCCTCCAGTGGTCTCGTTCTTCTGTGAGAGTCTTCACTTGTTCTTCTAGTCCTTTAACTTTATTCATTACTTGTTCTTCGAGTCCTTTGAACTTTTCCATCATCTTTCGTATCTCCATATTGAGGTTGCGGTCTGCTTCCTTTTTGGCCTCTTTGAGAGCTTTAGCGATAAGGTCGTCCACTTCCTTTCGGTCCATGGGAGCCATTTCAATGTTTAGGATTAGAGAGAGAGAGAGAGAGAGAGAGAGAGAGAGAGAGAGAGAGAGAGAGAGAGAGAGAGAGAGAGAGAGAGAGAGAGAGAGAGAGAGAGAGAGAGAGAGAGAGAGAGAGAGAGAGAGAGAGAGAGAGAGAGAGAGAGAGAGAGAGAGAGAGAGAGAGAGAGAGAGAGAGAGAGAGAGAGAGAGAGAGAGAGAGAGAGAGAGAGAGAGAGAGAGAGAGAGAGAGAGAGAGAAGGTTAGGGTTAGGGTTTCCACCTAAGTTCAAGCTAGGGTTAAGTGCAAATTAAGATTAGGGTTTCAAATTTTCAGGTTAGGCTTTAGCTTAGGGTTAGGGTTAGGGTTTTCAGGTCAAGTTAGGGTTAGGGTCAAGGCTAAGGTTAGGGTTAGGGTTAGGTTAGATTTAGGGTTAGGTTTAGGTTTTTTGGGTATCCTAGGGTTAGGGTTAGGGTTAGGGTCGTATGGATATAGGATCATGATGTCGAGTTAGGGTATGGTTTTGAAAAGGGTTACTGGGCATGGGGGATGGGCAATGTTGGTGGGCAGATCGGGGTGGAGGTATTTTTGGGGGGGCGTCGGGCAAGCGTCAGGCTGATGGTGGGGGCGGCGGGGTTCTGCTAGCGTTAGGGTTCGTGCGTCTCCTGGAGATCGACTACGGGCAGACAGGGTAGGCGGCGGGCCGATGGCAGGGGTGGCGCACAGGTGGCGATTAAGCGCGGGTAGGGTTGCGGGCAGTGGCGGGCAGGCGCAGGTAGGGTAGCGGGCAGTGGCGGGCAGGCGCAGGTAGGGTTGCGGGCAGGACGAGGGCTGAGGGAGGGGTCTGCTGCAGGCGACGAGAGAGAGAGAGAGAGAGAGAGAGAGAGAGAGAGAGAGAGAGAGAGAGAGAGAGAGAGAGAGAGAGAGAGAGAGAGAGAGAGAGAGAGAGAGAGAGAGAGAGAGAGAGAGAGAGAGAGAGAGAGAGAGAGAGAGAGAGAGAGAGAGAGAAAGAAAGAAAGACTTTTTAACGTCTATTAGAGGCCAAAATCGGCCTATGAGACAAAACATATACATCAGTATGATCCAATCCACTGTGATCCAAAACGAAAATAAAGTGTGAGTACTGCAAACGGGTATAAAAGGTGGGATAGTAGCTGGTATCAAGGGTGTGGGGTGCTATGGGTATGCACTCTATATGCTCAATGGGTGAGATACAAATATGATATGCATAGGGAGGGGAGGCCTGATGGTATCACAACCCCCTAAATGCCTGGAGTGGGTGTAGGATATAATGCATCGGTGGGTAAGGCATCATGGCGATCCTCAAAATGCTCTGGGCGTCCAAATCGATAGGGGTGTGCTGCTGACGTCTCTGTATCTCCATGTCATGGCGTGCGTGAATCGCCTGAATCTCTCTCTGATGTGGACGAGCTCTCCGGACAAGGAGTCTCGGTCGTCGACGCTGTCGTCTAAGCTCCTCTGCTCTGTGTAATGTGACACCCCGCATGGAGCTGGGCCCTCGAGTATGTGGGTCTGAAAAAATCTGTAATATAAGTCTGAGGGGGGGAGGTCAGGTGTATCTCCATCTGCTGCTGGAGGAGTGATGCGCGACGGTGCTGGAGCTCTACTAGGAAACGACCTAGAGGGCGCTGGTCCTCTGTCCCCAATAAAGCCCTGATCTCTCTAGGCCCCCTGAAGAGCTGTGGGTAGCGGTCTCTGATGTCCTCATATGCCTGGCATCTACATGTGTAGTGCTCCTCGTCCTCCACCTCCTCTCTACATATCCTGCATAATCGCTCATCCCTGGGGGTATGTGTGGCTCGCCCAATCTCAATCTCAAGCTGGTGTGATGATACTCTGAGCTGCCCAATGGCCACTCTCTGAGCTGGTGCCATATATGTATCCATGTATCGTGGTCTCTGAATGAAACCATCCGCTGTCACAGTCAGGAAGTGCTCTCTGTAGTGTTGCCTCTTTGTGGGAAGAGGCTCCCGTGGTGCTATCCATGTCTCCCTGACGTGTATCTGTAGTAGGTCCTGACCGATGATCCTATTGCTCTCCGAACGAGAGAGGGTAATGTGGGGGGAAGAGAGGTCATACTGAAAAGGGGGGAGATCCGTAATGCTCATGCCATGGTCTGCTAACCATCGGTAAGTCTGTGCATACCATACTCTCTCATGCCCTGTCTCTGCCAAATGTCTAGAGCTCTCAAATGCAAGCCTGGTGAGTCGGCTAGTGGGGAGCTCTCTGACTCTCAGAATAAAGGTCACCAACTGGAAGAGGGCGTCCACTAGCATCGGTGGTGTGCCAAGCTCAGCTCGTATAATGTCATGTGGAACGGAGGGCTTGCTGCGCAGCAAGCGTGATATCATGGTGATCTCGGGCCTCTCAATCTGCGTCCACATCGCCTCTGTGATCCCTGGTGCCCATACTGCTGCTGCGTACATCAATGCGGGTGTCACTAGAGTGTCAAAGAGCCACCCCTTAGTCCGGGGCTCCTGAAAATGTGTCTGAAAGCAGCGTCTCTCCAATCCTGCAAGTGCCGCATAACCTCGCGTCAATCTATCTCTCGCAGCCTGTGCCATGGAGAATACCCCTGTCCTGCCCGAGAAGGTGATACCTAGGTAGACGTAGGAGTCCACTACCTCAATCTGTCCTCCAGCTGCTGTGAAAGAGGCGCGATGGCGTACTGTCCTGGAGGTATGGAAGATCATGACCTTGGTCGAGAGAGAGAGAGAGAGAGAGAGAGAGAGAGAGAGAGAGAGAGAGAGAGAGAGAGAGAGAGAGAGAGAGAGAGAGAGAGAGAGAGAGAGGAGAGAGAGAGAGAGAGAGAGAGAGAGAGAGAGAGAGAGAGAGAGAGAGAGAGAGAGAGAGAGAGAGAGAGAGAGAGAGAGAGAGAGAGAGAGAGAGAGAGAGAGAGAGAGAGAGAGAGAGAGAGAGAGAGAGAAAGTGTGTTTACGTCTATTAGGAGGCCGAACTCGGCCTATGAGACAAATCAATGTACATGGGTGTATCTTCTGTCAATCGGAAAAGATAAAAGTACTGAGAAAAAGATGGCAAGGCTGATATAGATCTCTGTAGTATGCATGTAGAGATACCCATGAAAGTGGGAGGGGGGGGACGGTGAATGGAGTGCTATATCTATAGGCTATATGCAAAAAGGTA
Organism: Ceratopteris richardii; assembly: GCA_020310875.1. Taxonomy (NCBI): domain Eukaryota; kingdom Viridiplantae; phylum Streptophyta; class Polypodiopsida; order Polypodiales; family Pteridaceae; genus Ceratopteris; species Ceratopteris richardii. The sequence continues at coordinate 30,178,195 of CM035422.1, forward strand.
GTACAAGCATGATAATGCATCTGAACGACTAACTAGCTCCATCCTGTACTAGTGAGCGGGTGTAAGATGTGGTACATGGGTGGAGGTGGAGTCAAGGCCGCCTTGATGGCTGCAGCGGGATCTGCCATCATCCGGGATCGTCTCTCCTCCATGGCGCGATGGTCACGAGTCTGGATGTCTGCGATCTGGTGTCTGTGAAGTCTGAGGGCCGGATATCCTATAGCACAGGGTCATCTCCTAGCTCGAGAGGTCTGAGCCTGCCGAAGAGTCACCCCTCTCGATGTGTGAGCTAAGGGGAGGAGGGCTGCTGCATGTCGTGCAATGAAGAAGTCAGCGAGCTGACTCTGTCTCCCTCGTGTCTGGGAAGCTGCAGTAGGCTGGAGGAGAGAATCTCTGTGACTCTGAATCTCTAGTAAGAATCGCCCGAGCTGTTGCTGATCTCTAGAGCCCATGATCTCTCGGAGGGTGGGCTGCCCTGTAAACAGAGTCTCGTATCTGCCTCTAATGTCATCATATGCGCTACATCTGCAAACAAAATGCTCCTCATCCTCCATCTCTACTCTGCATATCCTGCATAGCCGCTCCTCTCGGGGAATGTCTGTGGCTTTGCCTATCTCAATCTCTAGTCGGTGTGATGAGACCCTCAACTGGCCAATAGCCACCCTCGAGCTATGAGGCATGTAGGTATCCATGTAGCCTGGTCGTTGGATGAAACCATCCACTAGTATGTCCAAGAACTGGTCTCGATAGTGCGATAGTCTCGATCCCATGTGTGGTGTGTGCCATGTCTGACTAATGTAGAGCTGCCAAAGGTCCTGTCTGAGCACAAGATTCCTCTCATGACGCGAGAGGTGGATGTGAGGTGAGTCTGGATCATACTGAAAAGGCGGCAATCTATATATATCAAGTCCATGACTATCAAACCATGCTCTAACCTGAGTGTACCAAGCTCTCTCGTATCCCGACTCTGATATCTGTATAGATGCCTCAAAAGCTCTATGTGTGAGTCTTTCTGTAGGGAGCTCCCTCACCCTCTGAATAAAGGAGATAGTCTGGAATAGTGCATCTACTACCATGGGTGGTGCAGCTAGCTCTGCCCTGATAATGTCATGTGGCACTGACTGTTTCCCACGAAATAGTCGCGAGATCATACGTACTTGTGGCCTCTCGATCGCACTCCACTGGGTAACTGTGAGGCCTGGTGCCCAGACTGTCGAAGCATACATCATAGCTGGTCTCACTAGTGTGTCAAAGAGCCACCCCTTTGTGCGGGGCTCCTGGAAGTGTGCCTGGTGACATCTCCGCTCTAACATGGCTAAGGCTGCATATCCTCGTGTGAGTCTATCGGTGGCTGCCTGTCTCATGCTGAAGGGGCCAGGCAAGCTCGTGAATGTGACTCCGAGGTAGACATAGGAAGTGACCACCTCAATCTGTCCACTGCCAACTGTGAATGCTGCTCCATTCCTCACCATGGGGGAGGTGTGGAAGATCATGACCTTGGTCTTGCCAAGGTTTACTGTCAGGCCTCTCTGTGTGCAAAACTCATGGAGGGCATCTCGGTGGTGCTGGAATCCCTCGGGTGACTCTGAAATCAATACAATATCATCTGCATATAATAAAATGTGGACCTGTGTACCTCCAAGGTCTGCACCCTCCCCTCCAGCTCGGAGAATGTAGTCCTCAATCTCGTCGATGTAGAGCCCGAAGAGAGTGGGAGAGAGTGGGCAGCCTTGCTTAACACCCATTGTGCTAGCAATGGCCTCTGATAGTCCTCTCGGGCATCGAACCCTCCCAATCACCCGCTCATAGAGTGTGTAGATGGCCCAAATCATCTCTGATGGTATCCCCAAGCTTTGGAGTCTCCGAAAAAGCTTCTCCCGTGGCACAGTATCGAAGGCTTTGCGGAAATCCACAAAGCAGCAATATAATCTCTTCTTCCGTATCTTTGCCCCATTAATGAGGCAACGCAGAATGAAGATGTGATCAATAGTGTAGAAAGCCCATCGGAACCCTGTTTGACCACGTGCTCGTAGCCCTTCCATCTCTGCATAAGAGCTGAGCTCTATCTCGAGAACCGTCCCATAAAGCTTGGCCATGGTGTGACCAATCATGATAGTCCTGTAGTTCCCTGGGTCCAAGGTATCCCCAGATTTGTGAATGGGTACAATGATGTTCTTCGTCCACTCCTCTGGGAAGCCCTCCCCTATAGCTCGATTGAAGACATGTGCAATCAATGGAGCTATAGTGGGGCCGGTATATATGAGGTGCTCAATCTGCAGTCCCGTGTGGTCAGTCGAACGCCCATGCTGTAGCCGCTCAATGGCCCTCTGGATCATCTTTGCTGTGAAGAAAGAGGAACGAGTAGGGCGTCGTCCAGGTGGTTGGGGGATGGGAGGCTGTCCGGGTATCTCATATAGTCTCTCAGCATACTCGTGCCAAATCTGTGGATCTCCAATAGGTGTGGTTGGTCGTGGCTCTCGTAGTGTGCGCCATGCAGCAGTGCAATCCCTGCTCATAAGTAAATGGTATAGCTCAAGCTCTTGTGCCTCCTCGAAGGCCCGTCTCTTTCGGCGTGTGAGGGTCTTCATATGTCTTCTAGCATCAATCTCTGTGATCTCTCCCAATGCTCTCTGAGCTCGTAGTCGACGGTGGAGACTCCTGCACTCATCATCATACCAAGGATTCTGCGGCATGGTCCCTGGGGGAGGTGTGTGACTAGAATGGGTGGTGTGTGGGAATGAACCGATGGCTGATGTTTGAAGGATGGATGCTATATGTGAGGTAAGTATAGGTAGTGGGGTATCAGGATGAAGCAAAAGAAGGCTTTCCTCAACTCGGGCTGAGTATATGTGAGCAAGCTTGTGTGTGAAGTGGATGCTAGTGTGTGGGGGATGTGTCACGGGTGTGTGTGTGAATGTCCCCCTTGAGGGATAGTGCAAGATATGCGTGATCTGCTCCAATGGGTAGGTGGGATGGTGAAGGAACTGAATAGGTGGGTGGCCTCCTTGGGTCCCATGATATAATCTACGATACTCCCTCCTCCATCTGTAACTGAGTGCGGTATGCATGTCAATCTCCCTGACATAGGCCACTGTCTCATCCCGTTATAAATAACGAGGCGATGCCTAGACCCGAGTCTGAGTAGGTGGGTACCGTAGAGTGTGCGTGTAGAATCAGCTGAAACTCGCACCATAGATCCCTCCTCTAGAGTGGGTAGTATGACTGGATCCCCTGGGTCAAAAGCCTCGCATTGATCGCTACCCGTCCTGGCATTGAAGTCCCCCATGAGGAAGACTTCTCCTAGAGTAGAGTACTTAGTGATCTCCTCTGATAGACAAGTATAAGGTGAGCCCTCCTCCTGATCCATGACAGAGAATCGGGAGCCAGAGGGTCCAAAATAGCATAGTGCAATATAGATGGTCCTCTCCTGTGAGAGGTGTAATCGGATCCAAAGGTATCTGGCCTGTGAGTCTCGTGCGACGATGTGTATCCTGCTCTGAAGTCCATCTCTGAAGAGTATCGCTACTCCCCCTGATCCTCTGGTAGTGTGGTGGCGTGTACAATCTCTGTATAACCCACTGGAAGCCATGCACCCGAGGTAGGCTCCTATTGGGGCTCTCATGTGTCTCTGTCAACAAAATAATATCAAAATAATATCTCTATCTTTGCTCACCTCCTCAAGCCTCTCTGGATGTGTCCATAAATCGCCATTGCAGTTCCACTGCAAGATGTATCTCCTCAACTGTCTCACAGGCCGCGAATCCCTATAGTACGGCTTTGCCATCAATGATGACCCTACCATCTCTGTATGAAGCCTTTCTCCCCTCCCTACGAGCCTCGTGTACTCTTGGCATGCATGGACGACGATGTGCTACTTGCATGGGTGTGAGATCATCATCTAGGTAAATAGGCGGGCCTTCAAGCCCCCTCAAAACCACTCTTTTGCGAATGAAGGTGGATCTCACTGTTTCAGAGGGGAACTGCAAAATGAGAGCTCTCTTTTTTGAAAGATCTTTTCTTGCTCTCCAACATTTGATGAATGGGAGTGCCTCCTCTTCCTTGTAACCAAGTTTCTTACATAGTGTCTTCCCATCCATCTCTGGGTTGGAGCCTTCGTTTTCTAATATACCTGTGACTCGTACATTCAGACGTTGAGCTCGTCGCATCCTCTCCTCCTCAATGGTGGTGTGTACAATGAGAGCTTCTTCTTTTTGTGCTTCTTCTTTTGCCTCTTTTTTTATGTTTTTTTTCAATACTTCAACCCATCCTTCTTTGGTTGCTTCGAGTTTGGTGTCAATGCTTGCAGTCAAGGCTTGAGTTAGCTCCATTCTAAGTGCTTCTCTTGTGTGTTCTCTAAGTTCACCTTCTTCCGGGCCGATGGAGGCTATTGATGCTTTGAGGGCCTCGATTTGTTCTTGCATGATCTTTTTTTCTTCTACCCAATCTTGCTGCCTCTTTAGCCATAGTTCTCTTTCCTTCAGTGTCTCCATTTCTTGCTCTTCTTTGGTGTCTTTGATTTGCTCTTCCAAAGCTTTGATCTTTTCGAAGGCCTTTCTCATTTCTTGGTTTAGTGCTCTGTCTGCCTCTTTCTTTACTTCTCTGATAGCTTTACAGATCATCTCTTCCACCTCTTTTCTTTCTAATCGAGCCATTTTCTTCTTCTATTTGTACTTGAGAAGTTAGGAAGGGAAGGAGGAAGACATTGTTAAGGGTTATGGGTTATGAGGTTAAGAGGTTAACATAGCAAAGTTAGGGTTACAAGGAGGATGGGTCTCATGCAGCAAAATTAGGGTTACAGCCCGGCGGTTCTGATGCAGCAGGTCTGACAAAAGAAAGCTGATGCAGTAGGCTGATGGGTATGACGCAGCGGATCTGACACAACAGGCTGACGGGTCTGACGCAGCAGACCTGACGCAACAGTCTGATGGGTCTGACGCAGCAGATCTGACGGGTCTGACACAGCAGATCTGACGGAATCAGTCTGACGCAACGCTCTGACGGATCTGACGCGTCAGAACTGACGCAACAGATCTGACGCTCTGACAAAGTCTGACGCAGCTCTGGCACAGCAGATGAGAGAGAGAGAAAGAAAGAAAGAAAGAAAGAAAGAAAGAAAGAAAGTGTTTTTACGTCTATTAGGAGGCCGAACTCGGCCTATGAGACAAATCGATGTACATGGGTGTATCTTCTGTCTATCAGAGAAGATAAAAGTGCTGAAAAAGAAACTGGTAAAGCTGATACATATCTCTGTGAAATGCGTGTGGAGATACCCATGAAAGGGGGGGGGGTGTATGGAGTGTGATATCTATGGCAGTCTATATGCAAAGAGGTAGTACAACAAGCATGGGAATGCATCTGAAACGACTAACTAGCTCCATCCTGTGCTAATGGGCGGGTGTAAGATGTGATACATAGGTGGAGGTGGAGTCAGGGCCATCGTGATAGCTGCAACGGGATCAGCCATCATCTGGAATCGTCTCTCCTCCATGGCGCCATGGTGACGAGCCTGGATCTCTGCAATCTGATGTCGGTGATGTCTCGAGGCCCGATATCCTCTAGCACGGGGTCGTCTCCTAGCTCGAGCAGCCTGAGCCTGCTGAAGAGTCACCCCTCTCGATGTGTGGGCTGAGGGGGGGAGGGCTGCAGTCACCCCTCTCGGTGTGTGGGCTGAGGGGGGGAGGGCTGCAGCACGAGAGAGAGAGAGAGAGAGAGAGAGAGAGAGAGAGAGAGAGAGAGAGAGAGAGAGAGAGAGAGAGAGAGAGAGAGAGAGAGAGAGAGAGAGAGAGAGAGAGAGAGAGAGAGAGAGAGAGAGAGAGAGAGAGAAAGAAAGAAAGAAAGAAAGTCATATTAACGTCTTCTGGAGGCCAAACTTGGCCTATGAGACAAAAGCCATGTACAAGTGTAGTAACCATGTGTAGAAAATGAAATGAAATAAACACAAAGCTATCAAGGGTTGGTAAAAGGCTCGGGAGAAGTGGCTCTGACTCAGCAGATAGTGGCCACCTAATACAGGGGGATCCATAATATGAGTGAGCAAAACACCCTAGCTACTGGTGATGGGGGGAGGTGGGTGTAGTATGTGGTACATCGGAGGTGGTCTGAGTGCCTCCTGAAGGAAGACAACCCAGGGGGTGGTGGAACGCCTATGCTCCATCATGTGGTCGTAGGCTGTCCTGATGCGTGAGATATCCTCCTGATATAGTCGCGGTCGACGATATCCTACCATGCGTGGTCGGCGTCGTGCTCTCTGTGCTGCTGCCTGGTGGAGTGTGAGCCCTCTAGAAGGACCTCTCTGATCTAGCTCCGCTCGCTGAAAGAACTGGGTAATGGTCTGCTGGGTACTCACCCGTGGCTGATGTGTGGGCTGTAGTGACCGCTCTCGCCTCTCGTATGCTGCTGTGAGGAAGCGCCCCAAGCGTCGCTGGTCTCCCATGGTCATGCACAACTGGAGTGACTCCTCTAGCTTGAACTGTGCTCGTAGGTCTAAGTATGCTCGACATCTGATAACAAAATGCTCCTCACTCTCTACCTCTGTCTGGCATACTGGGCACCACCTCTCCTTACGGGGGACTCCCCTGGAGCGACCCCTCTCAATCTCGAGCTGATGTGATGAGACCCGGAGCTGCCCAATGACGACTCGGAGGTGGTGGGGAAGATATGTCTGCATGTATCTCGGGATCTCGATGAAGCCCGTGTCCGATATATGTAGAAAATGCTCGCGGTAATAGAGCATTTTCGGTGGCAATGTATCCCTAGGGCTCACCCATGTCCTCTGTATGTATGTATGCCATATCTCCTAACGAATGACCCTATTCCTCTCTTGATGAGAGAGCGAGTAGGTGGGTGCATGTGAGTCGTACTGTAGTGGTGGTAGCCTGTCTATGTCAAAGCCATGGTGGGCCAGCCAGTCTCGTGTCTGTGCATACCATGAAGAGGTGTCGCCTGCTAATGCCATATCACGTGATGCCTGGAGAGCACGATAAGCAATGCGCTCTGTATCCATGCTCCGAAGTCTGTGTACTAGGCATACTGTCTGGAACAGTGCCTCAACTAGCATCGGTGGTGCAGCGAGCTCTGCTCTAATGATATCATGCGGTACTGAAGGCTTGCTGCGGATAAGTCTGGCAATCATGAGGATCTGTGGCCTCTCTAATGCTGTCCATACTGATGTAGCTAATCCCGGCCCCCAAATGGCTGCCCCATACATGAGCGCTGGCGTAACCAAAGTGTCAAAGAGCCACCCCTTTGTGCGGGGCTCCTGAAAATATGCCTGGTGGCACTGTCTCTCCATCAAAGCTAATGCTGCGTACCCACGTGTGATGCGGTCACGAGCTGCCTGAGACATAGAGAAGACCCCAGATGCTGCTGTAAATGTCACTCCCAAGTAAACATATGATCCGACCACCTGGATCGGTCCACCTGCTGCTGTGAACAAACTATGTCTGCGTGCCTGTGCAGATGTATGAAAGATCATGACCTTGGTTTTACCAAGGTTCACAGATAACCCTCTGTGTCTGCAAAAGTCATCTAGGCCATGTAGATGATGCTGTAGACCTTCTGCAGACTCTGAAACCAATACAATATCATCAGCGTATAAAAGAATATGGACATTGGCTCCCCGTACCTCAATGCCATCTCCCCCCTGCTGCTGTATGAAGTCTTGCTGCTGTATGAAGTCCACTATCTCATCAATGTAGAGACCAAAGAGGGTGGGTGAAAGAGGGCATCCTTGCTTCACCCCGATAGTGCTAGCAAGTGGATCAGATAAGCCCCCTGGGCATCTAACTCTACCAGATACTCTCTCGTATAAGGCGTAGATCCCCCATATCATCTCCTCCGGAGCTCCAATATCAAGTAGTCGTCTAAAGAGTCGGTCCCTGGGAACAATGTCAAATGCTTTGCGGAAGTCCACAAAGCAACAGTATAATCTCCTCTTTCTCACCCTTGCCTGGTCAATCAGGCATCGCAGAGTGAAGATGTGGTCAATAGTAGAGTAATCTCGTCTGAAACCTGCCTGTCCTGGAGCCCTGATACCCTTCCTCTCAGCGAGAGTACTCAACTCTATCTCTAGTACTGCCCCATATAACTTGGCCAATATAGGGCCAATCATGATCGTCCGGTATGTAGCTGGATCCATAGTATCACCTGACTTATGAATGGGCACTATGGTGTGCTCAGTCCATGAGTCCGGGAACCCTTCAACCAATGCACGGTTGAAGAGGTGGGCAATGAGCGGTGCGAGAGTCGTGCCTCCATAGATGAGGTGCTCTGCCTGTAAACCGAAATGGTCATGGGCCCTGCCATGCTGTAGCCGGGCAATAGCGCGTCCCACCATAGTGGGTGTGAAGAAGTCAGAGGTAGTAGGACGTGAGCTCTGCGGTCTGGGGATGGGGGGCTGGTCTGGGATCTCGTATAGACTATGTGCATAGCTATGCCAAGTGCTCGGCTCTCGGATAGGTGTCTGCTGTCTCCTCTCTCTGAAATGTCGCCATGCCACTCCAGTGTCTCGACTCATGAGCAAATGGTAAATATCCCAATACTGTCTCTCCTCCCAATCTCGCCGTTTGCGGCGAGTAAGGCTCTGCATGCGACGCTGTGCCTGTGTGTGTGTTATATCTCCCCTATGCTGTAAAATCCGGAGGTGCTTCCGTAGCTCACGACAATCTGCATCATACCAACGGTTCTGGGGCATGGATCCTATGCATGGAGGGTGCCTATGTGTGCGGTGTGGGAAGCTGTGGAGAGCAGAGTCCTGTAGGATGGCGATGATCTGTGATGTAAGTGTGTCCAAAGGTGAGAGTGGATCGAGGGGGAGTAGGCGGGTGTGCAAATGGTGTGCATAAACGTGTGAGAGCTCGTGTGTGAAGTGTATCGTGGTATGTGTCTCAGTGGGTGAGGGAGGGTCTAATGGAATCGGAGATGAGAGTGTGAGTGTGATAAATGTATGGTCAGCACCAAGTGGACGTCGTCCAATACTAAGTGAGGGGATGAGTGAAGCTCCAGAGGTGGTACCATGGGGGAAGCAAGTAAATCCGCCCGAACCTGGCCAACGATTCATCCCGTTATATATAACGAGATGATGTCAGCTGCCTAGCTCGAGTAGATGTCTGCCATAGCCAGTGGTGTCCTGACCCATATCTGCCGATACTCTACTGGTGCTCATCTCATCCGGGTCTCTGGCCCTCATGAGATGTGGGTGATCCATGTCATATGCCTCGCACTGATGTGACTGAGTGCGGCCATTGAAGTCCCCCATAAGGAAGACTTCACCTAGTGTGCTGTAATGTAGTATCTCCTCTGAAGGCGCTGTGTATGGTGAGTCTCTGTCTCTGGTCGGTCGCCCAAGATCCTGTCCTGCGTATCGAGACCCGCCTGGTGGGAAGTAGCATATAGCAATGTAAATCCACCTCCCCTGTGCTATCTCCATGCGAACCCACATGTATCGTGCCTCCTCATCTCTACCTATAATATGGATCCGGCTCTGTATCTCCTGTCGAAATATGATGGCCACTCCTCCCGATCCTCGCGTTGTACTCTGTCTCGTCGTGGTCCTGAATGCAGATTCCCAATGAAAACCTGCAATGCGTGGTAGACCTCTCTCTGGGCTCTCATGGGGAGAGAGAGAGAGAGAGAGAGAGAGAGAGAGAGAGAGAGAGAGAGAGAGAGAGAGAGAGAGAGAGAGAGAGAGAGAGAGAGAGAGAGAGAGAGAGAGAGAGAGAGAGAGAGAGAGAGAGAGAGAGAGAGAGAGAGGGAGAGAGAGAGAGAGGGAGAGAAGGGGAGCTCGAGGGAGAGGGAGAGGGAGAGGGAGAGGGAGAGGGAGAGGGAGAGGGGGATGGGGATGGGCATGGGGATGGGGATGGGGAGGGAGGGAGGGAGGGAGGGAGGGAGGGGGGGAGGGAGAGAGAGAGAGAGAGAGAGAGAGAGAGAGAGAGAGAGAGAGAGAGAGAGAGAGAGAGAGAGAGAGAGAGAGAGAGAGAGAGAGAGAGAGAGAGAGAGAGAGAGAGAGAGAGAGAGAGAGAGAGAGAGAGAGAGAGAGAGAGAGAGAGAGAGAGAGAGAGAGAAAGAAAGTGTTTTTACGTCTATTAGGAGGCCGAACTCGGCCTATGAGACAAATCGATGTACATGGGTGTATCTTCTGTCAATCAGAAAAGATAAAAGTGCTGAAAAGAAACTGGTTAAGCTGATATAGATCTCCGTAGTGTGCATGTGGGGATACCCATGAAAGTGGTGGGGGGTGTATGGAGTGCGATATCTATGATAGTCTATATGCAAAAGGGTAGTACAACAACCATGAGAATGCATCTAAAACGAATAACTAGCTCCATCCTGTGATAGTGGGTGGGATGTAATATGTGATACATAGGTGGAGGTGGAGTCAGGGCCACCCTCATGGCTGCAACGGGATCGGCCATCATCTGGGATCGTCTCTCCTCCATGGCGCGATGGTCACAATCCTGGATCTCCGCAATCTGGTGTCGGTGAAGTCTCGGGGCCCGATATCCTATATCACGGGGTCGTCTCCTAGCTCGAGATATCTGAGCCTGCTGAAGAGTCACCCCGCTCGGTATGTGGGCTGAGGGGGGGAGGGCTGCAGCACATCGTGGAATAAAGAAGTCAGTGAGCTGACTCTGTCTCCCTCCTGTATGGAGTGCTACAGTAGGCTGGAGTAGGGAATCTCTGTGACTCTGTATCTCTAGTAAGAATCGCCCGAGCTGTCGCTGGTCTCTAGAGTCCATGATCTCTCGGAGGGTGGGCTGCCCTGCAAACAGAGTCTCGTATCTGCCTCTGATGCCATCATATGCGCTACATCTGCATACAAAGTGCTCCTCATCCTCCATCTCTACTCTGCATACTCTGCATATCCGCTCCTCTCTGGGAATGTCTGCGGCTCTGCCCGTCTCAATCTGGAGTCGGTGTGATGAGACTCTCAGCTGGCCAATCGCTACCCTCAAGCTATGAGGCATGTGAGTATCCATGTAGCGTGGTCGCTGGATGAAACCGTCAGCTAGTATGTCTATGAACTGGTCTCGATAGTGCGATAGTCTCGATCCCATGTGTGGTGTGTGCCATGTCTGACTAATGTAGAGCTGCCAGAGATCCTGTCTGAGCACAACATTCCTCTCACGACGAGAGAGGTGGATGTGAGGTGAGTCTGGGTCATACTGAAAAGGCGGCAATCTGTCCATATCAAGTCCATGACTATCAAACCAGACTCTAACCTGAGTGTACCAAGCTCTCTCATATCCTAACTCTGATATCTGTATAGATGCCTCAAGAGCTCTGTGTGTGAGTCTATCTGTAGGGAGGTCCCTAATCCTCTGAATAAAGCAGATAGTCTGGAATAGTGCCTCTACTGCCATGGGTGGTGCAGCTAGCTCTGCCCTGATGATGTCATGTGGCACCGACTGTTTCCCACGAAATAATCGCGAGATCATACGTACCTGTGGCCTCTCGATCGCACTCCACTGGGTGACTGTGAGACCTGGGGCCCAAACCGTCGCAGCATACATCATAGCTGGTCTGCCCAGTGTGTCAAATAGCCAGCCCTTAGTGCGGGGCTCCTGGAAGTGTGCTTGGTGACATCTCCGCTCTAACATGGCTAAAGCTGCATATCCGCGTGTGAGTCTATCGGTGGCTGCCTGTCTCATGCTGAAGGGGCCAGGCAAGCTCGTGAATGTGACTCCGAGATAGACATAGGAAGTGACCACCTCAATCTGTCCACCACCAGCTCTGAATCCTGCTCCATTCCTCACCATGGGGGAGGTGTGGAAGATCATGACCTTGGTCTTGCCAAGGTTTACTGTCAAGCCCCTCTGTGTACAAAACTCATCCAGGGCCTCAAGGTGGCGCTGTGATCCCTCGGGTGACTCTGAAATCAAGACAATGTCATCGGCATATAATAAAATGTGGACATGTGTACCTGTGAGGTCTGCACCCTCTCCTCCAGCTCGGAGAATGTAGTCCTCAATCTCGTCAATGTAGAGACCAAATAGAGTGGGAGAGAGTGGGCAGCCTTGCTTAACACCGATGGTGCTAGCAATGGCCTCAGACATACCTCCTGGACACCGTACCCTCCCAGTCACCTGCTCATAGAGTGCATAGATGGCCCAAATCATCCCTGATGGTACTCCCAAGCTTTGGAGGCGTTGGAAGAGCCTCTCTCGCGGCACTGTATCAAAAGCTTTGCGGAAGTCCACAAAGCTGCAATATAGCCTCTTCTTCCGCACCCTTGCCCCATCAATGAGGCAGCGCAGAATGAAGATGTGATCAATAGTAGAGAAAGCTCGTCGAAAACCTGCTTGGCCTCGTGCTCGTAGCCCCTCAGTCTCTGCATATGAACTGAGCTCTGCCTCAAGTATGGCACCGTATAGTTTGGCCATGGTGTGGCCAATCATGATGGTCCTGTAGTTCCCTGGATCCAGGGTGTCGCCAGATTTGTGGATAGGCACAATGGTCTGCCTAGTCCACTCCTCTGGGAAGCCCTCTCCTATAGCCCGGTTGAAGACATGTGCAATCAACGGGGCTATAGTGGAGGCTGCATATATGAGATGCTCGCTCTGCAATCCTGCGTGGTCTGTCGAACGTCCATGTCGAAGTCGTCGTATGGCCCTCTCAACCATCTTTGCTGTGAAGAGAGAAGAACTAGTAGGGCGAGGCTCAAGTGGCTGGGGAATGGGAGGCTGCCTAGGTACCTCATATAACCTCTGAGCATAATCATGCCATGTGTGTGGGTCTCCAATAGGTGTGGTCGGGCGTGGCTCTCGTAGGCTGCGCCATGTTGCAGCACTGTCCATACTCATAAAGAGATGGTATAGCTCAAGCTCCTGTGCCTCCTCAAAGGCTCGCCTCTTTCGACGTGTGAGAGTCTTCATCTGTCCCTTGGCCTCTCTCTCTGTGATCTCTCCCAATGCTCGCTGAGCTCGTAGTCGGCGGTAAAGATCTCTGCAATCCTCATCATACCAACGATGTTGTGGCATAGTCCCGGGAGGAGGTGTGTGACGAGAATGGATGGTGTGTGGGAAGGAGCTGATGGCTTATGCCGGAAGAACTGATGCTATCTGAGAGGTGAGTAGGGATAGTGGAGTGTCAGGATGAAGTAAGAGAAGACCCTGCTCGACTCGAGCCGCATATATGTGAGCTAGCTCGTGTGTGAAGTGGATGGTGGTGTGTGGGATGCGTGCTGCGGGTATGCGTGTAGGGGTGTCTCCCTTCAGGGAGAGTGCGAGGTATGTGTGATCGGCCCCAATGGGTATGGGTGGGATGGTGAATGAGGTAAGTAGGTGGATGGCCTCTCTGGACCCCATGACGTAATCTACTGTACTTCCCCCGCCATCTGTGACTGAGTGTGGTATGCATGTCAATCCTCCTGAGGTAGGCCACTGAGTCATCCCGTTATAGATAACGAGATTATGTCGAGAGCCTAGTCTGAGTAGGTGAGTGCCATAGTGAGTGTGTGTAGCGTCAGCTGAAGCTCGAGCTGTAGACTCATCCTCTATGGTATGTAGTATCTCCGGGTCTTCTGGGTCAAATATCTCACACTGATCATTGCCTGTCCTGGCATTGAAGTCTCCCATAAGGAAGACTTCCCCTAATGCAGAGTACTCTGTAATCTCTTCTGACAAGCAAGTGTATGGTGAGTCCTCCTCTCGATCTATGATAGTGAAACACGAGCTAGAAGGAGCAAAGTAGCATAATGCTATGAAGATGATCCGCTCCTGCGAGAGCTGGAGTCGAATCCAAAGATATCTGGCCTGTGAATCACGTGCGACTATCTGTATCCTGCTCTGAAGTCCATCTCTAAAGAGTATGGCTACTCCTCCTGATCCTCGGGTGGTGTGCTGACGTGTACACTCTCTGTATGTGGACTCCCACTGAAAACCGTGGACACGAGGTAGGCCCCGGTCCGGGCTCTCATGTGTCTCTGTGAGCATAATGATGTCTTTGCCTTTGCGCACCTCTTCCAATCTCTCTGGGTGTGTCCATAGATCTCCATTGCAGTTCCAAACTGCAAGGTGTATCTCCTCTAGTGTCTCACAGGCCGCGAATCCCTATGGGATGGCCTTGCCATCAATGATGACACGGCCATCTCTGTATGAAGCCTTCTTTCCTTCTTTGCGAGCTTGATGTACTCTCGGCATGCATGCACGACGGTGTGCTACCTGCATGGGTGTGAGATCATCGTCAAGGTAGATGGGGGGGCCATCAAGTGCTCTCAAAATCACCCTCTTGCGTAGGAAAGTAGATCTTATATCTTCGGAAGGGAAGTGTAGAATGAGAGCTCTCTTCTTCGTGGGGTCTCGTCCCGTTCTCCAAGACTTGATGAATGGGGGGGACTCCTCTTTGTAGCCGAGTATCTTGCATAGTGTCTTCCCATCGGACTCGGGGGTAGAGCCTTCTTTTTCTTCAATGCCCGTGATGCGTACATTGAGACGGCGGGCATGTCTCATCTTTTCTTCCTCAATAGTGGTGTGCACGATGAGGGCTTCTTCCTTTTGTGCTTTCTCTTTGGCTTCTTTTTTGATGTTCTTCTTCACTATGTCGATCCACCCTTCTTTGGTAGCTTCTAATTTGTTTTCCATGCTCTCAGTCAAGGATTTGGTGAGTTCTTCTTTGAGAGCTTCTGTCTTGTTCATATTAATCTCTCCTTCTTCGGGTGTAAGAGAGACCATTGAAGCTTTGAGGAGCTCCAATTCCTCTTTCATGTTTGCCCTCTCCTTAGCCCATTCTTCTTTCTCTTTATGCCATGCTTCCCTCTCCTTATGATATGTTTCTACTTCCTTCTCGAGCTTTGAGAGGCGGATGATGATGGCCGTGATAGTGGAGTCCACCATGTTCTTGTTTTCTTTGATAGCTATGGTCAGTTTGTCCTCCATTTTTGTCAAATCGTCCTTCTTAGCCGTAGCGCTCATTGCATTCGAAGATGAAAAAATGCTCAAAGTACTGAGCCTAAAGACTTGCGATGAAGACGGGAGCGCGCCCGATGCGCGATGGAGCAAGGGTGGGAGTGGCTAATAACTGTAGGAGGGAGAGAGAGAGAGAGAGAGAGAGAGAGAGAGAGAGAGAGAGAGAGAGAGAGAGAGAGAGAGAGAGAGAGAGAGAGAGAGAGAGAGAGAGAGAGAGAGAGAGAGAGAGACTTTTTAACGTCTATTAGAGGCCGAAATCGGCCTATGAGACAAAACATATACATCAGTATGATCCAATCCACTGTGATCCCAAAAGGAAAATAAAGTGTGAGAGAGAGAGAGAGAGAGAGAGAGAGAGAGAGAGAGAGAGAGAGAGAGAGAGAGAGAGAGAGAGAGAGAGAGAGAGAGAGAGAGAGAGAGAGAGAGAGAGAGAGAGAGAGAGAGAGAGAGAGAGGTCTTGAGTTACATGACCAGTGTATTTTTATGGACTCAAGTTTTTCTGAAGAGCACGTAGGGGGTATGAGAAAATTTTACGAGTTCTCATTTTCTATAGTATGGAGTGCTCTTCATGGTAGAAGTCTTAGGTATTTTATGGACATTGGCATGATCTTTACAGATACCTACATCGTAATCACCATTTCAACTAACAACTTCACTTTAGAGTTTCTTTAATCCAATAGATTATATACCTTTCCTAGTATGTTCCCCGTGTGTCAAGTTAGGAAGCAAAATGGTACGATACACCTAAGATGTGGTGCTTTCCTTGACCTAGAGAATGATAGCTACAAGATGGTGTATTTCTTTTGTGAAAAGGTGAAAACTTAGAATTAGGGTTAGGATTTTGATGCCCTAAATGATCTTTGATGGTATGTTATTATATATCATTACATAGCTCTTGATGACAGTTCTATGCAACCATGTATTCTGTAGGAATCCATCATTGTGATAGAGATAAGTACTATTTCCTTTCTAGCTAAAAGTGATGAAGTCAAACAGTTATCGAATGTGTTGTCTGTTTTGGAAAACAAAAGGCAAATGAGGAACAACCTATATGAGCTAACTATTTACATAACCATTGTTAGAGTGGGCATAAGTAAGCTTTGGCATGTAGAGGAATGAACACATTAGATCTATAGTAATGCAAAAACAATGTTTGTTCCACACCTACCTATGATGATTGCATTCAAGGAACCTTGTGGAGCTTGTATGATGGTAAAGCAATAGAGAAAGGCATTCCTATAAGAAAGGAAGAGTAGGAAAAAGGCTCCTCTAGAGTTTATGCTTGTTGTCTTTTGCAATAATATGTCTATAGATGCCTGCGAACATCTTCTTATTTCATGAAAACCAACAATGGCTCTAACAATAAGTTATGGTTGTACTTTCTTTGCGATAAAGTTCAAGCTTTTGGTGTGTTTAAAGAATAGCTAACACTTGTGGAGATTGAGACAAGTAGAAGTGTGAAAAGTTCAAAATAAATGGTGATGGTGGTGAGTTGAACTCGAAGGAGCTTCAAGACTTTTACATGTGCAAAGGGATGAAGTGTCAATTGATGGCACTTCAGAGACTATTATGAGTAGTGCTGTGGAATGAAGGAACACATCATTGTTGAGATGGCAAGGTGCATTCTCAAAAGCCATGGGTTGCCTAGTGAAATTCGAGAAGCAGTTACCAGCACCAACACTAAAGTCCACACTCTCAATAGGAGCTATATAAAAGTTCTCAAGGGGAGAACACCTTATGTAGCTTACATTGGTAAAAAGCCATCTATCTCACACCTTAGAAATTTCAGGAGTGAATGTTGTGCTCGTGTCGTTGATCCGAAGAGAACGAAGTTGGAACCAATAAGCAACACATGGATCTTCTCATGTCATAATGTTAAGCAAAAGGCTTACAAATTGTGTGGCTGTGAGGCGAAGAAGATCATAAAGATCGTGATGCAACATGGTGATAAGAAGTTTACAAACGCAATGAGTGCAGCATATCTATTGTCAAACTTGTCCTATACCTACTATTGAAGAGAAGGCGAATGAACCGGGGGGATCTCAAAGAATATAGGAGCAAAGAAAGGCTTCTACCAACATAGTCAATATGGTCTTTATGATTGAGATTTTGAGAGGAGTAAAGGAGCAAATTAATGTAGAAGAACCATTTGCATATCTAGCATGGAATGTAACTATGCAAACCAAGTATGATAGCATAACAAAGAGTAGAACTTGGGAGTTTGTGGATCAGCCAATGAAGAGAACCAAGTCGGTTTGCAAAGTGAAGTGCAAGACTCTAGAATCTTGGAAAGAGTACTTGTAGTTGTAGCTCACAAGGGACGGCTAAGTTTTCATATGGATGTCAAACCAATGTTCTTGAACAGTGACCTGAAGGAAGAGATACATGTGGTTCAAGTTAGACCCAATAATAACTAGAGGATCTTTCCAACACTTAGAACCTCAACACATACACCCCTTGAACCAATTAAGGTAGATAAATGACCAAGAGAATAGACAAAAGAGATGAGAGATATAAAGAGTAGCAAACACTACTGAAAAATAAATGCTTATATCGAGTGCCAATACAATATGTGACTACTTACAAAACTAAGTATAAGGCTGAAATAAAAGGTTACTAGGTACAAAAATCACATAATAGTGCCTAGGAGTAAAGAAGTGTGTGTATGTGTTGATTTGAAGATAGATGACTGTTATAAACGGTCCAGCAGCATACCCTAACTGAATGTGGTACTGCTCTGATGATAGCAGCAGCTAGATAGTTTTCAGTTCTTGAAGAAGCTGGATCACCTGTAGATCAGCAAGAGATAAAGATAACAAAATAACAGCAGCAACTTACCAAAATCAATAGACACACACTGATGTTTGTGAAGGAGAATAGAGGCAGCAGCAAGAACTTCAAACTCGGCTACAAAAAACAACAAAATCTGCTCTGAATCTGTACAATATCTGGACTTAGCTCTTAACCCTAGAGCTTGAGCTAAGCTAGCTTGAGAACTTGATATTGAATGTGCCCTAGAGGTGCTCAATATGTAGCCTAGAGCTGATCCACGAAATCCAGAAAGCAAAACACAAAAAGCCTAGTGAAAATTTTGTCGCAAATCGTGGGACTCCATCTAGAAGGCTCTTGATTTATCGATTTTTCATTTATTAGATACTCTTCTAAGGCGTGGCTGAAAGGTATAATAGGACTTTATGTGAGAGGGCTGTAGGTGGTGAAATGAAGTGTGTGGGTGCAGGGAATGCAAAATGCACTACTCCTGGAGAATATGTAAGCACATGAACACATTGAATCAAATTACCAAAATAGACACTTATCACGAAGCCTTCACATCAACACTAGAAACTACACTTAGAGGTAAGAATCAAAGCAACGGCACGCATGGAGCATAATAGAGCACAAAACCATACTAACTAGAAAGCCAAATATAACACAATCAGAAGACAAGTGATTATCTCATACCACAACTAATCATACTACTAATCCTACCACAGCCGATCATACCAAGCAAAGGACAACAGAATGCAAACTCAGGGTATTCTTACACAATGGCATCAAGAAAACAACATAAACAGCAGTAGTAGCTAACATGAACAGGACTCAACTATCCAGGAGCTCTAAGTCCTCTCTCACTCTCAGCTATAACATATGTCCTATCCTGTATCGTATCATGTATATCACGCCCCTTTCTTACTTGAGGGTTCTCCTTTTATAGGAGAGAGGTGAGGATCCGGTTACAATAGGAGGGTCTGTTTCATAGGAGTAGTGGGAAGTTAATGCACTAGGCGGTGACAAGAGTCAGCCCAGCCGCCTCCGCCTCCAGTACCAGACCTTGTCGTGTAATGATGAGTGGCTGGGTCCCGGACCCGGCCACTTGGCCGCCTTGTGAGGTCTGCCTTGGGCATACAGTCGCCCAAATCTTCCATCATGGTGCCCAACTCGAGATTTTGGGCGTGTGGTGCCTCGGCCTCTGATGCCTTGGCCACTGATGCCCTGGCCACTGATGCCTTGGCCACTGATGCCTTGGCCACTGATGCCTTGGCCACTGATGCCTTGGCCACTGATGCCTTGGCCACTGATGCCCTAGCCACTGATGCCCTGGCCACTGATGCCTTGGCCACTGATGCCTTGGCCACTGATGCCTTGGCCACTGATGCCTTGGCCACTCATGCCTTCCATCAAAATTTGTTCTACAGGTTGCCCGCCACTAGTGTCTCTCCGTCTCGGAGAGATAAGGGAGAGTAGGTACAAATACATAGAGGAGGTCCAAACACATGCAGGTTCTTTCTGCTGGTCTTTATTAGCTTCTTGATTGGGTTCTGCGGCTCTGCCTGTGGTGGAGTGTTGTCTTCAGTGTCGTCTTCAGTGTCAGATGATGTGAGCAGAGCCTTTAATGCACTAAATTTGGATTTTAGTGCGTCTTTTTGTTTCTTCAAAGTTGCATTTTCAGCCAAGAGGTGCCTGTTTGCTGATGTTAATGCATTGTTTTCAGCCTTCAATCTTTTGGTCCTCTCTTCTTCATCCTGCAAAAATGCTTCCAAGTTTTTTACCTTGTCTTCCAGTATTCGTGTCGTCTTGCAGTGAGTAGACATTTCTGCTATCTGCATGTACAGTTCTTTGTTGACGAGACTTACGCGCAGAAATTCCTCACTTAACATATGAGTATAATGGGTCAGCCGATTCTCTAATCGCACACACACCTGCCTGTCTTCCATCAATTTCTTAGAAATCTCAGCAAACCTGTTCTTTGCTACATCCATTAGGCACATATTTTGTAAATGATTAGCGACTACTGGCCATACATGTTTCGTATATTTTTCATTTGTGGAGAGCTGCTCAACACTAGATGCATCAAGAAGGGGGTGTGGAGGTAAGTCTGTCGGAGGGTTGTGGCGAGAGGGGGAGAATCGAAACGGGGGTGGAAAAGGTAGTATGTCGAATGGGGGTGGGCAGATGGAGCTGTGAGGGATCGTAGTAGGGGGTGGGGTGTGTGTGTGAGGAATAGGGATGGATGTTGGTGGTGGGGGCGAAGTTGGATGAGATGGTGGTTGGGGAGATGGGGAGTGGTGTGGGACGGGTTGTGGAGGGGAAGGGGGTGGGGTGGCACATGGTAGGAATTGGATATGAATCGGATCCCTGGGGGTATCAATGGCAACAGGAGTGGTCATGGAGGAAGCGGGAGGTGGAGTTGGGTTGGAGTGAGATGGGGTAATGGGCGTAGTAGGTACTCCTAAAGTATGGGAAGTTTGTGAAGGTGGATGGAAGTGAATGGAAGAAGAGGGTTTCTTCGAGGAAGTGGGTATTAACTTGATTGGTGGAGAGGGAGTGACTGGTGGAAAGGGAGTGTTGGCTGATGTGCGTACCTTCTTGGAAGATCTAGCATACCCTTGTTGGTCGATTGGAAGCCTGTCAAGGAGCACTCTGGAATCCTTTTGAACTTTTGCCCTTCTCTTTTTGCGAGGGTGTGCCGTTTGCGGACTTTTTGATGAAGTGTGGCGCGGTACGTCTTTGTCTTTGGAATGGAGAGCGGTAAAATATCTGTAAATGTAGGACATGATATGATCACCTACCACTTTCAATGTGAGCGCCTTTTTGCCAACTTGCTGCCCATACCTCTTCTTTCTTTCTGCTAGGGATTGAAGTAAAACTTTATGGTATGGGTAGGGCTTTGCTTGGGCAAAGCAAAGAAGGGGCTCACATACCTTTACATCCGTGAAATGCAGATTGTCCTTCAAGAGAAAAAATGCTTTGAATAATATGAGCCTCTGCATCATTACCTAGCTACAATTGGAAGTGGAGAAGCTAGTGGTGCATGTCTGCAAAATGTCTGGAATGGACAACTCCGCATAGCTGCCTGCTTATTTAGAATCTGGAATTTCTTGGGTTCCCAACATGAGAGCGAGCTTCTCTTTGGTAATTCGCCCTCCAGAAAGAGAGGGGAAGGACTTGAAGAGTGTCAAGATCTCCATCCCACCGGCTTGAGGATCACCAAGTGAGGGAAGCTTGGCACTTGCAATGGTGAACAACCCCATATTCTTTAATTCCTGTGAAGTAAATGAACTTTGAAGCTTACCACATATGCTTAGGTCCAGCTTCAAGGTGATTTCGTCAGGAATTGCAATGAGTATCTCTGTGGTTGTTGCCACGTTTGCTGAAGATGTAGCTGGATCTTGCTGAATAGTCGGTTCTGCGGCTGCTGCTCGAGTGATGTGTTGGTCCTGCTGAATTTCTTGTTCCAGTGACTCTGACTCAGAAGGATTCTCCTCGGAAACCACATAAAGTGAGTCACTCGAATCATCCGATGATTGTCCTGATGTACTTCCAGTGTCCGTCTTGAATTCAGAGAAGGTTTCCTCTATTTCTACAGAGGATGACGCCATGTTTTTGTAGAAACTAAAATTGTTGGGGTATAATGGTTGCTGTCGATGGATATGGATGGATATGCAGCGATAGTTGCAGAATGGAGGACGATCAGCGTCAGGTTCTGTATAGAGCTGCTGCAGATGGAGACGTGAAAGAAATTGAAGAGATAGAGATCTTTCCCAGTATGGAGGGCGATCGGCGAGGGCCTCTATTTAGAGCTGCCCCTTCTGCTGCTGCTCGTGGCCACCTGGATGCCTTGAAACGCCTGATGCCCGATAATTGCCGATAATTGCCGAGGTGGACAGGGTAGGGCGTCGCCTAGGCTTAGGGTCGCCTTTGAGAGGTGGAGGGGTCGCCCTGGGTGAGGGTCGCCTAACGGAGGAAAGGGAGGGGGTCGCCCATTGGAGGAGAGTTGGAGGGAGGAGGGTCGCCTAGGTGAGGGTCGCCCTGGGGCATTGGCCGGTAATTCGAGAAATCGGAGGGATACGGGTTGGGCTTTATGGATGGGGAGAGGTTCTGTGAGCGTCGGCAGGGCCGGAGATCACCCCACCATTGAATGGCGCGCCCGACTCCAAGCCAAGAGTGGAGGTAGGCGCCCTCTCGGAGTCGGAGGGAGGAGGGTGATAATGATTGGATGATGTCAATGATTGGTGATAATTCAAGTTGCCCTTTCATGAAAGAGGTCTCCCTATTTGGTGAATTGAGAAAAAGTTGCCCGGGAAATTGGATAGCAGGAGGAGGCCGCCCATATGGAGGAATACGAGGAGTCGCCCACTTTGAGAAGAGGTGGACAGGGTAGGGGGTCGCCCTGGGTGAGGGTCGCCAACGGAGGAAGGGAGGGGGTCGCCCATTGAAGGAGAGTTGGAGGGAGGAAGGTCGCCCAAAATGAGTTGAGGAGGTTGCCATTGAGAGGTGGACAGGGTAGGGGGTCGCCTTGGGTGAGGTTCGCCTCAATTGGAGGAAAAGAAGGGGTCGCCTAGGCTTAGGGTCGCCCTACATGGGGAAAAAGGGAGGGTCGCCCTTGAGAGGTGAAAGGGAGGGGGTCGCCCAGGGTGAGGGTCGCCAACGGAGGAAGGGAGGGGGTCGCCCATTGGAGGAGAGTTGGAGGGAGGAAGGTCGCCCAAAATGAGTTAAGGAGGTTGCCATTGAGATCCCTAAAGAGACTATAATGAAGAGGATATGATGTTTGTCAATAAATTCCAAGACGGAGTGTGACAAGAAAGAGTAGGAAGGTGGATAGTGTAAGCTAATTGGATGGCTATGAGGTATAATTTCTCTTAGTTGGACATGAGGAGGTAAGGGTGGAGGGTCGCCTTTGTTTGGATATTGAGGTTGACATGGAGGGGAAACATTCATTGGTTAAAAAGGAAGAAGGTCACATGGTGTGAGAAGGAAGAGGGTCACCTTAGGGAGGGTCGCCTTTGTTTGGATATTGAGGTTGACATGGAGGGGAAACATTCATTGGTTAAAAAGGAAGAGGGTCACATGGTGTGAGAAGGAAGAGGGTCACCTTAGGTTGCCTAGGTTGCTAAGCTACTCGTGAGATGTTTGCCAAGATGCATTGAAGTTGATTGAAATTGATAGGCATATCGAGATGAGAGGGTGAATGGGCACAGTGAGGATTGCGATTCTGGAGTGTCCGCCATGTGTAACCATTATTGGTAGTAGTTGAGAAAGAGGGCTTGACAAGCGTGTCGCCCATGTGTCTAGTAGTGGTTACCCAAGTCTCATGAGATGAGGATTTCCCATGGTGGTCTTGGAGGTGAGTCGCCAAAGTGGTTGTGGTAGAGGGTCGCCCAAGGTGGGCCTTGGTATAGGGTCGCCCAGGGTGGGCTTTGGTATAGGGTCGCCAGGGTGGGCTTTGGTAGAGAGTCGCCCAAGTAGAAGAAGATGCCCAAGTAGAGGGTCGCCCAAGTAGAGGAAAGTCGCCCAAGTAGATGGTCGCCCAAGTAGAGGAAAGTCGCCCAAGTAGACGGTCGCCCAAGTAGAGGAAAGTTGCCCAAGGGTCTTAGCGGTCTTGGCTTAGAGAGGTGGCCTTAGAAGGAAAAGCCTCCAAGGAAAAGGAAGGAGATCCTTGGTGATAAGGGATAGAAGGAGATTTAAACAGTTGAAGTGTAAACCTATGAGAGGAAGGTGGGAGTAGATGAGTTAGGTGAAGATGACAGATGAGAAAAGCCCAATATTTACATTCGGAAATGATAAAAGCTAACAGGTAACAACATATGGGTATGTACACTATATACAAAGGCAAATACACTCTTCTCTATTTTTCCACATAGGGTTTTAGCTTTGATTTATTGACTAAGGGGAGGATTATGCCTGTCAAGGTGGAGATTTGTACTGCTCCTTTTGGAAGTGTGCGTGTGACCCTAAAAGGTCCGTGCCATCTTGGCATCAGCTTCTTCTTAGCCTTCTTTTCAAATAAGCGCGGATGGTACATCAAAACTAAGCTCCCTTCCCTAATTTTTGATGTCCAGAGATGTGCATCATGATTTTGTTTCCTTTTTTCCTGTACTGTCACTAGAGTATCATTACCTATCATTCTCTTTTCTTCTAGAAGTTGTAGCCTTACAATGTTTGCTGAGAGAGTGCTAGTAAGTTCAGGATTTCGATTGGTTCCCACGCGGTTGGAGCCATGCAAGAACTCAAAAGGAGCAATTGCTTGTATTCCATACAATAGTTCAAATGGAGTATGACCTGTTGTGGCCTTGAAGGAGGTTCTGTATGCCCACAAGGTTCCAAGATATGCCTGTCCCCAAGTATTAGGGAACTGTAAACATGTTTTCCTTAGTAGGAGCATAAGGACCTTATTTGTGCTCTCTGCTTGCCCATTTGCCCTTGGGTAATAAGCACAGGACTTCTTATGAAAAATTTGATACCTGTTAAAAATCAAAGTCAACACCCTATTGACGAAATGGGACCCTTGATCTGTTGTAACCTCTATTGGACATCCATATCTGCAAAAGATATAATTATACAAGAAGTGAGCTACCGTTTCCGCAGTACAGTCCTTACTCGCTATAACCTCAGCCCACTTAGTAGCATAATCGGTTGCCACTAAAAGATACTTTGCACCTGAATCTTGTGCTACTGGGAAAATAGGGCCGACAAAGTCCAGTCCCCAGTGCTCAAATGGTTGCCAAGCCATAGAGATATTGAGAGGCTGATTCCTTTGTCGTGTTGGTTTGGGCACACATTGTTGGCAAACATCACATGCCTTGGCAAACTTAGTGGCATCTCTAAAGAGATATGGCCACCATAGGCCGCTTTGGAGTATTCTGAGTGCAGTGATATGCCCCGGAAAATGACCACTAGACTTTCCTTCATGTGCCAATTGAAGAACACTTTCCGTTTCATGTGGTTGAAGACACCTTCTGTACATCCCATCAGGGCCAACCTTATAGAGGGTATCCTTTGCCATCATGAAATTCTTACTTTTTAGGAGGAGTCTACGCTTTTCCAACGGAGTGGACCCAGTATGGAATTGGCCCTTCCCTAGAAGGAGAATTAAATCATCATACCATGTCGGTGCCATACTTACCTTGTAGATTTGGTTGTCTGGGAAATCATCTTCTACTCCCTTTGTTGCTTGTCCCGGATGCCTGATGCGAGAGAGATGGTCTGCAATGACATGCTGCCTACCGCTTCTCTGTACAATTTCAAAATCAAATTCTTGGAAGAGAAGCAACCATCTCCATACTCTTCCTGCAACTTGCGGCTTATTCAACAAATATTTTAAAGCTTGATGGTCCGTAATTACGGTGAATGTAGTGCCTAAAAGATAGTGCCTGAATTTTTTGAGGGCAAATACAATGGCCAATGCTTCCCTTTCTGTGGTGCTATAGTTCTTTTCTGCTTTTGAGAGGAGTCTACTTGCGTAGTGAATGGGTTGATCTAACTTGTGTACCTCGCTTGGTTGAGTCAGTAGAGCTCCTACTGCATACAAACTGGCATCTACATGCACGTGGAATGTTTTTGACCAATTTGGTGAAATGAGTATGGGTGCAGATGCCAACCTTTGTTTTAGATAAGTAAATGCTGACTCCTCTTCTTCAAACCATTGAAAAGGAAAACTTTTGCTTGTAATTCGTGAAAGTGGTCGTGCTGCCTCGGCATACATGCATATAAACTTGCGGTGATATCCTGTGTGCCCGAGAAAGCTTTGGACCTCTTTAGCATTTATAGGTCTCGGAAGCTTGAGAATTGACATTACCTTATCTGGATCTGGAGTCATCCCTTTTGCAGAGACCACATGCCCTAACAGGGTACCTTGAGTTACCAAAAAATGACATTTGTTAGGGTTAAGTTTCAAACCTGTTTCTCTGCAACGCTGGAACACTTGTTCTAATTGCTTCAAATGTTCCGGCACATTTTCTACTGCAGTAGTGCAGACTGCCCAGAGAAGGCCGAAAAGTCGTCCATAAAAATTCTTAAGAATTTTAGGAGCAACTTGTTGAAGATTAGATACACTGTCCTATTAAAAGTGGCTGGTGCATTTCTAAGACCGAAAGCCATTTTGGTGTAGATATAGGTTCCCCAAGGAGTTACAAAGGCTGTTTTTGGCTGATCATTAGGATGGATTTCCAGTTGATTGTATCCACTGAAACCATCCATGAAACTGTATAGCATATGTCCCGCCACATCTTCAATCACTTGTTCAGAAAAAGGAGTGGGAAACCCGTCAGGGATGGTTACCTTATTTAATGCTCGGAAATCCACACAAACTCTGATTTTATTAGGCTGCTTCTTAGGTGCTATAACCATAGAGGACAACCATTCGGAATGCTCTACTGGGACTATAATTCCTGCTTCCTCCATTTTCTGGATTTCCCTTTTGACTGCTTCTGCATATTTGCGATTTAACCTATACATCTTTCCTCTAATTGGCCGAGCTTCATCCACAAGAGGAATAGTGTGTATTCCGAGTTCTTTTGGTATTCCTGTCAAATCCTTGTAACTCCATGCAAATATATCTTTAAAATTTTTCATGAATGTTATTACCTCTGTGAGCAGAAGAGGGTGTTCCCACAACCAACTTGCGAGTAAAAGATTCTGTGGATGTCCGCCTTCCCCCAAGTTGACTTCTTTGACTGGCTCCAAAATTGCCTCTTCCTCGTCCTTGAACAGCATCTTCTTTGTGAATGTTGGACTATCATTGATAATGATTTCCTCGGTCTTTTCCTGTGTCCATCCTACTGGAACTTCTGCCAACGGAAAAATGTTTTCCACTAGTCTTTCTTCTGTTTTGCCTGATTCAATCTTTTCTTTTCCTTCAACTCCTTTCAGAATTTTACCTCTTCGAAAATCTTTGGCTGGCTCGCCTAATACTACAGACTCCACAATAATAGGTTCATCTGCCTCTTTATCCATGATTGCTACCGTGAAGCATGTAACATTGTTGGTCTCCTCTATCCAATCCATGATGTCCCCTAGTTCTTCATTGGATAAATTTTCTCCTTCATCAACTTCTTCCTTGATGTCATGTGATGTTGTCTTACATGGTTCGGTGTGAGGCGTTCCGGATGCCCATTGAGCCGCCCGGCCAATTGTAGGAGTAGCCCAAGGTGGCGGATAAGCTGCCCATTCAGGTGCCCAATGTGGGGATCTTTGAGCAGGGAATGGAGCCCAAGCTTCTGGAGCGACCCAGCTACTCGGAGGCGAAGGCGAAGACACCCAGCTTGGACTATGAGGTGGAGTCGCCCAGCTGGTGGGAGGTGGAGGCGGCGCCCAAACTGAAGGTTCAGTCGCCCAGTTATTTAGAGGTGGAGGTGGAGTCGCCCAATTGGGAGGAGGTGGAGCAGGTGCCCTAGTTTGATTAGGAGGTGGAGAGGGAGTCGCCCAGTTGGGGGGAGAAGAAACTGATACCTCTTGATCTTCCAAAACCCATGGTGGAGGAGAAGTGGCCCAAATGTTTGCTCCTTCTGGTATGGTTCGTCGTTCCTCTTCTCTAGTGCTATTATTTTTTTCTTCCTGTGCATTCTCCTCTGGATGTAGAACAACTTGAGAAGTACCTAGGGCTTCATCTGTTCCTCCTTCCATGTGGAGTTGTCTCATCACCTTGTCTGGTCCGGCCACCCATAAGGTGTCACTTCCCCAGTTATGTACCGCTTTACTGTGGCGTAGCCATGGTCTTCCTATCAACAAAGGAAATCCTCCCTTCACCTTAGGGAGTGTTATTACCACAAAATCCAACACAAATTTTAAGTTATGTATGATGACTTCAACCTTTTCCACTATGCCTAATGGGCTTACTTTGCTTTGGTCTGCCAGTGATACTGTAAAGTGAGCCTCTTTAGTTGGTTTCAGATTTAGCAATGTCATGGTGTACTCCGGCATGAGATTAATACTAGATCCTCCATCAACTATCACTCCTACCAAGGGAGTTCCCTTGATACTTACAGTTAGTCTAGGACTCTTGTAATCAGTGAGAGGTGCCATCCTAGATGGTTCTGAGCTATAAGTTGATGGTACCGGTGTTTGTTGGGAAATTAGAGAAGTGAAGCCTTGCCCGCCACTTAATATGGTGCCAGGATCTAACCCATTTATGGCGGCCATTACTTCTCCTCTGAATCCAGGACTCATCGCTAACAAGTTATATAGAGATACGTGTTGGTAGGTGCTCTACAAGACTTGAACTGCAGTGAGGAAGCCTTCTTGGCTGTTCCTTGAAGTAGATCCATGCTGGAAGTGCCTTAGGTCCTCTTTAGATACTGCATACGCTTTGTCAATAACCTGCTCATTACTATCTTTATCTCTTCCCAGTGAGATTTTTGCTTTGTCTTGGCGGTGGTTGGCTTCATGAGAAGGTTCATGCTCCATGGTCCTTTTTCCTTTGTCTTTTGATGAATCTATTGCTTCTTTTGCAGCATCTTTCAAAGTTGCCTTCTGTTTTTGTGCCCTAGTCATGACTCCGGAAAGTTCCTCAAGTTGGACTACTCGGGCGCTTGGGGAGCCTACATTGCCCTTATCATTAGATACTGTGATCATATGCAGGGGGCAAGAGTTACCTGGCGTGCTTGTAGAAGGCATTGACTTTGGGCAGTCCTTCGTGTAATGATCCCTTGTTTCAGGACAATTTTTGCATGGTGGAGCATCCTCAGGAAGCGAACATTTACTTTGGAAGTGTCCATACTCCCCACATCTGTAGCACATTATAGGCCTAGGTGGTCGATTCTGACGAGGCCTACCTTCTTGCCGTTGGGGTCCTTGATTGGTGTAAAACGTTGTTACCGGAGGCGTTGTAGTGGATGGTAATGGTGGCTGCCCCAACAAGGAGGATTGAGCAACTCCTACCCATTGAGCTACTCGAGGTTGTCCAGGCATCATAGTTTGATTTCCAAGACCCTTTAGAAAATAACAATCCTTGGCCTCATGGCCACCCTTGCCACAAAACTGGCATGTTAGCTTCCTTGGACATTCTTGTGATGTGTGTCCTTGGGTACTACACAGAGAACACCACAGTCCAGTTCTTACCTCCCTTAGTGTCTTGAGTTCTTCAAGCTCTTGTCGTAATTGAGCGAGACCTTCTGAAGTTCCCTTGTCCTCTTCTCGATTCCTTTGCAGCTTTAAGGTCTCTAGTTCCTTCCTCAAGGCTGTCACCATGTCTTCATCTTGGGGGAAGGTTTTTCCCGGATGTGCTCCAAAATGAACTCTTGCAGCCTCAATCCTTGTGGCTTCAAATTCTCTCAAAGTGGAGTCTGGTCTCAACAGCTCTCTTAGCTTCTGCTGGGTGGATTTCGGCAAGGCCTTCTCCACCCACTTCTTGACAAGGAAATCTCCTGGTGGTTCCGGCAATCTTGCTACTAGTGACCTTGCCCGCGTCATAAGTTCTGAAAATGATTCTCCCATATGCAAGATTAGATTCTCAAGTTCATCCAAGGTTCTTTCTGTAGAGTTACCTGGCCGGAATGCATCTGTAAACTCGGTCCTCAATGCTTCCCATGTCTGGAAATGGTTTTCCGCGTACTGGCTGAACCATTTGTCCGCCAGTCCTTCAAGAGTCGATGGAAAGAGAGCAAGGAATGCGTCCTGCCGTTGTTGTAAGCCTCTGCTCTTACAAATTGAAAGAAATCTTCGTACATGATCTTCGGGATCTTCATTAGCACCTCCATGAAATGAAGAAAATCTGATATTGATTCTTGACAAAAGAGCGGAAAGCTCCTCCGCCATGGCCTTGTTAAGAAGAGTGCGTTGAGGTAGAGTCTTTTGAGTTTTAGTTTTGTCGTCTAACCCTTCTATTCTAGAGACGAGGCTTGAGTCTAACCCTTCTACTCTAGAGACCAGGCCAGAAACAGAGAGACTTCTTATGGGTGTTTGGTAAAGATCTGGCCGTCTTCTGTGATAACACTTGATTGGTGTCTTCTTAGGGTTTAGCTGCTTCTCCTTGCTAGCTCTGGTGTGGGTCATGGACCATCTTTGGAACTACTTTGAAGGAGGAATTCGCCCCAATGAAGAGATCGCCGGGAAGGAGTCTTCGCCCAAAAAGAGGTTACTCCAGTGGGGAGTTGGAGGAGGAGAAGTTGACGCCCAAGGGGCCAAAACGGAGGATAGGAGGAGTGGTCGCCCAAGCCCGGAGCCGGAGAGGATGTGGAGGAGTAGTCGCCCAGAAGCCAAGAAGGAGGATGAGGAGGAAGAGGGTGGTCGCCTAGGAAACCAACAGAGGAGGAGGAATTGCCCAAGAATCCAAAGAGGAGGAGAGTCGCCCACCAAAATTGAGGAGGATGAGGAGCAGTCGCCCCGGAAGGTAGGAAGGAGTAGGAGGGAAAAAGGGTAGTCGCCCAAGAGGGTAGGAAGGGGGAGGAGGGAAAAGGTGGCTCTGGGCACTCAATCCTAGATAAGTACTCAAGGAAAGGGTACTTAATTCTAAGTGATTTCTCAAATAACGAGAAATCTCCAGAAGCCCTGTCCCACCGTGCGTGCCAAATTTTCACCTGTAGGTGGTGAAATGAAGTGTGTGGGTGCAGGGAATGCAAAATGCACTACTCCTGGAGAATATGTAAGCACATGAACACATTGAATCACATTACCAAAATAGACACTTATCACGAAGCCTTCACATCAACACTAGAAACTACACTTAGAGGTAAGAATCAAAGCAACGGCACGCATGGAGCATAATAGAGCACAAAACCATACTAACTAGAAAGCCAAATATAACACAATCAGAAGACAAGTGATTATCTCATACCACAACTAATCATACTACTAATCCTACCACAGCCGATCATACCAAGCAAAGGACAACAGAATGCAAACTCAGGGTATTCTTACACAATGGCATCAAGAAAACAACATAAACAGCAGTAGTAGCTAACATGAACAGGACTCAACTATCCAGGAGCTCTAAGTCCTCTCTCACTCTCAGCTATAACATATGTCCTATCCTGTATCGTATCATGTATATCACGCCCCTTTCTTACTTGAGGGTTCTCCTTTTATAGGAGAGAGGTGAGGATCCGGTTACAATAGGAGGGTCTGTTTCATAGGAGTAGTGGGAAGTTAATGCACTAGGCGGTGACAAGAGTCAGCCCAGCCGCCTCCGCCTCCAGTACCAGACCTTGTCGTGTAATGATGAGTGGCTGGGTCCCGGACCCGGCCACTTGGCCGCCTTGTGAGGTCTGCCTTGGGCATACAGTCGCCCAAATCTTCCATCCTGGTGCCCAACTCCAGATTTTGGGCGTGTGGTGCCTCGGCCTCTCATGCCTTGGCCACTGATGCCCTGGCCACTGATGCCTTGGCCACTGATGCCTTGGCCACTGATGCCTTGGCCACTGATGCCCTGGCCACTGATGCCCTGGCCACTGATGCCCTGGCCACTGATGCCTTGGCCACTGATGCCTTGGCCACTGATGCCTTCCATCAAAATTTGTTCTACAAGGGCGAGATGCATGTTGTCCACAACTAATCTCCCTCATGGATTTTTTGGGGAGAACCTTTGAAAATTGCATTTCATGTTTGCAATCGATCCCCTTACACGTCCTTAAATAGTGGCAGGAATCTTCATGTGTTGTGGAAATGAAGGTGACATGGCTACAAGATATGTCTATCTCAACTCAAGAAGGTGATTCACTATGGAGGTGTTGTATTTAATGAGGCAAGGCTGCTAAAAAACAATTGTGCCTCTTAAGATGACCATACAAGAGTAAAATTTCAGCATGTACAGCCACATGTTAAATCTGATTTGAACCCGGGGGATGCACCACATATGGCTGGAAATGACAATGAGCTAGCAGTTATTGAGCCAGATGATGTTGGACAACAAAATGAGGCTCTTGAAGGGCATATGGAACCACCTATTCATGCTGAAAACAGGTCTGGAAATGATGTAAAGCAGCCCATTAACAATGAGGAAGTTGATGTACCTCCTCATGTAGATCCATTGCCAGAAAATGTGGATCATTGGGTAAGAAGTTCTACACGTCCTAAGAGGCCTGTGAATAGATATGACCTCTTTGTACATTACATTATGTTATCAGATGAGGGTAAGCCTCTTACATATAAAGAGGGAAAGCTATGTGAGCAGAAGAAGTGGGAGTTAGCCACGCAAGAAGAGATAAAGGCCTCGCATGTGAATGATACTTGGGACTTCGTTGAGCTGCCCAAACATAGGGAGGCCATTCCCAATAAGTGGGTATACAAAATTAAGACTATTGATGGAAAACCCAAGTACAACGCAAGGTTGGTTGCTAAGGGAGGGAGGGCATTGATTTCCAAGGAGTGTTCGCATTGTTTTCCAAGGAGTGTTCTCTCTAGTGGTCAAAATGACCACATTACATGTGTTATATGCTCTCACTGCTCCCTTGGATTTGGAGGTATTCCAAATGGAGGTTAAGACAGCCTTTTTGCATGGTGATTTAGATGAAGCACTGTACATGAAATAGCGAGAAGGATATGCCATTCTTGGAAAAGAGCATCTGGTATGCAAGCTGAAAAGGAGCTTATATGGGCTGAAAGTTGAAACAAGCCCCCAGACAATGGTATAACAAGTTTGATGCATTTATGCCCAAACATGGGCTCAAAAGTAGCCATGCAGACCACTGTTTGTACACAAAAAAGGATGAAGATGGAAACCCAACCATTCTCGTGCTGTATGTAGATGATATACTTCTGGCTGGGAAGAAAAAGAGCACTCTAAATGCTCTAAAACAAGATCTGAACTCTGCATTCTCAATGCAAGACCTTGGGGAAGCTGAGCATATTCTTGGTATGCGAATAAAAAGGGATAGGCAGCAGCATACTTTGCATTTATCCCAAGAAAAGTACATTGAAAAGGTGCTGGACATATTTAATCTGGTTGATGCTAAGCCTCTTGGAGTGCCATTGCAGCCACATGTCAAGCTTTCCAAGGATGACTCTCCCAAAGATGATGATGCAGCCAACAACATGATGAATATTCCATATGCATCAGATTGTGGTTCCCTTATGTATGCCATGGTTTCCACTTGGCGAGACATTGGTCATGAAGTTGGAGTTGTTAGTAGGTTTATGGCTAATGCTGGCGAAGCTCATTGGGAGGCAGTCAAATCTATCTTGAGATATTTGAAAGGGACCAAAGGTAAATGCTTATGTTATAAAAAGGGTTCATTGGAATTCAAAGGATTCTGTGATTCAAACATGGAAGATGAGGTGGACACTCCGAAGTCCACAAGTAGCTATGCATACACCCTTGCAAGCGGGGCTATTTCATAGTGCTCTAGACTTTAGAGGATAGTTGCACAATCTACTACACAGGTTGAATATATTTCAGCCACATAGGTTGGCTAGCCCGCTTTTGCATCGAGTTTAGGATACGTGAAAAGGCACCTGTTCTTGGATGCAATAACGAGAGTGCTATATGTTTGGCAAAGAATGCCATGTTCCATGCTCGCACAAAGCATATTGATATGAGACACCACTTCATCAGAGAGGTGTTAGAGGATGGGTTGATCACTTTGATCAAGGCCAATACTTCATAGGATCCTACAGATGCTCTCACTAAGTGTCGACTCAAGCCACGATATGAGCTATGTACATAGATGGTTTGGGGATTAGTTAGCTTAAAGGAGCCTCCTTGGTCCTTTAAGTGGAAGGTTGTTGGGGTAAAGGCCCCAAGGACTCTCCTTTTGTATATCTTGACATAGCTATCTCCGACAAATTTCTAGGCATATCTTTATTATATTTTCTGGACTCCAAATCGGAAAGTTATAGGCATTTACATCGTTTTTATGACTTTTGATCATTGGCCATGTGTGAATATGTCCAAATGACTCAAAAGTCACTTATCAATAAGACTTGGTCTCAAAACTCTATAGCTTGAATGAGACTTCTTCAACTTCAGCGTCTCTAT
This sequence comes from Ceratopteris richardii, assembly GCA_020310875.1. Taxonomy (NCBI): domain Eukaryota; kingdom Viridiplantae; phylum Streptophyta; class Polypodiopsida; order Polypodiales; family Pteridaceae; genus Ceratopteris; species Ceratopteris richardii. The sequence continues at coordinate 30,211,786 of CM035422.1, forward strand.
CTTTTTCTCCAAATTTCTGCGTAAGTTTCTCTCTCCTCTTTCTCTCTCTTCACACAAAAAGCCCACTCCTTCGGTGTTTAGAGCAACCAAGCATACAACCACATAGCTCTTCGATTTACATTTGAATGGATGATGTGTGACTTCTCCTTGGCAGTAATGAATCCATGCTTCTTGAATGGAAACTTATGAAGCTTTCCTTCAAGATATCCTTCACAAGATTATGATTTATCACATAAATAAAAAATAAGTAAATTCTTAACCATACGACGGTCCTTTGTATGCTTGAGATCTGTATAACTGATATGAAAAAATCTTACGTGCCATAACTTCATATTTTCCTTTCGTGTAAAAGACCTAACAAGCATGGTTGTTTTCTCCTCATTAGGTGCAAGGATTTGACAAGAATCCTTTTAAAAAACAACCTCATACGTTGGAAGGGAGGTAAGCCGAAATAATAATAATAGATAATATCCAAGATCTTTCCAACACAACGAAACTTAACATATTCACATCTTCACTAAATAAAATAAAATGAGTAGATGAGAGAATATAGAAGAGACAAGACATAAAGAGCAGCAGCTCAATGCTTACTACTCACTAAAAAATTCCTTAATGAAAACGTACAATCAAATAATGATACAAATCTGAATTTAAGCTAAAAGAATAGGATTTTAGGTACAAAATATAGAGGAAAGTGCTTAGGATTATGTGTACAAGAGAATATGTACAAATATGAAAGCAACAAAGCCTAATAAAAGCTAGGTCTTCTCTTATGATGAGCTAGCAGGTATGTCTTTTCCAATTGTTGAAGTACGAGGTAAAAACCTGGTCCAACATCAACAATAGAAGAGAACGTGAAAATAAGAGCTAATACTCCCAATAATCAGCTATGCACACAAGGTGTTTGAAGAAGACAATAGGGAGCCACAACATGATTCTACAAATTTGCTACAGAACTCCAAAATTTGCTACAAAATAGCCCCTAGCTGAAACCCTAAGTCATGAGCTTGAGAGAGCTTTACAAGATAATGTGTTGAAGTGTGCCCTAAACTCTTCTTTATATGGCCATGAGATCTCCCATGGAAAAGCAATAAAAAAAAGTTCATAAAACCTACTTGCATAATTTTTGCTGAGAAAAGCGAAATTGCTCTTTTAGTTTTAATTAAAAAAAAAAAAAACTTGCTTTTGGCTTGCTTTTGGGTCCCTTCGATCGTAGCCCTTGATTGCCATGGTTTTTTCACCTTTCAATCTCAGCCGTTGGATCAAAATTAGATGAAAAAGTGAGTTTGGTCGGAAACTCGGGTTCGACTTTTGAAAGAGTCTTAGGTCACAAATGGATTAATGTTATGTACCAACGAACAACTGTTGATGAGTACTTTAAGAATATGTAATAAATATTTTTTATCATCTTTTGTCTCTCCCCCAAAATCGGCGTTTACTAGAATTTTGGTATTCTGACATTTGTTTTCTAACAATCCCCCCCTCAATGTCATAATGACATAAAGTTCAATAATCTTCATAACTTCTGATGTCTATCTTTGAATAATGCTTTGGTAAAAATGTTTGCCACATTCTCACTTGTAAGTATACAGATAAGCTCACAATGTGTTGCTTAAGCTCATAATGTATTGCTTAAGCTCACAATGTGTTGCTTAGTCCTCGCATGATGGACAAGATTCTATGCAATAGCAATAGCACTTTGACTATCTGAAAATATATGCATAGGAAGATGAACATGAACATGAAGATAACTTAGAATTTTCTAAAACCATATAGTTTTAAGTTTAACTGTAAATGAAGCCCTATACTTACAGCTAGCCCTATACTCTGCTTCACTTGAAGATGTAGCCACTATCGGTTGTTTCTTAGAAAGCCATGAAATAAGGAAGTCTCCAACATAGAAACAATAGCCACTTCAAGATGTAACCACTATCGGTTGTTTCGTAGAAAGCCATGAAATAATGCACTTTGCAACATAGAAACAATAGCCACTTGTACTTCTTTTTATGTCTTTGTCACCTCTCCAATCAAAATTTGCAAAACCTTGAAGTATAAAATGTGAGGACTTTGGAAAAACCATTGCATAATTCATAGTTCCTTTTAAATATCTGAAAGTTCATTTAAGAGCTATCCAATGAATTTTAAAAGGTTTGTGCATGAACCTTGAAACTTGAAAAACTGCAAATTGAATGTAAAGATGTATATTACATTGATAAATCAAGCATCCAACTATTCGACTATAAAGAGTAGCATCAAAAGGCTCTGTATCTTCATTTGCTTTTAATGATACATTAATATCCATAGGTGTCTCCATGGGTTTAAAATCTAATATTTCAAACCTTTCTAAAAGTTTTTCAATATTCTTTTGTTGTGTCATATAGATACACTGATTTCCTAAAAATGAATTCAATGCAAAGATAATATAGAATAGGATGATCATTAATATGAAATGTATGCTTAAGGTCTGACATAAAAAATTGAAGACTAGAGTCCTTGACACTTGTCATAGTCATATCATAAACATAAATGCTGATTATGATCAAAACAGTTGCCTCTGGCTTATAGGGGAGGAAAAGCGTCTGAGGTTACAGAACCAATATACAAAAGATTTCATACAAAGCCCTTGGTGCATACAAACCATAAAGGGCTTTTATGAGCTTGCATACTATGTAACTCACAAAGCTCTTAAATTTGATTCTTATGAATAGAGTCAATTTCCTTGTGCATTGCTTTCTTCCGAACAGAGTTACATAATGCATCTTTGACACTAGCAGGTCCATTCTCAATTGATGTAAGAGAAAGAATGTTATGAATCTCAAAAACTTGCGCATAATTTACTTGATGTTTCTTATGTTGACTTCTTGTCCTTCTTGTAAAGTTTTGGATACCACTATCCAACACTGTTTGAAAGTACCACTTTGGAAGATTCTCAAAAATTGGTGCAACATCTTGTTCGTTCGCATCTCTTTCCTCTAGGGCTCTTGAAGATTCTACAATCTCAATATTTGACTCTTCAATAAGTTGAGTAGGTATAGATAGTGGTGAATATTCACTAGAAGTAGGAGTGGTTATCAAAAATTTCTTTTTGTTTTTATCGTTAGAAACCTTTGAGGTTTGAGAAGGTTGATCACCCCCCTTGTACGGCTGAATATAAGAATGCAAGTTTTTCCTGAAAAAATCATAATTATTTAATTTGATAAAATCAGGATTTTTTATTTTTTATCATAAATTAGAATTTCTACTACATTTGCATTGTGTGAGAATAGGATGTTACATGTTTTTGATATATATAGCCTTTGCTTTCAATAGCATAACCAATAAAGACAGCTTTGATAGCTTTGACATCAAACTTACCAAGATCTTTCTTATAAATGTGATAGGAGGAAGAAACAAAAACTTTAAAATAATTCACATTGGGCTTCTTATCGTAATATGTTTCATGTGTAACATAGTTGCACTCATGCGTGCATCGTTAGGTGGAGCTCATTTTTTATGGAATGTAATTCCTGAGATTTGCACACTAGAAGTGAAATGAACCCAATACCTAGGTCCTTTTATACATCTTTTCTGCTACACTGCAACAAAACTCTGATTCACCTGCCTTACACTGATCCAAATCACCTAAGCTTTTAGCCACACTTAATGTGGTTCATAAGCTTTCCAATAAGCTATAGAACACCTAATGGATCTCTATAGATTAGTCAACAACTCTGTACAAAACAGACTATGTAGAGATGTAGGATAGGCAGAAATTAGGGTTACAGATATACACCAATTTCTCTGCACATAAAACTGATTTCAAGAAGCCTTCTTAGGGAAAATTAGATATCTATATAAGCTACAGAATGCATCTTAAATCTCTTGAATTGGATATGTACACAAAGTGTTACAACTATTATAAGCACACTACGTCTATACCTACATGAGACTAGAGGCGGTGTGGGCTTGATAGCTCCTCCTTACTCCTTATCTATGCATGTAATGTCCTCTACATTTTTCCTAGCTTGGATTGCTGCATTTCAGTTCCTTGTGCCTTGGATGACTCTCTCCTTAGCCTCCTTGAGTATATGTCTCCTAGTCTTCAATGACCTACAAGATTTCCATACATTTGGTGTCTTTTCATCTCCTTTTATAGCTTTTGGATGCCTCTCCTGACTTTTCCACCTCCCGACTTTGAGACTTCCCTTCCCCGACCTTGAGACTGCCCTAAGTGATTTGAGTCGTGACTTTTGTGCACATTAAGGTTTTTTGACCCCTTTATCCACCTAAAGCTTGCATAGTTCACATTTTTAACACTCTCCCTCAAGCCTAAGGTCGTAGTGTCCATATCAAGCAAGCTCATAGCCTTTAAAAACTTTGTTAACTTGGTCACATCCAAGCTTTGGGTGAAGATATCTACAACTTGGTCCCTTGTACCTACAAAATGAACATTAGTGTCCTCACTTGCAACCTTTTCCCTCACATAATGGTAATGCATCTCAATGTGCTTGCTCCTTGCATGATACATGGGATTGTTAGTGAGACGTAGGCTTGACATGTTATCTCCATACACTCGAATTGGTCCAAGTATTATACCAAAATCTTTGAAGAGCTTCTTAAGCCACATTGCTTCACATGTAGTGAGGGCGAAAGCTCTATATTCTGCCTCTATTAAACTCAATGCAATTGTGGGCTTCTTTTTGCTCTTCCATGAAATTGCTTTTGTACCTAGCGTGAAAACATAGCCAAAAGTTGACCTTCTATCATCAATACTCCCTGCCAAATCTACACTCCATGCTCTTACTTGAAGTTCTTCATCATACCTATAAAGCAACCCATAATTAATTGTACTCTTCACAAACCTTAACACTCTCTTTGCATGATTGAGATTTGTATCTATGGTTGCATGCATGAATTGAGATAGAACTCCAACTTTGAAGCGCAAGTCATGACTTGTGAGTGTAGCACAAATCTAAGCAACACATCTAGAAAATACTTCTTTTGAGAGAGATAGATACCTTCTTTCCCATGGATCACCTCAATGCCAAGAAAGTACTTTAGCACACCTAAATCTGAGATTTTGAACTCTCTTCCAAGCTTCTCTTTGATGGTCCTTATCCGTGCATCATCATCACCTGTCACAAGGAGATCATCTACACACACGCACACACACACATACATACATACATACATACATACATACATACATACATACATCTATATTTTATATATATATATATATATATATATATATATATATATATATATATATATATATATATATATATATATATATATATATATATATATATATATATATATATATATCAAGCATATCTTGTCATTTGTTTTCTTCATATACAAGGATGGATCTGCATCACTTGGAGAGAAACCACATCTCTTTAAAAAGTCCACTAGCCTCTGATTCCAAGCCCTTGGGGCTTGCTTTAGACCATACAAGGCCTTCTTCAACTTGCAAACATAGGTAGGATGCTCTGGATCTACATACCCTTGAGGTTGTTCCATGAACACCTCTTCTTGTAACTCACCATTCAAGAAAGCATTCTTTATATCCATCTAGTAGATAGGCCACATCCTTGCTGCACATAGGGCTATGAGAGCTCTAAAGGTAGCCTTGTTTGCCACAGGGCTAAAAGTCTCCTCATAATCCACCCCTTTATGTCTGTGTGAAGCCTTTGGCTACTGGTCTAGCCTTGTACCTTGCTAAGCTGCCATCTGCATTTCTCTTTGTCTTGTACACCCACATGTTTTGGACTAACTTCATGCCTTCCTTCTTGGGTACTAGTTCCCAAGTGTTGTTCTCCTTAAGAGCTTTGAACTCTTCATACATAGCCTTCCTCGAGTCTGGTTTGGTCTTTGCCTCCTCATAAGAATCTGGCTCTTATCCGCAATGACATTCATCATGTATGCATAGTGCTTTGCCATGAAAGAACCATATGTATACCTTTGTGGGGGTGCCCTATTCCTTGTAGATCTCCTTTATTGACCTTTGGGATATTGCTTTTTTGAGTCTATTGAGCTTTACATTAAGAGTAATGACCTCCTCAAGCTCTTCCTCTTTTGATTGCTCTTGAGCTTCCCTAGTGGTCATAGTCTGTCTCTTGCAACATTGTATATTTTGAAGTAGAGGATGGTCCTTCAGAATCATAAGTGTAAGAGTGATCATATGAGTGTACCTTAGATGTAGAAGCTTGTGGTCCATTGATTGTGATTGACTCTTGAGGTTGAATCTCCACATCAAGGTCTGCATACTCCTCTTGATCCTCTTCATCCAACTTTGCCTTTCCCTTGTCTCCATACCATGACCTTGACTCATCAAACACAACATCTCTTGACACATATAGCTTGTTTGAGAGAGGGTTATAGCACCAGTAGCTTTTTTGCTCATTTGAGTAGGCAATGAACACACATTTCTCACTCTTGGGCTTTAACTTTTCTCACTTCACTAGGAACATGAACAAAGCATACACATCCAAATACCTTGAGGTGCTCCATGGTTGGTTTCTTGCCATAATAGACTTCGTGTAAAGTTAAGTTGTGTGCACCACTTGTTGGAACCCTGTTTATCAAGTAACAAGTTGTATTCAGAACCTCAACCCAATAAGAGAATGGTAACATACCTTCATCTATGAGACATCTAGCTATCTTAATCAAATGCCTGTTCTTCCTCACTGCAACACCATTTTGTTGAGGGGTGTACATGCTCGTAAAGTGCCTTTTATGCCATTGTCTTGCAAGTACTTTGTGAATTCCTTGGAGAAATACTCTCCCCCTCCATCTGACCTTAGTGTCTTGATGTGTGCATCACATTCTTTCTCAATAAAGGGCCTAAACTTTTGAAAGCATGTAAACACTTTTGATTTTTCTTCGGTAACATATAGCCATACCTTTCTTGAGTGGTCATCAATGAAAGTGACAAAGTACCTAGCTCCTCCCAATGAAGCCTCTGTGCTAGGGTCCCATACATATGAGTGTATAAGCTCCAAGACCTTAGAGGCTCTGTACTCACTCTTTAGAAATGGCTTCCTTGCTTGCTTACCTAACTTACAACATCACAAAACTCATGTAGACCTTGGCCTTAAAGATTTGGTAGTCTCTGCACTAAACCTATTTTGCATATGCTTTTTAACTTGGGAATATTAATATGTCCTATCCTCTTGTTCCAAAGATCAATCTCTACAATCCTTTTATTACTAATCATCACACAACATACCTTGTTGTGTGTAGGAGCAACATCTAGTGTGAACAATCTGTTTTCTTTCCTTCCCTTGGCAATGACCTTGCCTCCTTGCTTCACTATGCACCCTTTTGCATCAAATATAACTTGTGTACCTCTCTCTACTATCTATCCTACAAAGATAAGGTTCTTGGAAATAGATGGAACATGGAGCACATCTTTAAGAGTCTTGACAGATGTACCTTCACCTAGCTTCACATCTCCCACATGTGTAATGGGATGCTCAGTATTATCTCCTGTCTCTACACAACCTTTTGAGCTTGGGACTTGCATATGAACAAAAGATTCCTCCATACATGACATCTGATTAGAGCATCCAGAGTCTATGTAGTATGTACCACTTTGTATCCTTGGGATCACTAGTGTAGCCATATCTCATGACTAGGAGGGTCTTCTTCTCATCATCCTTGGAGTTTTCAGCATAACTCCCTTGCTTCTCCTTCTTCTTGCCTTTTTCATCCTTGAACTAGCAATTCTTGATTGGTGACCTTTGGATCTTTGGGATCCACATCAGGCTTATCTTCATCTCCACACACAATAGGCCATAAACCTTTGCTCATGAGAAAGTTCATGACTCTGAACCTCCATGGTTGATAGTTATCTTTGTCAAGCAACTCCAATTTTTGACCTAGATATGCCATAATGAATGGGAAATTAGGGTTATACTAGAATGTACCTCTTAGCCTTGATGTCCAAGCTTTTTTGTCCTTCTCCTAGAGTCTTCAAAGGATGTTTCCTTCTCTGATACCAACTGATGGAATTTGTGCACACTAGAAGTGAAATGAACCTAATACCTAGGTCCCATTATACACCTTTTGTGCTACCCTGTGGCAAAACTCTGATTCACCTACCTTACACTGATCCAAATCACCTAAGCTTTTAGCCACACTTAGTATGGTTCATAAGCTTTCCAATAAGCTATAGAACACCTCAAATGGATCTGTGTAGGTTAGTCAACAACTCTGTTCAACACAGACCATGCAGAGATGTAGGATATGTAGAAATTAGGGTTACAGAGATACAGCAATTTCTCTGCATATAAAATTGACTTCAAGAAGCCCTCTTATGGAAAGTAAGACACATATATAAGCTACAAAGTGCACCTTAAATCTCTTGAATCGGATATGTACACAAAGAGTTACACCTCTTATACACAGACTATGTCTATACCTACAATAGACTAGAGGAGGTGTGGGCTTGATAGCTCCTCCTTACTCCTCTATGCATGTAATGTCCTCCTCTACATTTACTTGGACTACTTCATTTCAGCTCGTTGATCCTTGGATGATTCTTTCCTTGAGCCTCCTTGAGTACATGTCTCCTAGTCTTCAATGACCTACAAGACTTCCATGCATTTGGTGTCTCTTCACCTCCTTATATTCCTTTTGGATGCCTCTCCCGACTTTTTTACCACCTCAAGACTTCCTTGCCTGACCTTGAGACCGCCCTATGTGAGTTGAGGCGTGACTTTTGTTCACATTAAGGTCCTTTGACCCTTTATCCACCTAAAGCTTGCATAGTTCACATTTCTGCCTGACATTAGGAAACAATTCATCATGTGGTAAAGTCTCACGAACCAATTGGATCAAGGCTGAATCTTCTTGATGGTTTGAAGAGATAGCTGCTAGCCGGAGATATTCAAGCTTGAGCAAAACACTCTCTTGTTGATCAAAGCCTCTTCGCCTTTCTTCGGTGCAAGATAAGATCTTCTCGACAAGGCATCTGACTGACATTGTTGGCATCCTAGACGATACGTGATGACAAAATCAAACATGGATAGAAAGTTACTCCATCTAGATTGCCTTCTATTGAGGATGCGTGTAGTCATAAAGTACTCTAACTTTTTATGATCTGTGTATACAATAACTTTATGAGCTTCCCCTTCTAGATGGTGACGTCAGGTATCAAATGCATCTATGATTGCAAGAAGCTCTTTATCATGGATTTCATAGTTAATCTCTGGAGGAGAGAATTTCCTTGAATGATATGCAACGGGGTGTAGGTGTCCATCATCCCCATGTTGGGATAGGATCGCCCCCAAGGTGAAGTCTGATGCATCTGTCTCTAAGAAAAAAGGCTTGGTAGAGTCAGGATGAACTAGAATTGGAGCACTAGTGAATAATGATTTCAGGGTCTGAAAGGCTTTCTATGCATCTTTATTCCATGAGAATTGTGTTTCCTGTAAGCTTGGTAAGGGGTGTCACTATTGTGGAGTAATCTTTGATGAATATCCTGTAAAAATTGGCAAACCCTAGAAAACATTGTACATCTCGAACACTCAAAGGTGGTTGCTAATCAAGGATTGTCTCTATCTTCTTAGAGTCCATAAAAATTCCTTTATCTAATACAATGTACCCTAAAAATTCCGCTTTTGTATGATGGAAAGAGCACTTCTCCAATTTCCCATATAATCCTTTTTCTCTTAGTTTCTCTAGGACTATCTTTATATGACATTCATGATCCTCGAGATTTTTGGAGAATATCAAGATGTCATCAAGATATATTATAACAAAATCATCTAAATACTCTCGAAAGATATCATTCATCATATGTTGGAAGACAGCTGGAGCATTTGTGAGGCCGAATGGCATAACTACATATTCAAAATGGCCATACCTTGTTCGAAATGCTGTCTTCCATTCGTCCCCTTCTCTAATACAATGTACCCTAAAAATTCCACTTTTGTACGATGGAAAGAGCACTTCTTCAATTTTGCATATAATCCTTTTTCTCTTAGTTTCTCTAGGACTATCTTTACATGACATTTATGATCCTCTAGATTTTTGGAGAATATCAAGATATCGTCAAGGTATATTACAACAAAATCATCTAAATACTCTTGAAAGATATCATTCATCATATGTTGGAAGACAACCGGAGCATTTGTGAGGCCGAATGGCATAACTACATATTCAAAATGGGCATACCTTGTTTGAAATGCTGTCTTCCATTCGTCTCCTTCTCTGATCGTGACAAGGTTGTAAGCTCCTCGAAGATCAATCTTCGTGAAGAACTTTGCTTTTCCAAGGCATTCCAAGAGTTCTAATATGAGTGGTAGGGGGTGTCTGTTCTTTATAGTGACTTTATTCAATCCACGATAGTCTACACACATCCGGAGAGTCCTATCCTTCTTCTTTACAAATAAAATAGGAGCTCCTACTGGAGACTTTGAGTGTTTGATAAACCTCTTTGCTAGATTCTCACTAATGTTCTTGCATAGTTCTGTAAGTTCCTTTGGGGATAGTCTGTAGATTGGTCCAAAGGGCGGTTGTGCTCCCTCTTGAAGATCTATGGCACAATCATAAGGTCTATGCTCTAGGAGGGTATCTTCATTCTTCTTTTCAAAAACATCTTCAAAGCCTTTGTACTGATTGGGTAGCTACACTGGATCATCTTTCTTGGATTCTTGAACTGGTATGATATAGATCATATATGTCGGTTCCTTCCTTACTGCATGTATGAAGGCTTTGGCTCCTATATATATCGGGTTCTTCTCGATATCTCGACGGGTGATTTTATTCTTTTCCCAATTAATGTCTGGATTGCTTCTTTAACCAAGGCATTCCAATGATAACTAGATGTACTGGGCTCAATATTACATTGAAACATATGTTGGATTCATGGTCACCAAGGTTTACTCTTAATGGTGTGGTTTCCATGGTTATATTCCGAGATGTTAGAGGTCGTCCATCTACTATTTCAGCTACTATTGGTTTGTTCTTCCGAAGTACAGGAATTCCATGTTTCTTAACCAATCCTTCATCGATGAAACATGAGGAGACTCTTGAATCTACTAGGGCTTTAAGAGAAAGGGTCTTCTTGGGCATGATTAACTTGACAAGTGCAAGGCATGTTTCTATGGGTGTAGCTGGAATTATGAGATCCTTTCTTATATCATGGTTTGGTTGTACGATCTCTTTTACAACTGGACTTCCTCGTTTCCGTGCTCTACAAGGGTGGCTGAGACTCTGGAGTTTGTTCTCTTGTTGGGACAATTAACTGCAATATGTCCAAGGTTTCCACAATAGAGGCATAACTTGTTATCTCTCCTTCTCTGCTTCTCTTGTGGTGTTAGAGGCTGGAACCTAGTTACATCTATTTGCACAGGTTCAAGCATAGAATGATTTTTAGGAGTGGGTTGGAAGGGTTTCCATTGGCGAGGTCTTTCTTCTACTTGTTTTTCTAGTTTCCTTTCAAAAAGTTGATTATCGCATTGAATAGCTTGCATGATGTATTCATTCAATGTCTTAACCGTTGCCATCGTGAGCAGAAGGTCCTTCACATCATCTCTTAAACCCCATCTAAATTGGCTTATGAAATAATGTTCATGCGAAGTGCGATCACATATGAACTGCCTAAATCTGCCTAAATTCTGATGCATAGGTGGAGGCAGGGTAGTTACCTTGATGTAACTTCCTAAGTTCTATTTCTGCCACTCGATTTGTGTCTGCATCTCCAAATATGGCGGTAAGGTCTCGAAGAAACCCCTCATAGTCTTGAAGTACTGCCAAGTTCTTCTCCAAGATTGGGGCAAACCATGATAATGCTTGGCCATAGAGCAAGGTTCCAATAAACCCGACCTTGGATGCCTCGTCAGGGTATCTATCAAGTTGCATATGGATGTACAATTTCACTTGCTCGAGAAATTCATGAAACTTTGTGCGATCCCCATCGAACTTTTTTGGCATGCAAATCTTGGGTTCCTTCATGAAGGATATACTAAGCCGTTGATTCACTTGAATACTCCCTTGATTTCCTTGAAGACTCTTGATTTATTCTTGTAATTCGTGGACGAGTGCACCTACATGCATCGGATGTCCCATCTCAACTTGTATTTGTCGATGAGTTAGGTCCTCGACTTGTTGTTGGAGACTCTGAAGTGATGCTACAATCTGTTCATGAGCGTTCTCCATGATGCATGGTCTTGGATAGAAGCTAGTCTTGCCAAAATGTCAGGTGGAGCACTAGATTGTGCTCTCTGATTACACTAGATAAGATTTCGGAAATGTACTTCTGATTACAAGAACACCCAGGTAGGGAAAATGATACAAAAATATGTGATTGATACAAGACGTACCACAACCCAAGACTTATAGGTATGAATAACTCGACTAGAGATGATATATGAGATTCCAACCCGAGATCGTAAGTATGAAACAAGATATCAGGATTACAAGAATTCCCTTTAGGAAGATGAACTAGATACAGGAAATAACTCAACAAAATCTCGTACTACGAGATTACAAGAAGACAAGACAAGATGTCCAAGAACTAAACTAGACAAGACTGGAACAAGGAACAAAACAAGAACTCGAAGTAGAACTTGGAGAGTACTTACTTGACAGTCGCGACTCCTTCAGCTCTCAAGACTGGTATTGGCAAGATTGAGAATGAATGTGGCCAACCCTTCCCTATATAGGTTTTCCAAGGGCGGGTTACGAATTGATGATGTCATCCATGATGTCATCAATTCAAAACATGATCTTTGGACGTGAGAATCAAGCAAAAAGACCGTCGATCTTAGGGTTTTGGCACGTTCCGAACGCAATGGAAGCATTGGTTTCCCCAAATTATGAACCAATCATGAGATACAAAAGTCACATGGAATATGAGGTTTAGAAGATCTTCTTTGTCCATGACAGCAACAGAGGAAGGCGACAACATCAAGCTATCCTCTAGAGTTGGTGCATGCTAACTTGTGTGGAAGAATGCCTACACAAGCCTAGTGCGGATCTCCTTACTTCATGTTACTTGTCAATGACTATAGGAGGAAGATGTGGATGTACTTACTTCAGGATTAGGCTCAAGCTTTTGGTAAGTTTAAAGAATGGCTTCGACTTGTTGAAACTGAAATAGGAAAGAAGATGAAGAAATTCAGGATAAACAGTGGTGGCCAAAGTAACATGGGGAGGCGTCCCCGGGACGTCCGGATGCCGTCCCCAAGCAAGAAGAAGCGGGGACACCATGTGGGGACGGGGACGTCCCGGACAATAGCTCTGAAACAAGGATCTGTCCCGGGAACTCGTCTCGGGGACGGGGGACGGTGATAGATGGAATCGGGGACGACAACCGATCGGTGGGCAGTTTTGGAGGGAATTTTTTCAAGTTTTAAAATCAAATTTTGGCTCTGATTTTTGAAGGTTTAGTTTTGCGCCTTTTTCGAGGGTTTCTAGAGTGTTCCTAGGCCCCATACACAAACATAAATACCCTCCCCCATTTCAGCTCTTCATGCCACAAGCTCACTTAGAGCCTTCATTGCAAGCATCTTGTGTGGGTGAACTTTGAAGGCTTGAGTCATCTTCATCCCTTGCATATTCAAGGGCTGATCTCTATCTCCTCATAGTATTCTCCTCTCCTAGAGTCCTATGGCATCTTCATCGCGAACAAGTGTGTCAAACACCAAGAGGAGGCATGCTACAAGCAAATGGACATGGTGGGAAGAGGTGGACTCTCCCGTATCCGCCAAAGAAGGTGGTGGTGCAAGACCGTGGAGTTGCAAGCTATGTGGCTACAAAAGAACTGGTGGAGCCAACAAGGTGCGTGCACATTTACTTCATGAGCGTGGACATGAAGTAAGATTTTGCTCCACAATCACTTCGGAGAAGAAGCAAGAATTACTCAACAAACTTGCTATTAGTGATACTCAAGTTCATGCTCGTCGTGCTTCACAAGCTCCTATTGACCTGACATCATTTGTGAGGTCTTTTATGCCATCCTCTTCAAGACCATCATGTTCATCGGCTCCGGTTCGTGCTTCTACTCCTACTCCTACTTCCACTCCTCATCCTACTCCTAGTTCTTGGGTCACTGATGTGGCACGTTTTTTCTACCATGACCACATAGCTTTCAATGCGGCTCGGTAAGAATTGAATTTTCATTCTATTTCAATATTTGGTAATTTATTGATCAAATTTCAAAGTTCACTTGAAACTTCCATAATGGTTAAGCCCTTACTTATAAATCTTATTGTTTAACTTTTTTCATAGATCACCATACTTCAAAGATATGGAAAGAAGATTGGTGAATATGGAGCACATTCTCTGCCTCCATCTTCTGAGAGCTTGCGCACCACTTTATTGGAGAAAGAGAAGAAGCTTGTTGAAGTCGCATGCGAGACCATTAAAAAATCATGGGAAAGGAATGGAGTATCATTGCTTGTGGATGGATGGAGTGATGTCCAACGACGCTCTATCCATGGAGTGGTGGCTTATTCTCGTGGGGAGATGTATTTTATCTCATCATATGATGCATCCGAGACAGGAAAATCAGCTAATGTACTTGCTTCAGAGTGGGAAAGTGCCATAGAGATTGTGGGACCATCAAATGTGGTTTGCATTGTGGCATATGGGGAGTCTGCAAATAGAGATGGGGAGTCTGCAAATAGAGATGCAGGTGAAGTTATTGAAAATATGTATCCTCATATCATTGTTTGTTTCTGCATGGCTCATTGTTTGAATAATATTCTCAAAGACATTGGGAATTTGGATTGGATCTTGCCTACAATCAATGAGGCAAATTCATTGGTTAGCTTCATCAACAACCATACTCGTGTGAAGAATGAGTTTAGCAAGAGATCTACTCTTGCTTTGCTCAAGTACTCAGACAGAAGGTTTGCATATAATTTCACTACGTTACACCGAGTTGTAAAATGTAGCGGTGTCTTGAGAGGGCTTTTATTGAGTGATGAATTCGCGAGGATGCCAGGAGCTTCTACTTCCGTAGGAAAGCAATTTAGAAGATTAGCTGATGATGCAGCATGGTGGGAAAACATTTCTCACATCATGGATATTGTTCATCCACTTGTGCACTTATTGAAAATTATGGATTCCATGGAGCCATGTATCGGTAAAGTGTATGAAGCAATGGATCGCACAATTGAAGGACTAAAAACATTGGTGAATGATAATGATAGGTATGAAGAACTTTCAACTATTTGTGTTAGAAGATGGGACGCATACTACTCTCCACTTTATGCAGCAGCATACATGTTGGATCCAGAATTCCAAGATAAAAAGCAATATGCAAATCCAGAGGTAGCTAATGGATGGAGGATCATATTAGAGAGATTTGTCCCAAATAGTGCAGCTAGACGACTTATCAGAGATTAGTTATATAGAACAAGGAAAGATGCTTCATATGCATGTGCAGATGCCCAAGAGGATAGGCTACGTGTTGGTGCTTCCCTATGATGGGAGGATTTTGGTTTTGATGGTCTAGAGCTTCAACAATTGGCCATTCGGATACTTAGCCAAGCTTGCACCACGAGTTTCCTTGAGCAACTATGGAGTGTGTATGGACATGTAGCCTCTAAGAAGAGGAACAGGCTTGGTGTGCAGCGTGCTAGTGATCTTGTGTTTGTCAGTGCAAAGTTGAGGATGCTTCGACGGACTCAATGCATGGAGGGAGATCCTTTCAGAGAATGGGAGGTAGAGCACGGATTCGATCAAGTGGTAAATGAAGGACATGAAGATGCAGCAACCGTTGATTGTGTTGTAGAAAATGAGTCTGTCACTATGACTCCCCACTTCGATTCTCCATAGTCATCACATTTATGTTGTAGCCTTTTACATTTCTCATTTATGTTCCCATCATAGGTAGTATTTTTGACATTTGTCCATCGATCCTATGATGTAAGATCTTTTTATCTCATGATGTAACATCTTTTTGATATGATGATGATATAGAATCTATTTTTTGACATGATCAAATACATGAATGATGAGACTTATCACTTTTAACTTTTAAGTTTCCACTCCACTCTTGGAGTAAGAGTTAACTACTAACTTTGAATGTTCAACTGTCAATGACTTAACATGCTTTCTATATGTTCATCGTTTATACTTAAAAAACATCTTTTTTCTATGTTTTTCTTCTTATCGGTCATTTCATATATTGAGGAGTTATATTTGTACATGACTTTCATCTCATTATTTTGAAAAAAATCAGCATTTTTTTGGTGTCCTCCCGGGGACCTGTCCGCGGGACACCCTAGGCTCCGTCCCCGTCCTAGGGACACCACTGTTCCCAGGACCTGTCCCCGTCCCCTGGTGACTTTGCTATGAATACTGTTGTCTACATCATGAATCGAAGCTACACCAAGGCACTTGATAGAAAAACTCCACAAGGGGCCTATACTAGTAAAAGGCCATCCGTTTCCCATTTCAAAGTATTTGGAAGTGAATGTTATGTACATGTTTCAGATAGGGAGAGAAACAAGCTTCAACCCAAAAGCATCAAATGTATCTTCTTAGGGTATACTGAAGATAAGGAGGCTTATAAGCTTTTTGATCTTGAGGCTAAGAAGATCATGGCGAGTCGCGATGTGGTGTTTAAGGAGGAGCATTCACATGTAGTGGAGGAGTAAAAGAGAGATTTCACTTTATCATGAGGTGAAGGGGCAATCCACTATGAACTTGGCCCAAGAGCTATCTATCCCTTCTACACAAGAGAAGGAAACATCATTTGAGATGATTAGTATGAAATTCACCAACCTATCATCATCAAGAAGAAACACCATTGCCACATTGGGTAAGGAAGCTCTATGATTTTTCAAACCCCATCCCAGAGCCACTAGAACAGGTTGTAGATGGACCGAGACAATCACAGAGAATAGAAGAACAGAGACATGCAAGCACTCATATTGTAAACACATCCTTGATGGCTGAGCTCATTCAAGAACAAGCAAAGGAACCAAGGCACTCCACGATCCAAATTGGAGGGCTTCCATGCAAACATAATACAACAATATCATGAAGAATGGAACCTTGGAGCTAGTGAATCGACCCCCTAAGCGTAAAGTCATTGGCACCAAGTGGGTCTGAAAGCTAAAGTACAAGGTTGATGGCACTTTGGAAAAGTACAAAGCAAGACTTGTTGCACATGGCTACTCACAAGTTGAAGGCATTGACTTTTGTGAATCATTTGCCCGGATTGCAAGGATGACTACTATTCAAGTAGTACTAGTTGTGCCTTCACATAAGCGATGGCCGCACAGTCACAGGGGGACGCGTCCCGGGACCCTAGGGACACTGGGACGCCGCCCCGACCCCAAAATTTCCAAGATGGAAATACGGGACGGAAACGTCCCCAAGCATTGTTCTGAAACAAGATCTTGTCCCCGGGACGCGTTTCGGGGACGACCACATGTGATAAACCCTATTTGGGACGGGGACGACTATTGGTGGATGCCACAATTTGGAGAAAAACACTTCAAAAGTTTTTTATTTTTTTCACTAATGTTTGCACCCTTTTTGGAGGGCTTCTTGCCATGAAGCAAGTTGATGATGAAAGGTTAAATTGTTTATTAAATGGGAAATATATTATGGAGCTTATTGCTGAAGGAGAAGCTTGCCTCTCTTTCAAGATTGGCTTCCAAAGGGGTTGTTAGTGCACCTATTAGTAGGGTACTAGCCTCTTTAGTAGTTTAAGAGTAGAATATTCAAGAGGAAAAGAGAGAACTTTAGGAAGACTTCAATGAAGATATGGCACTCAATTTCTTTATAAGAATTGTTCAAGGATCTTTATTTTGTAACACTCTTGCAAGTAAAATGTTCAAACTTCAATTCCTAAAGATAGATATCCAATATGGTCTCCAAAGCTCTTAACTCTTTACATCTTTTATCCATGCATCATCATCGTGAGGTTTCTTTATATGTACTTAATATTTATTGGTCAATATTTAGTCTGACCCTCTAAGGAATGTATATATGTTGTATGCAGGTAACAATTATTTAGGTTTCCATAACCCTTAGTTTGATGCCAGTGTTGATGTATTGGTAGTTGGAAGAAGACATTGCTCTCTACGTGTCCATTGTTTATACTTAAAATAAAGCTTTGTTCTATGGTTTTTTTGTTATAGGTCATTTCATATGCTAACAAATTCATTCTACATGACTTTGTTTGATTATTTTGAAAATATCCGCATTTTTTTTAGTGTCGTCCTGGGGACGCGTCCCCGAGACACCCCAAGCTCCGTACCCGTCCCGGGGACACCACCTTTCCCGGGACCCGTCCCCGTCCCCGTCCCCTGGTGACTTTGGATGGCCGGTCTATCACATGGATGCTAAATCAGCCTTCCTTAATGGAGACCTCAAGGAGGAGGTATATGTGTCTCAACCACGAGGGTTTGAGGCTTCCCATTCATAGATTTGAGGCTCCCCATTTAGAGAACAAGGTATGTAAGCTAAAGAAGGCATTATATGGGCTGAAACAAGCCCCTAGAGCATGGTACCCGTGGATAGATAAGTATCTCTTGGATCTAGGTTTCAAAAGATGTACTTTTGATGCTAACTTGTATGCTATAAAGAGAGGAAGGAAGACAATCGTGCTTGTACTCTATGTAGATGACCTTGTGATTACAAGAAATGATTATGCTCTTCTTCAACGAATGAAAGATGCCCTGAGTTCAGAATTTGAAATGAGACACTTAAGCTTAATGCATTATTGCTTAGGCCTTGAAGTTTGGTAGGAACCAGGGAAGATTTTCATCTCTCAACAAAAGTATGCAAGACAGATTTGAAGGCATTCGACATGGAGGATTCGAAGAAAATTTCTACATCTAGGGAGTTCAATGTAAAATTATCTATCGAAGATCCTTCACCTCGAGTGGATATTGGAAGATACATGAAATTAGTTGGAAGTCTCATCTACTTCTGCATTAGCAGACGAGATATCTCTTATGCTGTTCGAGTAGTAAGCACGTTCTAGCCTTGCCAAACTCATTGGACGGCGAGCATGCAGATCCTCGTGTATGTGAAAGGAACTATTGATTATGGTATTCTCTATGAAGAAGGATCATCTCTGGTTGGATAGTGTGATTCAAATTAGGCAGGAGATATTGATACCAGAAAATCAGTTTTTGGATATTGTTTTTTTTTAGGATCAGGCATTTTCTCTTGGATCAGTAAGAAGCAACCGGCTGTAGCATTATCTTCTATTGAAGCTGAGTACAAAGCAGCATGTGTTGCATCATGTGAAGGAGTATGGTTAAGGAGGATCCTATGGCACATAGGAATACAAGGATAGGAGGCTACAAGGTTGAAGTGTGACAAGCAAATTTGCATGGCCATCGCCAAGAATCTTGTTTTCCATGCACATACACATACCAACCACATAGAAATTCAGTGTCACTATGTGCGTGAGTTTATTGAGGATGGGGTCGTGGAGATAAGATATTGTCCAACTCAAGAAAATGGAGAAGACATCTTCAACAAGGCTCTTGGAAGACAGCAACTTCATCGACACTTTCCAAAGGTTGGCATTGGATCAAGGAGGTAGTTCACCGCATGGTGGACATTGAGGGGGATGTTAGATATACTCAATACTCCAACCTCAAGTGACCACAAATGATCCATGGTGCTTTAAGTTGTAAGGCCCCATGATGAGGAGAAGCCATTGTGAGAGTCCGGACATTTATGCAACCCTAACTTCCAAGTTAGATGAGGTCGATGTGTACCACCGATGGTAATAGATGATCTTTGTGAGCCTATCCTAGCTTAGGTAGGGCATAAACTGTTGGAATCAATGTCAATATGGTCCAACAATGGCTTCATTAGAAGCTCGCTCTTCAAGTTCTAGATGCGCAACAGCGTACATATATTTCTTTAAAAGAGTTTGTACAAGAAATAACATCAGTCAACGTAGCAAAGACATCAGCATTCTAGAGAAGCCGTCCAGGTTCGAATCCCGACAAACGAAGCAGCGAAGAAGAATGTTTTTGAAAAGCTTACTTTTGACAAAATACTCAAGGACAGCGCGGAATTTGATTCGCAATAGCTTTTTAGGACTTCGTAGGCATCGATATGCTTTTTAGATTGATAAGCAGTCATCAGCTCAAGGCTATATAAACAAAGCCTCATGCTCATTGTAATCATCACACAAGCTATCTTCTCAAGCTACTCAAGGATCATCTCAAGGAGTTTAAGTGCTCAACGCAAGGAGGAGGTATTCTTGAAGAGAGAGTGTTCACGCACTCTTGAGGAGGTGATCAACTAGGAGGTGCTCTATCTTGGAGGGAGTGTTCACATACACACTTGGAGGAGTTTTGATCTACATCTTGGTGATTATCTCGAGGAGATTCTGCCAGCTTACCATCAACATCCATTGTTGATTTACTGTGAGTAGCAAGTCTATTTCCGTTCTTACTTGCTACGTCACTCGTTTCTGATTTAGATTGAATTTGGGTTTGCTGTAAAATAGTTATAAACTATTCGTATTCTCCATATTCACTCACACACTCTTCATACGTCTTAGGCACACAATCTCTTGTATCTAGCTCCTATTTCTGCCATGATAAAGATATTGTCAGTTTGTATCATATACACACATTGTAATTTGATATTTGAATATATATAGTGTAGGTTAGCCTCATAGCTTACCGTTACACTTGAAATCTCGTTTATTCTCTCTCTATCTCTCACTCATCTATTTTTGAGTCTTAAGGTGTGTATGTTAAGATTCATCTGTTGGAAGATCCTGTAAACCTGTGAATTTATTATTATTGGGGCCCATACCACTTCCAACATATGGTATTCAGACCTTAGAATACCAACATAAACTTCTAGGCCATTGGATTGCCAATCAAAGCGAAAGTAAAGGCCTTGTGGCACCGTGTGGCTTCCCCATATGGGGGGAGTGCAAAGGAGGGCTTGCCCCCTTCTGCGAGGTCCAGGGTGCCTATCCCTCGGCCTGCAAAGCCGTGACAATAGGACTTTTGGTCGTGGATACATTATCAGATTGTATATTTTGTGGACTATTTTATATCTTCCGACTACATTTATCTTTACGAGCTCCCATTGTAAAAGCTATATAAGCATGGTCATGTTGAGCTTTACATAGCATCGCACACTAGTAAGCCCTTCATCTAGAGTGTATTTAGATCGCCATCTAAGCTCCACATTGGGAGAGCACGAGTGGACAACACCATCATCGTAGCTCCATTACTCTAAGCGATTTGAGAATTTGAGTTCTCTATCTCTCAGTCTCCGTTTTTCTCTCAACTGTGTCTACTGGTCTATTCCACTGTGTTGTTATTTTCTTACATGTCTATCCCCTTTGTATTTGATCTCTATTTGTCCAGGGGTAGAGTATGCAGTCCTCTGGGTGTTTTTACTCATGAACTAATGGAAGGATCCTTTTTTCGGGGGGGGGAGGATGGGGGAAGTGAGAGTGCTTCATCTCTAGAATTCCATATGAGTTTCTCTTCTCAATGTTGAATATGCTTCCCCTTGTTTGTGGATGATGATGTAACTTTTTCTTGCTATTCTATGTGCTGAGCAAGAATTGGGGTAGCAAGCTTCTTTGATGAAGAAGCAACACCTTCAGCAACTTCTCTTTGCCTTGGATATTTGCTATTGACAATATTCGGTAAGTCCTTGGAAACTAGCAAGTTCAGAATTAGACATTCCATCAAGCATGTCTATGGGAAACAATGTTAGAATAGCACAAAACCCTGATTTCAGCCCTAATTTTTGGGTGCATAACCAAATTTTGGTCACAGAAGCTCAAAAATTGTTATTGGTTCATTAGATAGAGTTTGAAGAGAGCTTTCATATGGTATATAACATTCAGTCATCAGAGGTCCAATTTGAGAGAAGACCCTAATCCTAATTTCTGCTAAACTAGGTTTTTTTAACGCATTTTTCTCCTCTCTGTCTGTAGGTCAAGAAAAGCAACTTCACTAAGTCATCTGATGAGTAAAAATGGTTGATTGCTGATCAATTCCACACAAAAAGCAATATTTCCATAAAAAACTTACCATCACCAAAGTTAGGGAAAGGATGCTTTTGGAGGCTCTATGGCTATGCTTTATGCTTTTTAGAAAATCCTATGCATGGGGCAGCACAGAACCTATATAAGAAGCATATAGGGACATTATTTGATCATCGTTCAAGAGTGCTCAAAACATAGGAGTCGTCTTCTACACTTGGAGGAGGTGTGCTCTATCTTTGGTGCATCATTGGAGGAGATTTTGGCAACCAACCATCAGCATCTTGCTCAATTTTGTGAGTAGCAAGTCTAATTTCAGTTTCTCACTTGTTAATTCATCAATTTCTGATTCAGGGTTTCTGAAACCCTAATTTCAGAATTAGGGTTTGTTGCAAAATAGTTCTAAACTGCTCATATTCACTCCATTCTCACACACACTTTCTACATACCTCTTAGGCACTAAACACACTAAGTTTTGTATCTAGTTCCTGAATTTCTACCTAGATTTAGATTTTGTTTCCAATTTCAGCATACATTCAGTTTTGTAAACATTCTAGCTTACCGATACACTTGGAGAATCTTGTCTATTCTCTTTATCTCTCATTCATCTCTTTTTGAGTATTACGGTGTGTATGCTAAGGTTCATTTGTTGGAAGATCCTGAAAATCTGTGATAAATCTTGTTATTAAGGCCCACCCCACTTCCAACATCTGGTTTCAGAGCATAGTTGACATATACCCTTAGCAAGATGAGTGATTATAGACTTGAGAATGAAGATAAGCTTGAAGGAATGTCTAACTATCCAATGTGTTATGATGATGAATTTATTAGTATCTAAAAACTTGTGGAATATTGTCAATGGCACTTATCGAAGACCAAGACAAGTAGGAGAAGATGTTGCTTCATCTTCTAGAAGACCTGTTGTTCCAATTTCTGCTCAACAGGAGGTTAGCAAAGAAGAGGAAATTCTTTCATTATGGAGAGTAGGATACTTGTTGAGATCATGTGTGATACGATATCATCCAGAAATCCTTCTCCCAAGTTTTGGTTACGCCATCGTACATACAAGTAATCATATTTTGAATAGGTCTTCCACAAAAGCTTTAAAGATTATTACACGTTATGAAGCTTATTATGGTAAGAAACGAATGTGTGTTACTTCAAAGTATTTGGTTCTCCATCTTATGTTCACATTGAGAAGAAGGATCTTGGTAAGCTTGATGTAAAAGCCATTAAAGTAGTCTTTATTGATTATGTAATTGAAAGCAAAGGATACAGATTCTATGTTCGAGAAATAGGTAATATCCTACTCTCACACAATGCATATATTGCAGAAAGACAAATCTATGATAAAAAAACTGAGGTTCCAGATCTCATAAAGGCATATGATTATGCATTTTTTATAAGGAATTTGGATTCTTACATTAAGCCATCCAAGGGGGGTGATGAACCTTCTCGAACCCTAAAAGATGCACTTGATAAAGGTCAAGAGAGTTCTATTACCTACATCAATCGCTAGTCCATCATCAGTATATATCAAAATTGGAAGGACAACGGTATAAAGAACTTGAGAGGATGAACCCGAATGCAGACAAAAGTAGATGAGGTAAAGTAGGTAGAATATTTTGAGATTCATAATATTTTAGCACGAGCTTCAATTGAGAATGAACCAACTAATGTTAAAGATACACTACAAAGTCCTGGTTGGAAGAAAGCTATGCAAAAACAGATTGATTCTATTTATAAGAATCAAACATGAAAGGTTTGTGAGTTACAAAAAGATCAAAAAGCAATTGGTGTTAAGTGGATCTTCAAAATCAAAAGAAAAGGAGATGGTATCATTGACATGTATAAAGCAAGGTTAGTAGTCAAAGGTTATACACAAAAGAAAGGCATTGACTATGATGAGACTTTTGCACCTACTTCTAGAATGACTGTAGTCGTAACATTACTTTCTCTTGTTGTATTCTTTGGTTGGAATGTATACCAATTAGATATAAAAACTTCCTTTCTTAATGGTGATCTTCATGAAGATGTCTACATTCAGTAGCCAAAAGCTTTTGAAGACATAGATAAAGAGCATTTAGTATGCAAACTTATTAAAGCTTTGTATGGGCTAAAGCAGGCCCAAACAGCTTGGTGTGAGAAGATGGATCTTTATCTTTTATCTATTTGTTTTGTAAACTCAGATGCAGCTCCTACACTTTATGCTAAAGTTGAGAAAGATGTCTTGATTATTATTATTATAAATGTTGATGACATAAAGACTCAAGAAGAAGCATCAGTGGCTATTGTTTCTTTCTACGAGAATTTCTTATCTCTTGGTTTTCAAAGAAACAACCTATAGTTGCTGCTGATCTCTTTCAATTCCACACGAAAAGCAATATTTGCATAAAAAACTTACTAGCCAAATTTAGTAGAAGGATGCTTTTGGAGGCTGTATTGCTATGCTTTATGCCGTTTAGAAAATCCTACGCATGGGAAAGCATAGAACTTATATAAGAAGCATATAGGGTCTTTAGTTGATCATCGTTCAAGAGTGCCCAAGACATAGGAGGATTCTTCTACACTTGAAGGAGGTATGCTCTATCTTTCGTGCAGCATTGGAGGAGAGTGGCAACCAACAATTAGTATCTTGCTGAATTTTGTGATTAGCAAGTCTAATTCAGTTTCTTGCTCGCTAGGTCATCAATTTCTGATTTAGGGTTTTTGAAATCCTAATTTCAGAATTACGGTTTGCTATAAACGAGTTCTAAACTGTTCATATTCACTCCATTCTCACACACACACTTTCCACATACCTCTTAGACACTATACACACAAACTCTTGTATCTAGTTCCCGAATTTCTGCCTAGATTCAGATTTTGTATCCAATTTCAGCATACATCCAGTTTTAAATCATCTACACACATTGTAATTTGACATTAATATGAAGATAGTGTAGATAAACATTTTAGCTTACCGTTACACTTGGAAAATCTTGTCTATTCTCTCTATCTATCACTCATCTCTTTTTGAGTATTAAGGTGTGTATGATAAGGTTCATTTGTTGGAAGATCCTGAAAACCTATGATTAATCTTGTTATTAAGGCCCACACCACTTCCAACAATGTCTTTGTGCTCCAATCTTTTTTTATAATCACTCAGCTTGGGAACAGGGATGTATGTGTACTAAGCTCAGATACCAAATGTTGGAAGTGAAGTAGGCTCAAATAATGATCATAGGTAATTTCGAAGATCTTTCCAATCATAGTTGGCCCGAGAGATTTAAATCGCAAGATTTAAATCGAGATTTAATCGTTTAAATCGTTCAGACCCAAAATAAAAATCGAGGTTTTTATCCACTAAGAGAGATTTTTATTCTTTTCATAAAAACTATAGATATACATAGATATTTGCATGAAAAATGATCATATATGATATATCACATGATTTCACATCATAAATTGTATCAAATGTAAAACACTCACCATGATTCATAAGTATTAACTTTTAAGTACGTAAAGAAGTGATAGGAAATATGATTCCATCAATAAATACAATTGTAACTTGTAAATGTACAGACTACAAACATAGCATAAAGAGACAACTTTCAAGGTCCAAGCATAATATGGAATCACTAGTGTCTATTATAATTTGTTTAATCACTAGAGATGGAAAGATGGATTATTGAAAAGCTTAAGGATAGTGGCAACTGCTAAAGGCAAGGCTAAACTTGTATTTCCCTAAAGCTTAAAGGCTAAGATTAAGTCTCTCTCTCTCTCTCTCTCTCTCTCTCTCTCTCTCTCTCTCTCTCTCTCTCTCTCTCTCTCTCTCTCTCTCTCTCTCTCTCTCTCTCTCTCGGCTGTTGGAGGCTGAGAACGCATGAAGTTCAAAAAAACCGTATGTGAATGGTTTGGCTGCTAGGTAATGTTTTTAAGAACTGCTCATTAAAAAAAAATCGTCCAATTAGGTATAAAAACCGTTGGCAGAGATTTAAATCGCTGAACGATTTTTACGATTTGGTCGCTCTATGTTTCCAATAAACCTTAGCACATACACGCCTTGACCAAATAAAATGAGATGAGTAGACCAAAGAATATAGAAGAGAGAAAAAGTAAAGAGCAGCATCTGAATGCTACTCACTAAAAAATTGCTTGATGAAAATGTACAACGGAATAATGATACACATCTGAATGAAGGCCAAAAGAATAGGGTTCTATATACAAAAGATAGAGAAAAGTGCCTATGAGTATGTGTACAAGAGAATATGTACAAATATGAAGTCAATGGACTGTTTATAACCAGCAGCAAACCGTAACGGAAATTAGGTCTTCTGTGATGATGAGGAACAGCTATGCCTTCTCCAATTGTTGAAGGAGGTAAAATCCTTACATCAGCAACAATAGGAGTTAGACCAGGAAATCAGAGTTAGGTTTTTGAGTTCCAATTTAGGGTTCAATGGTGAAGTGTTAGTTATGCTTGCAAAGCTTTCAAAGAATACTTTATAAATCTCTGATTTGTCTTTGTCAACCTAAAATCACAATTTTTGACCTATTTTGACCTGGTCTTAAAACGTCCTAAATTGCGAAGTAAATGTGTTTACAAACAATGATTGATGTATGTACTGTTAGAATTTAATCTTTACAATCCCTTACATATGTATGTATGTATGTATGTATGTATGTATGTATGTATGTATGTATGTATGTATGTATGTATGTATGTATGCATGTATGTATGTATGTGTGTGTATATGTATGTATGTGTGTATGTATGTATGTATGTATGTATGTATGTGTGCATGTATGCATGTATGCATGTATGTATGTATGTTTGTATGCATGTAATTATATGTATGTATGCATGCATTTATGTATATATTTATGTATGTATGCATGTATGTATGTTCGTATATATGTATGTATGTATATAGGTATTTATGTATGTATGTATGTATGTATCTATGTATGTATGCATGTATATGTATATAGTTACGTATGTACAAACATACATACATACATACATACATACATATATACATACATACATACATATATATATATACATACATACATACATACATACATGATTATGGCAATGGAGAAAGATAGAGATCACAAAAGATGCAGAGTGCAATTATTATAGAGGTGAGGGATTGTGAATTTTAGAAGAGGCCTTGTATGTTGTGTGATATGCATGCTCTAGTTTTATGGAAATGGGCTAAATTGATCACTTCGTTTGTTTGCATTAAGTGACCCAAAAGATACATGAATAAAAATAACTTCAATTCGCCCCATACTTGGTGTGTAAAAGAAGAGTCCTCGGGGCCTCCACCTCCCAACGGACGCCTATATTGTTGTGCCACCTTCATTGAGATATGGACTATGGATGAGGTACCAGTCACGAATGTGCATAAGTGAAACTAAGCTTTAAACAAAGAAGCAAGAAGAATGAGAAACAAAAACAATGAAACAATAAAAACGAAACACAAACACTCACAATCAGAAATAGAATAAACATCAAGATCTTAATGAAAGGACTGAATAACCAAATAAAGCGA
This sequence comes from Ceratopteris richardii, assembly GCA_020310875.1. Taxonomy (NCBI): domain Eukaryota; kingdom Viridiplantae; phylum Streptophyta; class Polypodiopsida; order Polypodiales; family Pteridaceae; genus Ceratopteris; species Ceratopteris richardii. The sequence goes on from CM035422.1 coordinate 30,239,272, forward strand.
AAAAAAGGCCAGAGGAGTCGTGTGTTATAGTAGCATGAATGAACAGTTTTACCTTCGTCTGACTGCATCCTTCCTAAATATACCATAGGCAACCCTCTCATTAATCTCCCTCAATGTCAAGTTGTTTCTCTTTGTCTTTTAATTTCCTACAAAATGTTGTTATTTTATCAGCGTCAATGCACAATAATCACCAGAGCTGACAGGCTTTGGACAATTGGCGAATCTGTTTTGACTATGTCCATAAATATTGACTGGAATGACATTTTCATTATGATGTGTAACTTCCTGTATTATCTGGCCGCCTGGAGTGTACGAATGTTCCAGATGAATGTGTAATCGTTAATCACCTAAATTCATATCCAAATTTCATTCGTTTCGATATGCACTCGTATGCATGCACAATACGCTAGATCATTTTTTGAGAAAAATCAAAACTTCAGTAGAAAATTATAAAATTAAGATTTATGTCTGAAAGAAGATTATGTTAACGATGCATACGTAGTCTTATATCTGTCTTGGGGCACCCGATTGCTTGGATCTAACTGAAATAGTAGCTCCGTACTAATTGGTTATTTCAGTGCTCTTCATTCTTTCGAGTTGGTTAAGCTAATCTCTAAACTTTATGACGACTCTAGAACTTCTTTTCTTAGTCTCTTTTTAGGCCCATAAGGTCTATCCGGCTTTTAAACCTATGTTACTTTACTACCAAGTCAGTGACTTAGATGGGCACCTCCGTTTAGCTCCGTAAGGCTAATGCTTTAGCATTGAGAGAGCCATGAGGATATGCTCACGGTCTATTCCTATTCATTGCTTTGATGTTAGAACTCTTGTCATTGGCGATGAGAAAGAACATTGTTTTCATCCATAGCAGTAGCTAACGTCTAGTGTTTGTGCGTCATGGACAACTACAAGGTGGAGGACAATTAGAAGAGTTTGGGGCTTACATCTGTTTCTTGATCACACTGCTATTCCTTTTCCGTACTAGTTTATGTATTTCACCTGCCTCAGTTTTTATTACTGCTATGCATATGGAGTGACATTCTTACTAAACACTCAAGCATCTCGTTGCAATTCCCATCAATTATAGTATTCAGAACCCTCTCTAGTAATTTACATATAATGAAAAGTTTTCACACTACAGAAGGACAAAATTATAAGCAGTCGAACGTAGAAAGAGGCAGAAGTCAATTGCAGCTAGATGTATTTTCATGCTACTTCACGTATTTTGATCTCGAATTGTTCAAATATACTTCATTATGTTTTATCGTAAAGTCTCTACTGATGTATCTTCTTTTCTCAATTGATTTACATTAAGGAGAAAAGAATCTTAACAGCAGATTCTGGTTTGTCTCATTTAGGTGGAACGGAGCATACAAGGTGTTGAACCATCCGTTGTAAGTTGGTTTCCGACTATCAAATTCAACCAGCATTTATTTTCATCCAACGAGGATAACTTGTAAGAGGGTTTTTTATTTTTTCCTCCCAGCCTTTTAGTAAACACGAAAAGATGTACTATGCATGTTCTCCAGCCCATGGCTGTTGGATGACAAATTTGTACATTGTCTGGCGAATTACACGCTGCCATATGAATTTGTGTTGTCACTGCAATGCACTTCATGAGCTAGGCTTATGTGACTTGACAAATGCACCTGTACATATTTTACGTCTTTATATTGTCTATCGATGAAGCAATCAGTTACGTTTCTAGAAAGCATGGTTGCTTATTTTCTAGATTTTAGTTATATGATAAAGGAAAGCATTGTGGTAGGTTCTGTACAGAATCAGAAAATACTGTGTATCTATGAAGCAGTCAGTTTTCTAGAAAGCACGATCGCTCACTATCCAGTATTTAATCATGCGCCTTAGAGACGAGTGAGAGTGCATTCTAATTTGAACATGCTTTTTGAGAAGGTGCACAATCTGTTTAAACGATTACAAGGAGAAAGAGATTCTACGGATTCTACCAGAGTGTGGCCATTCATTCCATGTTATTTGCATCGACTTATGGCTCCGTCAGCATCACACATGTCCAATTTGTCGGATTTCTCTGCAAGTTTTTTCTGAGTGGAAGCAGATATCAGGCCCTCTCTTGAGCGATGCTGCAAAGGCACGTTTTGTTCCGGGGGCCCTGCCACATCATTTATTTGAGCATCCAGCAGATCAGCCAAGTAAACAGACTGGAGCACCTAATAGCAGGTCACAATGTCCTACGGTTGTAGAGGTGGGGAGTACCGGAGGAGAATCGTCAGCATTGACTCAAGGGGTTCCTAGAAATGAACTTCAGGAAGCGGATAGGCAGCAGCCCACTGAGTCGAGACTGACTGTGGACTTTGATGCCTCATGTCACCACAGAGGATCATCAATACCTCTTGACATACATTGCATTCATCACGTGTTTGAGGATTACATTGGCAGAGAAACTTCTACATTTTGCGTGTCCGATGGAGTACAAGCAAGACCTTTGGCTGCCGATCAGTGTTCTATTCGTATCCCTGAAGATCATATGTAGTCCTGCCATGAGCTTTATTTCTGGCCCTTCTGCATGGTCGCATCTACACCTTATTTTAGTTTCATCTTCAAATCATCGGTGTATGGATTTCTAAGCTGTACTGGGATGTCATCTTGCTCGTCAGGTATTGCTCCCAAATGTACGAAGATCATGGTTTGCAGGGTCAGTATTCATATTGAAAGTTCTTTCATCTGTAGAATATCTCCCGTTTTTCATTTGTAATATCTGCTATTTGGGGCTTGATTTTATGTGCAAATACATTCCTTTAATGAGTTGAGGACCAGAAAAATGTTGTAGAAGTATATCATCATTGTAAATTACAGGCCAGTCTTCTTTAAACACTTGATTTGCTTCAGGTACACGACAGTGTCATAGAACTTACGAAAATGACATAAAAACCGAAAAGTTAAACGTGATGAATTCTTTCCTTTCCCCCAAACACGCATCCATAAGCACTCCCAAGGTCCAATTAAAGCAATATGCGTGTACATGCACAGTCCACACACACACACACAGTCATAAAATGTGTTTTCTTTTCACTATACATGATTTTTGTTGCACACAACAGATGCAGTTTTTTTTTTTTTAAATAATAATTCTATACTTCATTTATCATAATAAGACTCCAAAGATTATAAATCTTCTACTTTGTTGATAAAGGAAGAAACGGGAAAGCTTGAAACAAAACTATCACATAACAAATATTGTGTGCGTTTTCTTTTATAGAGCAAGTAGGGCAGAAGCCTAGTCTCCCTTGCATGATTGATTGAAAGAACGAATCTACAAGTGAATGTGCATAGTGCCCATGGGACCCCAATCCCAAAAAAATAGAGGTAGGAAAATAAAAGGCAAGATGTTTCGCAATAATCTGGATTTTTTTCTTTACTGTCTGCGTTTTTCTGGAGTCATTTTAGTGAAAGTAAAAGCCAAGATGTTTCACAATAATCTGGATTTTCCTGCACTGTGTTATGCATCCATATTGGCATTTGAGTTCTATGGATAAGCATACAGCATTTGAGTCCTGTCACACTACTTATGTACCAAAGCAGGGCACTTTCCCTTAAATCGCACTGAAAAACTACCATCATTTTGATAAGGAAATTTAGGAAAATCTTTAAATCGAGCAATCAAAGGTACGTAAGATCTAGCAGGACCTAGAAAAAATGAATAATTGGTTTAAGAAATTCTATAATTATCTACCATGTTATGCAAACTTTACAATCTGTCATGGTCGTACAATTTCTTTTAGAATTGTACAAACAATCAGACGTGATATTAAAACCATTTCTACAATTATATGATCAATGAATAAAGAAAAGTTTGTACCATGTTCGGAATTTTATGAATATTTAGAAATTATATATTCATGCATTGTAAGCTGTGTAATCTATAGATCGTCTTATGTATATTAAGACCATTAAAGAAATATTATGTACGAAAAAATGTTATACGGAAGACAACACATGGACATCAAACTATGTAAATCACCTGAAATATGTTATGAGGGCTATGAAAGCGGAAGCATATGAGTCTATTTCCATATACATCCAAGTAAATGGAAGAATGCACTTTGTATGATTGTGTATAAATCAGATGCTCTGTTTATTTCAGCTCATTTAGATTCGATTGAGAAGTTTACGAGAAAAAAACTATTAAAAAAATGTTAGTCACAATTTTTTCTGGCTTTTACCCAAACAGAAAAATGTTCTAGCTGCTGGACTCCAATTATTATTTTTCAATCCCTCAAGGACTTGGGGTTGTGGCAATATATTCTAAAAATTGTCCAAAATCTAGGAAAATTCCTCAACACGAGTCAATATAAATGGTAATCACTCGTTTGCCTTCTTACTTAAATGGTCAATAAGACAAGGGTGTCATTTAGTGACCTTCTCTTTGCTATCATGGCTGATAGCTTTAATTTCTTGGTGGAGGAACATGTTCGGCTGGGCACTATCAAGAGTGTCATTCCACCTAATGATATTCATAATCTTGTGCTTAAACTTGTTCATCGATGATATCGATGTTCTTTCGAATGATCAAGAAACCTAAGTACTTATGGGAGTGTTTGGATACTTTTTGTGCCATGCCACATCTCAACATTAATCATACAAATATTGCCATCAAGTTCCTTGTCTCGCCTCCCTCATGGTAATTTTTTATCATGTAAAGAGATTAGAATTGGTCAAATGTTGAGACTATTAAGTATCCCCATGGATTTCCAAATTTTATGAGTGAATGTATTGGTTTCTCAACAAAGCTAGAAATTAGCTCAACTATTAGAAAGGCATGCAAATTAATGGGGTAGATACATCCATAGTCATTACACATTTCTCGCTCTCGTCATTGTTTACTTTTTGACCTAGCAATAAAGAATTGCTAAAGGCGGAAGATTCTTATGAATTCTTTCTTTAGACTCAAGATAAAGTGTGACATTTGTTGTTCGTGAAGGATAGTGGAAGGTTGGCTAGTTTCAACATGCATGCATTGTAAGACAAACTTGTTGCTAGTTGGACGATCAAGGCTTGATTAAACATGAATGAATCATGAGCATACCCAATCTTTAGAAATTAACAAAACCTTTTGGTTTCAAGTATGCCAGGGTGGAAAAATCTAGAACTCATTGCTCTTCCTTTCCCCCCTTCAAAGTGATCCTAAAGGCACAAAGTTGGTGACCTCTCATTGGAAGTCTTGGAATAGATGAAATTTTATGTTCACGCTCAAGAATGAGTGGAGATGGGCAATATGCATAAGGGAAAATGATTGTATTTGGTTTCCAATTTTAGGAATTAGCTCGATTGATCTTTGGGAAGTCCTGAGGGACAAGAAACGATGGGCAAAGTGTTTCACAATTGGAAACATTTCTAGAACAATGACACAAATCATTTGATAGAAGAAGAGGATATTGATCTTGACCTTAGAATAGATTGTGAAGATTGGTGTCTATTGTATAGTTGCATCATGATTTGGGAAGAAAAATATGCACACTCTACATATCTCAATGGAATCCACCTAAAAGGATTACTATGCAACAACATTAAGGAAATCGAAAAAATCCCAAGATTGAAAGACAGAAAATGTACTACCCAAGTTGAACAAATAATGGTGAAGTGAATTGTCCTAGATTCGACGGGAGCTGAAGCTCCAAGGAATTCGGTACCTATCAATAGAGGGGAAGAAAAACAATAGATTTTTTGTCGTGGACTCAAGAGGAATGGAAAAGCATCCAAGTTGTGCAAGGACCCTCTGTGGTGTAAAAGATGCATCAAGGCAGATGAAGACATTGGACATCACTTTTTGTTGTGTCCAGTTAGTGCAAAGCTATGGAATGTTGTTTGTAGGGTGCTCAAATTGGTTGAAGAGTCTTAAAATCTGTATAAAAAGAATCATGAACCACAAAAATAAACCATCATTTAGATGTAAGGCCCTCTCTATAATGCCAAAAACCAAACTCAAAATGAAGTGGATCCCTTTAGAAGGGGATCATAAGCTTCTAGCTTGTTTTATAATTCTCAATAAGTGTGTTTTATCCTAGTACTCTTTTAATTGGAATTAAAGTGTTCTAGCTTAAGAAAAAAGGAAAAATTCATAAATCACTCAAAGGAGCAACGGAATTTTAGATTCCTATGAATGTTAAATCTCTATACTTGATAAACGCAAAATTCTATGATATATTGAGTTGAATAGTTCTTGAATTCATTCCTCAAAATTCTTACTATTATCTTTTTGGAATTCATTACTTTGGAGAACATGTATTATAAATGATATCACATTTATTTAACATAGATATAACTTAGTTCAAGATTCAAGATTACTTTAAAAAAAATCTCTTTTCAAAGTACATAATCACAAGCCATGAAAACTCAAGCTTGTGTTGCAACATTTGAGAAGTGAATTTACAATACTCATGTTCATGTACAAAATAGTTGAATATAGTAAAACACCTATGTAAGATTTATAAGAATAATACCATTTGCATAAAAGTACATGACACCCATGATACACATGTTTTTAGCTAAAGTAATAATGAAAGGAATGAGAAATCTTTGGGATAAAAATCTTGGCAAGGATTTTCTTAATGAGTCCAACGAACAAGAATACATGATGAGTTTTAGGCTAGGTTTACTTGTGGTGGAGTATGAACATATGGAAGGGGTGTATGATGACATGAAAAGGAGGAAAACCCAAGAGCCAAGACATCCTAAGCCATCTATAAGACCTAAATGGTGGGATATGATCTTCATCCAACATATTAGCAAGGATTCCCACCAATAAGATAATTCACAATTGGTATCTCCTCATAATGGGGACCCTACAAATGTTGAACACAACATACAATCATGGGGGTAGATGTTGGTGATATACTAACATCTCCCTTCTATGTTTATTGAAAAATAAGGTAGCCATGGATCCTATTATCACTTGTTAAAGAGGCCTCTTGAGCTACTCCTTTCCAAGTTCTTTGGTGAATATGTTAGAACAATCATCTTCTTTAGAACAATATTCCAAATCCAAAATTTTTTTCTCTATGAGCACACTAATATCGTGATAGTAAAACTTTAAGTTTTTCATGTGACATATGTATTGGAAATCCTAGATCTGCAAGAATTCACCTTAGCGAGACTACCTCACAAGAGGCAAAAGATGTTGCTTCATTTTATTGATTCAATGGAAGAAAGTGCCATTATTATTTGTTTCCTAATTACCCACAAAAAGATACCTCAAGCAACCAAGAAACAAAGTCCAAAAACTAATTTTCTGGAACCACAATCAAACACTGAGACATAACAAATGAGAACTATGTCATATTCTCCTTTGTTTCTATGAAAAATATGCATAGAATCAACAAAAGCATGCATATTTTGAGTATTTTCTAGTTTCCTAACGCACATGCGAATGTGTCCCTCCATTTGTGCATGCAAGCTAGTGCATTTGGTTTTTGTAATACTTTAGACAATCCTTATAATAAAAAATGAATGAAGGCAAAAATAGGATACTTTAGAAAACTACTCTTCCACGAAACAAGCCCATATATTGACATTAAGTGGGGATGTCAGTCACATAATAATTAGCTTTTATTGCTATGCCACAAAATAGAAGTTAGCAAAACCCTTATAAAACATATAAAGATTAAGAAGAAAAGCCTATAATCATTTCGATACATTATTGTAAAATAAAGACAGTTTGCAAGAAATTAGCAGACAAATAGCATCACATTATAGCCCCCCTTGCATAAAGAAAACCCACATCAACTAAAAAAAAAAAGACAAAGTACAACTAGCACAAGATCAAATCTTAGAAAACCAACTTCTCATTAGGTTTGAGAATTAGTTACACATATGTTCTATAAGAAGTCAATGGCTCAATTTACAATAGGATCTGATCATACTCCTTGTCATCTACATGCATGGCATCATGATCTTGAGTTGGTACATCTTGAATAGTGGTTTTCTTGGTACTCGGCTCCTCCAGCTCAATGATGTCTCCAGGCTCATCTGCTAAAGGTGGCATCAACTCCCTTGAGGTAGGTAGGGATCTATATGTGTTGTCGATGTGCTTTCTACCCACTCCTTGGTCTTCATCTAGACTCATTCAGCCCATTTGTACACATTTGAATGAAACCTACTTGAGCTTCATCCTTCTCCATTGCTATGCCATTATTGAGTATCTTCAATGAGCATGCCAAATGTGGTACATGTAAAAAAGATATGCATTAGAATTTCCTTCATCATCTTTGTACAAAAATCCACATAAAAGTTTGATTATGTGTTCCAGAGAACAAATCCAATATCCAATCATCATCATTTCCAAAGAGCTCTATGAGCTTCATGATTAATTTTTGTGGCTTCTAATACGAGTTCACAAGTTTCTTGTCCCCCACCACATGTCTTAGCTTCTTTTTCACAACAAGGAAGATGAGAATGTTTGGAATCCCATTCTCATTATAATGCTCCCTAACAGACTTTTTATTGACCTCATCATAATATCCAATAGTCAAGCACTAAGTTGCACTTTCAAAGAGGTGGCCATGCATGTGATGAACATTTTTCTTGACCCTATTTAGTGCTCAAAGCCTCGAAATATTCTTTTAAGAGAGAATAAAAAATGGGAAGATATACATACTAGGTTAGACACTCAACAACATGACATCTATACTTTAGAGCTCTTGACATAGAGAAAGATTGATATCTACTGTGCAAGATAAAAATCCTTCACAATAGGTAGAGTGTAAGCTGCATGAAATCCTCTACTATCTTCATGATCTTTGGATGCTTAAAAGGATCATCATTATTAACAGAGCCACTCATGCTAAAGCGATACAAAATATCTTCTATTAAAAGTGCATAATGTTTCCTTGGGACTATGCTACAAATGTTATGTACATCCTCATAAAAGATACTATGGTACAAAGCACGGAGGGTGGATTGGATTAGAAAACGTTTTGAGTCCAAAGGAATCTTCATAAAAAACAATATCCTTTGCTTTGATTCTTCACTTCTCATGCCTTGTTGCTCTGTATATGAGCAAGAAATGCAATAGTGAAATCCTCGATGGCCTCATCAAGCTTCCTATTCCTTGGAGGCTTTTACAAACAAAGACCTAATCTCGATGAAATGTTAATGGTGTTGAACAAAAGACAATATATCCTTGTGATCCATCAAGTGATCATAAAATGTATCACTGTCATCAATATCCACGACAAAGTCGATGCCCGACATCGACTTTTAGATGGAAGACAATGTCTCACAATCGATTTCAAGCAAGAACTCAATATTGGACATCACTTTTGTGGTTCAATATTGATGCTAACCAAGGGACATATGAGAATATACAATATGAAGATTATGATATCTACTAATCTGAACAAAAGGTCTTATTGAATCTCTAAATAGAATGAAATATTGAGATATTGCCTTGTAAGAGGAGGTTGTTGGATACTCTACCTGGACCTCCTCCCATGAGAAGCACCCAAGTCTCCTCATCATGAATTCTTGAATCTTCATATACACTTTATGACTACAATAAAGGAAAATGTTAGCCAAAGAGAGCTCCAAATATATTGCTTAAATTTTGGAGTGAGGATACCTACTTGTTAATTCTAGGACCATTTTGTTGAGGCTCAGTTCCTTTGAAACGACTCTTGAGAGGGTAGATACAATCAAAGTCTCATCCTTTCTACATTAAAGGGCCCTCTAGGGTTTAAGCGTCATATCTTCTGTAGCCTCTTCAATGGACAAGTCACCCCTCTTGGACTCGCACTTCACATCCACTTGGGGATCAATCTTTGCTTTTCTTTGTTTCTGCTCCTTCAACTTTTTTTTCTCCAACATAGTAATGATTTTTTCCTAAAGCTCCCAGATGTCTCTTATCTTAAATGCCAACTAGAACCATGGGTCAAACTTTTTGAGTGCATCACGCTTCATATTTTCATCAAAAGTTATTGTAACCTCTTTTAGGCATTGCCTTCTAAGGTTTGGATGTAGCCTCCCTCCATGCTCACTAAGAGCATCAACATATTCATGGTGGGAAAATCATATTCTCTCAATAAAGGAAATCTTATGCTTATAATCATTATCATTATTGTGATCCCAAGCAAGAAACTTGGATTACTATGTTGTTAGATCACCATATATCTTACACTCTCCATACTCGAAAAAGAATGTTGTTGGATGCTCGTTGACTAGTTGTCTTAGGGCTTCTACAATGTATGATCCTCCTATCAGATAATACGTGGAATCCTTGAAGTTGGACTCATTAAAATCTTGTATTTTTTTACACTTCTCTGAGTCAACCATGGCCAAAAAGGGAACCACAGTTTCATGAGGATTTATCTTCATTTTCTTCTTAAGATTTTGAACATGAAGGTTGTGGGGCTCTCTTATCTTGAGAGGTCACCTGCATATTGATGGGCCAATAGGCGGCCTATGAATAATATTGATTGATAGATGGAAAAGGTTGCCCTTTCCTTACAATCTTATTTTCTATTATCTCCTCGTTAATCCTATTTTGTTCTTTCATGAATATCCCTAATGAAAGATCTCCCATAGGTGCAATGATCCTATCATCTGAACTAGATTTCTATGTTGATTCATCTATATCTATGTGTTTAGCTCGTTTCTTTTGTGGTGTCTTTTGTATAGAGCGCTTCCTTTTAATTTTATGGGTGTTAGTTTTTGCTTTTGTTTTGGCAAGATGTTTTCGTAAATTGAGAGAATAAGTGTTGGAACATCACACTTACATTATCATTGAGGTGGGTTTGTTCTGCTTCATCAAACCATCATGTGGAATGTACCAAAGATGTCCCTTGAAGAGGTTCTTCATCAATATTTATTTTTATGGTATTCAAGATTTTTTATGATCATTTACCGAATGTATAAGACTAGAGCTTTGCATTTGTAAAAGGATAGAAGGAGAACAAAAATTCCAAAAATTTGAGGTGTTTGAGCTTCAAAATCAATCAATCAATCACCAAAAATTAGACTAGATTAGATATTCACTTTTCCTACATTATAGGAAAGTGAATAGATTCTCTTTAACAAACTATCCTTCCTTGATTCAAATTCAAAATCCACTTGTCGAAGTAGTGGAACACTTTAAGATTCTATATAAAGACTTCAAATCACTTGTACATTACACTAAAGCAATATACGTACACTTTGGGTAATCATTGTTTTGCTTCTTCATTTCTCTACACCGTCTTCTTTAACAATAGTAAACTTGTAGAGGATGCTACTCTCTCTATAGAGCTTAAAATTGGATCATTGAGCTTTCATTGGAAGGATAATAATGCCTAGTTTATATGTGCAACGTCTCATAGCATTTGGGCAAGTAGGTTTGGAGACATCTCAATTTTACTCTCTCGGGTTCTATCTCTCCAAAACCTAAAAAAATTGAGGGTAACTTTGTTGAGTGTTAAGTTCATTCCATAATCATATCTTGATTATTAATTGTAATCTTGTACATTTTAGACACTCAATTCTATGTATAAAATTCCTCCAAAAGGATTTTTTCCAATTGTAATCATGTTGGTTGCTATGAGCATTTGAAGTTGATTGTTTCATCCAAAGATAAACGGTTTTTTGAGGTAGTCAATGTGCATCTATTTTGTACCAAATCTTTCTCCTTGATGCTCCAAAGTAGATAGTCGATTTTATTGCACTAATCACATGCATATAAGGTCTATTTGACTCTCCAAAAGCTCAAGGGTTGGTATGTCCTGGTTGGCTAGACCAAACTTCATCATTTGGGAACTCACTTTTCTACATGCAAGCTTCTCCAAGTTCTCTCAATAAGATGTACTATCAGATTCTTCGGCTCCTTGTAATTTTCACGAAGCCTCATTGGAGCTTATCAGTGTGGAAAAAAACATATCCATACTATAGATGGAACTTCCCAAACCTTTTGTTGTCTCAACAAGAAGAAGCAGATTCTCTAAGTCCTCATCTTTGTAATCCAATATGGAGAAAAGTCAGTATTGAAACTTTTGAGTGGTGGTGATACATCCCCTACCATGGGCACCTGTAAAGACTAGAAGTGAAGCAGTTTTCTCCTCAATACACTACAAACATCATTCAAGCTCCCTCATATCTATGAGGGTAGTGTCCTTTCTCAAACGAGGCTCACTTGGCTTAACAATACTATGGCCAGCGGATTATGTGCCACTTGGGTTACTCACTTTTTTGGACCAATCTATCTTGCTGCCCTCTTCGACCGCTCTTCCCAATGCAACAATGACCTCTTTCAAACCCTCCCCTATGGCCAATTTTACTTTCAACTTCCTAACATACTTCTTATCCATATTTTCAAATTCCCTACACCAACAAGGATTCTAATGCTCAAGTTAGAAGGAGCTTGGCACTCTTAATTTGATGTGTAGCATTGAGTTCATGCATAATGCATCTAGTTATCATATATGTTTGATGCCATTAAAATTAATGTCGGGCATTGACCTCAAGCTAGAAGTATATGCCAAGCATCGACTATAGGCTAAACATTGATGCCCAATATCGATTTTATGCTAAAACTCCATGTGAGAGATTGAATTTATGCCTAGATTAGATTTTAGGCTCAAGTTGATGTATGTCATCGACTTCTAGCATAAAATCAATGCCGACATTGAATTTATGGAAATGATTAGCATAGATTTTAGGTTCAAGTTGACGTCGAGCATCAAATCTAGCATAAAGTCAATGTTGAGCATTGACTTGTAGCATAAATTTGATGCCTACATCAAATTTATGTTAGAAGTCAAAACCAGGCATCAACATAAGCCTAAAATCTAATCGAAGCATCGACTTCATACCTCCTTAGCATAGGTTTTATTAAGCCTTCTAAAAAGTTAGAACGAACTCAAAATTTGTTGCAAAGGATAGATTTTGGGAACAAATCCATGCCTACCATCAACTTCTAGCATAAATTCTTGCATAGATGTTATGCGACAAGTTGATGCCCAACATGAACTTTATGCTAGAGTTGATGCCTGACATTGACTTGACCCTGAAATCTATACTTGGCATCAGACATTTGGGTTTGTACTTACTTTTGAAAAGGCATATAAAAACTATGCTAAGGAGGTATGAGTTAAAAAATAAGTTGTAATTTCCCTGATTCAATTTGGAATCTTTGTGAAATCTTTTTTTTTATGGAAAAAAGTATTACCTCTGGTTTTTCTGCTTGCTATTTTTCTTGGGACCCCAAATTTGAAGCTAGTTTCGTGATCTTGCTCTTTGTGTTGTGTATGCTCTCTTTTGTTTCTCTACTCATTGTAAAATGAGACTGAACCCACCTTTGCTATTTCAGATGTAACTAGATGGAACTAGATGTAACCAAATTGAACCGAGTTATAATATTTTCCAACCAAATGTAACTAAAAACCCATTTTTAGGTAACTATACTAGAATCAATTGGATTATACTATTCTTTGTAAACATCTTGTAAATATAATCTTATTTCTCTTACCAAACTGAATTTAAATACTATGCCTAGTTGAATATGTACCAATATTCATGGTTTTTTTGGTCATACAAAAGATAATGTTGAACTTATATTGCATGTAGTCTATAAAGTTTACTTTTTTATAGTTTACTTCTTCTTAATCTTCTATCAAATTGTTTGGAATTAAGTAGATGTTTTTGTAGAGAGAGAGAGACAGAGAGAGAGAGATAACACCATCAATTGCACACTTTGAATTAAGTAGATGTTGTCACACTTCGATTTGAGTACATATTGTAGAAAATGCAATGGTCATGAACATACTATGCAATGCTCTTCATTGATGTTCCTCATGCTTCCCTCCACAAATATTCATCCATAAATTAGTATATGAGGATGTGCTACCTACATTATGCATAACATACTTCTACTTCTTCTTATTTGCATGTCCCTTCCTTTCCAATAGAAAAAGATACAAAGAAGCACCATTGTGCAGAATTTCGACATCCATTCTGATTTCCAAGGGAAATTATAAGTAAGAACATTATAAACTATAGAAATGTAGAGGAGATATGCAAAGAGTTGCACTAGACATGCAAAGAAATGGAATGCAAAACCTATATTATTGTGATATAATTTGACATTTAAAATTAAATATACAATGATCTACATGATCTATAGTTCATGATTAAGCTATCTAACTTGTAGGTATATGGAGTGAGGATCATATAAGGATAGGTAGATAAATAGATCATGCATGAGGAATCTATGATAATCATATGCACAATGAAGCATCATATAAGATCAAGGGTCATAGTCACAATCATTATATAGTGCAATCAAAGGGCATGTCACTTAACAAATCAAATGAATTCATTTTCATTATTCATTTTCATTTTCCATTGGTCATAATTATTCAAATATCACTTTCATTGTTATGTAGGACAATCCATTCCCTTCTTGAATCATAATTACATAGATTTGTTAGATCATTCAATCCATTCCCTTCTTGACTCTTATAAGGAAATGGGTAACGATTTTTCTTTCTCAGTCAAGATGAGCTCTCTCTTCTCTGTTGATGCCTTGGACTCCAATTCATTTTTTTTGTTGACCCTTTCTTAGCGGCAAGAAAACAGTTTGGAAGAGATGTCCATCGCATAGAGGGTGTGAATGATTGTGCATTCTCCATTGAATCCTTTAAGCCATCTCAGTGTAGAAATGTTTATAATTCAATGAATTTTGATCATCTACTTGTAGAATCTCATCTCTCTATGGATTCAAGTGCATATGGATTAAATGTTGTCAAGCAGGAGACTAGGCCCACCATGCCCCTTAGATTTAAAAGAAAGCCTCATGAGGTAAGTAAAACATGATTTCCGTTCTTGACCTCCGATAGACAAGTTGCTTTAGATATTGTGAAGAATTGTTGTTGGTCAAAATGTTTGTACAATCGATTAGGAATGAAGAAACTAAAACAACAAAGAGAGGAATTCTTGAATTTAGATAATGAGAGATAGGACATATATCTTGGTGCTCATGTGCAAATGATTGAGGATAATTTGTGAATATCACGTGTTTCATTTGAATATTACTTTAGTCAAGGGATATGATGTTCTAGGGTTTCATTTAAAATTGCAATGAGCTTGGGTAATTTGAGAATCCATAATCTTTAGTAGAAACTTATCAATGGAGATCTCATGTTTGAAACTTGTTATAGAATTTCAAACAAAAGATCTATTGGTCGTGAGGCAATGATCTAGTTGATGAACTATTTTAGTTTGCATTTTGAAGTTATGCCTACTACTGGAAGGTTACACTTGTTAGATAACTTTACACGTGAAGTGTTATAACTTATGGAATATGTTGAACAATGCATTGTTGGATTGTAACATGGAATATGTTGGCCAATGCATTGTTGGATTGTAACATGGAATATGTTAGCCAATGCATTGTTGGATTGTAACATGGAATATGTTAGCCAATGCATTGTTGGATTGTAACATGGAATATGTTGGCCAATGCATTGTTGGATTGTAACATGGAATATGTTGGCCAATGCATTGTTGGATTGTAACATGGAATATGTTGGCCAATGCATTGTTGGATTGTAACATGGAATATGTTGAACAATGCATTGTTGAAGTGTTAAATTATTATTGAACAATGCATTGTTAAAGTGTTATATTATAAATGAATTAATGTGTTTTTGATGTTTTCGATATAGCAGCTCAAGGTTCGTGAGGAGCATGCAAAGAGTGAAAGGGAGGATATCAATAATCCGAATAATTATTATTTAGCTTGTAAATAAACCTGCATAGAAGGTTCTATTGTTAGAAAATTAATGGTTAGAATAAGGGTCGTTGTAGACCGCAGTTGCTGTTATTCAAAGCAATGACTTTCTGTAAAAGTTACCAACTTTTAGTTTCACGCTTGCTTTTCAAGCCGCTCTCGTGTAATCACTCTTTTCGACGTAATCAAAAAGTCCTATAAATACATGCACTCTGTGGACTGTCGAAACAGAGTGCATGGGGGGAGATTGCACCCAATACTGTGTTCTGTCTCGTCTCTTGTTGCGTCTATTTTTTTTGTGTATTTTCAGCATCCGTAATCTCTGTATGCGCGTGAGCGAGATCCTGACAACAGTGGTATCAGAGCTCTGCATGCGTCAATACAGAGGGTTCTATTCTCTGTTCGCAATTCCAATTCCATCTCCATCTCCATCTCCATTTCCGTCTCCGGTTCCGGTTCCTGTTCCTGTTCCAGTTCCAGAACCAGAACCTACGTTTTCACCTATGTTTTCACCTACAGAGGGTTCTATTCTCTGTTCGCGATTCCAATTCCATCTCCATCTCCATCTCCATTTCCATCTCCGGTTCCGGTTCCGGTTCCTGTTCCTGTTCCAGTTCCAGTTCCAGTTCCAGTTCCAGAACCAGAACCTACGTTTTCACCTACGTTTGCTCCTATGTTTACAAAGAACTTAGGCAATAACTTAGGCAATACATTGGCAACATTGGCAACATTGGCACCCAAGGCTCCCTTGGCGACCGTTGGCAGCCGTTGGCTACGCGCGAGGCAATTTTAATTTTGAGTGGCAATAGAGTGGTTTAGATTCCCTAAGGTAGGAGGATTTGAACCCACAACCTCCTACTTTCAAGGGAAGTACTTTAACCACTCCTCCATCTCTTGGATTTGTTACTCAAGTTCTCTCATCTTAACTTTAACATAACTTTCAATTTTTACTTTTGACGGCGGCACTGTGCGACATGACGCGGTGCGTCTTAGGGTACATCCTGTCAGGGTACACTTCTCAGGGTACACTTCTCAGGGTACACCAGGGTACATCCAGACAGGGTACATCCAGACAGGGTACATCCTGTCAGGGTACATCATGGTACATCCAGACAGGGTATACCCTAGTTCTCCTCGTCCTTCACAATCCAATTACTCAACTCCACCTGTTGCTTCATCTCTCCAACCAACCAAACCACCTACCCTTCAAACTTCAGCGGTGGATGCCCAATAGAAGCGACCACGAATCACTTGCTGGAATTGTGGTAAACCTGGACATACAAAAATAAGGTGCAGATTTCGACCCCTTCACATGAAACCGGCTACAGCTCAATTGCATAACATGGAGGTCCATAATGAAGAAATTCCTCTTGTTTGGACAGAGGAATCATTGGAGAAGGACTTAAGTACCTTGGGTAACGATATCTCTCTTCACTCTCTACTTTGCATGCAGGGTACCATAAATAATAAAGTAGTTAAAATTCTACATGACGATGGTAGTTCACATGACTTCATTTCACATTTATTAGTACAAGAACTTCAATTACAAACATTTCCTTCCTTGTATAAAGTGAAAGCTACATTTCAAGGTAGTCGTTATAATGTAACACGAGAAGTGCAAGATGTTATGATTAGCATAGGCCCATATGTTGATTCACGGACATTTTTAATTGCACCTTTGCAATCTTACGATGTTATATTAGGTATGCCTTTTCGTCACCATTATAACCCACGTATTGACTACCATACGCATACCTTTAACTTTGAATTCAAAGGTCAAATCATTACTTTGTCTGCACATCATGATTTCCAGCCATTTCCATTGATTAGTCACACTCAAGTAAAGCATGCATTTAGGAAAGGATTCAACTCATGCATTGTTTTTGTCAATGTCATCAATGATTATATTCATACACTTCCTGATGCATATAAACCTTTCATGAGTACTTACAAGGATTGTTTTATGTCTGAGTATTCCTTTGAACTACCACCATCTCGAGCATCCTTTGACCATAGCATAGATTTAGTCCCTGGTAGTTCACCTCCTCCTAAAGCACCTTTTAGACATGGCCCACTACATCAAAAGGAAATAGAAAACCAAGTAAAGGACCTACTACAAAAAGGACTTATAAGGCCTAGTTCTTCCCCATTTGGAGCACCAGTTCTCTTACTAGAGAAGAAGAATAAAACTTATCGAATGTGCATTGATTATAGAGCCCTTAACAAGATTACCATCAAGAATAGATACCCTATTCCTCGAATAGATGATCTCTTAGATAAGTTACGAAGAGCTCATGTCTTTAGTAAAATTGATCTTAAATCAGGTTACCATCAGATTCGTATGACACAAAGTGATATTTTTCAGACTGCATTTAGAACTCAAACTGGCCATTATGAATTTATGGTAATGCCCTTTGGACTTACTAATGCCCCTGCGACATTTGCACAAATGATGAACAATATTTTTCTTGATTACCAAGCTTTTGTTCTTGTATTCTTTGATGATATACTTGTTTACAGTAAGAATGATAGTGAACATGAAAAGCATCTTGAAACAGTTTTTCATTTGTTACGAGAGAACACACTTTATGCTAATCCTGAAAAGAGTTATTTCTTTCAGCGTAAGCTAGAATATTTAGGACATATTATTTCAAGTGAAGGTGTGCATGTGGATCCGAAAAAGATTAGAGTTATAGTAGAATGGCCTACACCACAATCAGTCAATGATGTTCATTCTTTTCTTGGGTTGGCTAGTTTCTATAGGAAGTTTGTTCGAAATTTTTCTTATTTAGCTTTGCCTCTTACCTTGTTGTTGAAAAAGAAAATAAAATTTGCATGGGGACTTACCCAACAACAGTCCTTTGAAAAACTTAAACAAGCACTTTCACATGCACCTGTTTTACAGTTACCTGATTTTTCACAACCCTTTCATGTCGTTACTGATGCTAGTGGTTCAGGAATAGGTGTTGTTTTAATGCAAAATGACCATCCTATCGCATTTGAGAGTAGAAAGCTTAAGCCCTCAGAACAGAATTATAGTACGTATGATAAAGAATTGTTAGCAGTTGTGCATGCTTTGCGAATTTGGAAACACTATCTTATGGGCTCTGAGGTCTTAATCAAAACCAATCAACAGGCTATTAAGCATTTATTAAATCAGCCCTTAATTTTAGATAGGCATCTTAAATGGGCATCATTCATTCAAAATTTCCAACCCATGATACAATATCAGCCTGGTAAAGCTAATGTTGTAGCGGATGCTCTTAGCCGTTTTCCTTTGCATTCTGTTGTTTTGAATAATATTTCTGCCATCCAAATTCATTCTTTTCAAGAAATGATTTCCACTTATGCATCTGATTTGTATTTTTCACGTGCATGGCATGACTTCAACAATTGTGCATCTTTATCTGATGAACATTATACATTTCATAATGTTTTTCTCTATTTTCAACATAGATTGTGCAAAACCCAAGCTTTTAAAGATTTTGTCATTAAAGAAATGCATGAACCATCTTACATGGGTCATAGAGGCATACAAAGCACCATTTCTGCTTCCAAAGATTTCTTCTTTTGGCCACACATGGAAAAAGATATTGCACATTATGTTTCTCAATACATTGTATGTCAGCGTGTCAAACGTCATCATGGTAAACCATTTGGATTATTAATGCCACTTCCCATTCCAAATGAACCATGGGAACAAATCTCTATGGATTTTATCACAGGTCTTCCCATCACTTCATCACATAATGATATGATTTGGACAATAGTTGATAGGTTTAGTAAATATGCATATTTCATTCCATGTAGAAAAACTTTGACTACACCTCAAGCTGCAAAATTATTCATTAAATGCATTTTCCCACATCATGGATTTCCTAAAGTAATGTTATCTGATCGTGATGTCAGATTTTGTAATCATTTTTGGGTAGCCTTATTTCAACATTTTGGTTCTAAAATAGATTTTAGTTCTGCATTTCATCCTGAAAGTAATGGACAAAGTGAGGCTACAAACAATACTATTCTTGATATATTGCGTTGTTATTCATTAGATAATCCTAGTAACTGGGATGAAAAGTTGCCATTGCTTCAATTTGCTTATAATAACACTGCACACACCACTACAGGTCATGCACCTTTTGAAATTGTTTTTCATAACAAATACCAGCTCCATGAACATTTCCATGCATGTGTTTTTACATGGCACATGCCCATTTTTTTTAATTCAGTGATGAAACATGTGACTGACCATCCATGTTTATTATTTTATCAACTGAGGTTAGTTGCTTGTTCAACTGAGGGGCATGTTATAACTTATGGAATATGTTGAACAATGCATTGTTGGATTGTAACATGGAATATGTTGGCCAATGCATTGTTGGATTGTAACATGGAATATGTTAGCCAATGCATTGTTGGATTGTAACATGGAATATGTTAGCCAATGCATTGTTGGATTGTAACATGGAATATGTTGGCCAATGCATTGTTGGATTGTAACATGGAATATGTTGGCCAATGCATTGTTGGATTGTAGCATGGAATATGTTGGCCAATGCATTGTTGGATTGTAACATGGAATATGTTGAACAATGCATTGTTGAAGTGTTAAATTATTATTGAACAATGCATTGTTAAAGTGCTATATTATAAATGAATTAATGTGTTTTTGATGTTTTTTATATAGTAGCTCAAGGTTCGTGAGGAGCGTGCAAAGCGTGAAAGGGCGGATATCAATAATCCGAATAATTATTATTTAGCTTGTAAATAAACCTGCGTAGAAGGTTCTATTACTAGAAAAGTAATGGTTAGAATAAGAGTCGTTGTAGATCGCAGTTGCTGTTATTCAAAGCAATGGCTTTCTGTAAAAGTTACCAACTTTTAGTTTCACGCTTGCTTTTCAAGCCGCTCTCATGTAATCACTGTTTTCGACGTAATCAAAAAGTCCTATAAATACATGCACTCTGTGGACTGTCGAAACATAGTGCATGGGGGGAGATTGCACCCAATACTGTGTTCTGTCTCGTCTCTTGTTGCATCTATTTTTCTGTGTATTTTTAGCATCCTTAATCTCTGTATGCGCGTGAGCGAGATCCTGACAACATGAAGAAGTATTTCATATCTATAGAGAGAGATGCTCAATAAAAATAAAAAGTTTGTGCAATATCACCATTTTACTAGATTGTGGAAACAAGAGTCAACAATCTTACTATTCCTTGAAAATTTAGGATCGATGAATGCTTTGTTTGGGTCACTTTGAAGAACATGGATAAGGGGGACAAAACAATTTTAGAAAAAGATAATTTTAAAATTCTTCTCAAAGAGCATCCTAAGAGTCAATCTTTAAAAAGAAAGAGGGTAGTTCATCATAGAGGTACAACACTTACATATCTAGAGAATTATATGTGCTTGTTGATTGATGGTATGGATCAAAAGAAGACATGCTTTCCTCATTTCTCGCACCTTCCTAAGGATATTGGGGATGGTCCTTGTGCTAATGCATTTTATTTGGTAGGTGCATTGGTGTAAAATAGAAATGTATTGTCTATGGTTTTCTTCACCTATCCCAATGTGCATAATGATCAAAATCTCACTATGACTATGATTCATAGAGCTTTGCAATCATGGGAGCATCATCTACAACCAATTCTGTATTTGGAATTTATAACACTATAACATCTACGACCATGCTTGTTGATAAACAAGTATTCAGAAAGTTAAGGTCAATTTTTGTTTGGTTGGGCGTACTCATGATCACATCAATCAGATGTTTAATACATTTTTTAAGAGATTCTCATGTCATAATGCTTCTATGTCTCTTCCATCATTAACCATTTTAAATTCAAAGGCTTATACTCCAAAGCTTGAAGCTCAAAATCTTACATAGATCTATAACTTCAAGGAGTTTTTCTTAATAGGTGCTAATAGTAGTAGTAAACCTTTGGCACCATTGCACAATACTAGTTTAAACCATGTATTTTGGTGAGGAGGATTGATGACACAAATCTTTTATTTGCAAAGCAATATTCATCTTTTGATGGTGGGATGCCTAGGGATGGATGCAAAATTTTATTATATGTCCCTAATTTGGTAACTATTCATGGTGCAAAAAAAATCTCCATATGAAGATAAAAGCATTATGGCATAAGATGGAAACATGCTTGAACAATATAAAAGGTGGATACACACACTTATGGAAAAGAAGAGACATATTGAGCATGTAAAAAAATATACATGCAATGAAGATGTATCTTGGTGGGATGATTTTTTAATGCATCTAGAACACAATAAAGAACAACATTGTAAGATATTGGCTAATTGATATTCCATCCACATGGGATTTTAGCACACATGTGAATGTGGAGAAAACATGTAATGCACATCCACTTCAAAGCTTAATGGACCCACTAGAAAGGAATATTTATGTAGCTTCAAGGATGAAAAAACAACAGGAAGCAAAATGGCATCGAAATTTGAAGGAGATAAATGTTGGCATGCTTATTGTAATAAATGTTGGCATCGAAATTTGAAGGAGATAAATGAGACATGCAGATCAGCCTTAAAATCAGTAATATGCTTCTCATGAGGACCAGTGAGCAACATGTCATCAACATACACAACAATGCTGAGAAGCACATCATTGGCACGCTTAACGTATAAGGTGCTCTTAAATGGATTATTCTGAAAACCATGTGCAATCAGATAGGCATGTATCTTTTCATACCAAGCACATGGTGCTTGCTTCAAACCATATAATGCCTTTTTCAACATGCATACTTGGTTTTCATGCCCTTCTACACGAAGCCACAATGCTAAAAAGCATACATTTCTTCATGCAGGTCACCATTCAGAAATGTAGTTTTAATGTCCAAGTGATGTACATTCCAACCACAATGAGTTGCAAGTGCACAAATGGTACAAACAGTAGTCATTCGACAAGTAGGAGCAAAGGTCTCATCAAAATCAATGCCTCTTTCTTGAGCATAACCCTTTGCAACAACCCTAGCCTTATACCTATCAACTGTTCTATTAGGCTTATGCTTCAGCTTGTACACCCACTTAGTGCCAATCACCTTCTTTCCAGGTGGCAAAGTCACATAAAGACTAGGTACCATTTTTCATAATAGCATCATCCTCTAGTTTTCATAATTTTGTGTTTCATCAAAAGAAATAGGCTCATTCTCATCACAAAGACTAGAGGCAGCCATATCATAGCAATTTGATGCAAAAGAAGCACTACTAGAGCCAAAATAAGTACAATATGATAGAGATGCATCTAATTTGTTATCATGTAAAGTCTACAAAAGCCATTTTGGCATAGTTTTTGCCTCCTCAATATCAGCTCTCTCATTAGGGTGCCTCATTAGGACTAGCACTAGACTATCCACCTATAAAAAGAGATACCAAAGTATCATACATGTCTTTGGAGCTAACAAATGTCTCCTTAGTATATGAAAGTAATGGCTAGATAGCATCTTCCACAAAAAGAACATCACGACTAACCAAAATGCATTTAATTTGTGGATGATATAGATGATAGCCTTTGCTTTGAGAATTGTACCCAATAAAAATACATTTCACTACTTTATCATCCAATTTCTTGTGTTGTTGTTCAGGCACTAATGCATATGCCAAACAACCAAAAACATGGAGTTTAGCAACAGATGGCTTACGACCATGGGAAGACTCATATTGAGTGATAGACTACAATGCTTTAGTGGGACACCTGTTAAGTGCATATGCTAAATACATAACCGCCTCAAGCCAGAAAGTATGTGGTAAAGCCTAACTCTTCACCATACACCTCGCCATCTCCATGAGTGGCCTGTTCTTCCTTTCATCAAGTCCATTTTGTTGAGGTGTATATGACATTGCACACCGATGTTTTATCCCACGTTCTACCAAAAACGCATTAAAGTCAGAAGACACATGTTCCCCCCTTGGATCAGAATAGAGGGTGCCCATTTTACATGCTGACAGATTTTCAACCAAAACCAGAAAGTGTTTGAAGCACGTAAACACTTCGGACTTTGCTTTCAATGGATATACCCATGCATGCTTTGAAAAATCATCAATGAAAGTCACAAAGTACAGATAGTTTCCAAAAGAGGGTGTCTACATAGGACCACAAACATCAATATGAACAAGCTGCAATTTTTGAGTAGCTCGAATTGAACCATCTTTTGGGAATGAGGAATGCTACCTTTTGCCCAAAATACAACCTTCACATACATGTTACCAGGTTCCTCAAGTTTGGGCAAAGAGGACACCATTTCAGATTTCTACAGGCATAACAAACTAGCAAAATCCAGATGACCAAAGCATGCATGCCAAAGCTTTACATCTGGCATACCATGAGAATCATGTACTACACATGCTAAATCATTTACAAATTTTTCATAGTCTGTGAGCTTATACAACCCATAACATGAAATGCTAGAGGCAATAATGATGTCACCATTTGACAGATCATGAACTGTACATCTATCATCAACACATTTCACAACCAAGCCAATCTTGGCTAAAGCTAATATTGATAACAGATTCTTCTTGATCCATGGCACAAATAAAGCATATGAGAATCATCCTCTGATGAATACGATAGAGGAGCAATGAAGAGCCTTAAAACACATTGTCAACTTGGCTAATGCCATATATCATGCACTCGATAAAAGAACCTACCACATTGAAGAAGCCCTTAATGATCCAGGTTGGAGAGTAGCAATACAGTTTGAGTATGATAGTATACTAAAAAATGATACTTGACATCTAATCGACTTGTTGCCTAAGAAGAAGGTAATAGGTACTAAATGGATTTAGAAAGCTAAGTATAAAGTAGATGGCACATTAGAAAAGTATAAGGCAAGATTAATTGCACAAGGTTTATCAAATTGAAGGTTTTGGTGTTCAAGAAAACTTTGTACCAACAACACACATAACAATGCTACACAAAAGGATTGGCCTATTTTTTAGATGGATGTCAAATCTACACTTTTGAATGATCACATCAAGGAGGAGGTATATGTATCTCAACCACCAGGTTTTGAGGTTCCCAATTAGGAAAAAAAAGTTTGTAGGTTGAAGAAAGATTTGTATGGAATTAAGCAAGCACCACGGGATTGGTGTGAACAGATAGATATTTTACATTAAAAATATGGGAGTCGAAAGAAGTACTTTTGATGCTAATCTCTATGTAATGAAAAGCGATATTAAGCTAGTTGTTTTCATTGTGTATGTAGATGATCTGATCATTACAAGAGATCATCAAGAACTCATCAATCGGACTCAGATAAGCTTGGGAGCTGAGTTTAAAATGATAGACTTAGGTCTACTCTATTTTTGTATGGGAATTGAAGTATGGCAAAGAAAGGATGACATTTCTCTTAGAGTTTGAGGTCCGCAAAAGCACGCAAATAGCACAAGGAAGAAGATGAAGCTTGGAGCACAACAGAAAATACTAAATGTATTCCCAAGATAATGTACAAAGATAAGTTACCCATTAGGGTTAATAGATGTATATAGAAGCTGGAGGAAAAAAACTCTTAAAGAGGGAAAAAGGTGCCCCGAGAGTCCTAGTGTCTTCACACATATCACTACCTAAATATATCAAAAAATCCCCCCTGGGAGGGTTGGGGTGAATGAGGAACTGCCACTCATGTATAAGGAAGTGCCAAGCTATGTGGGAATCAATCCACAGAAGGAAATAAGCCCAAAGCTTTGCGAAAAGCTTCAAACTTCTCCCTAGGCAGAGCCTTGTGAAAAGGTCTGCAATGTTCTCCTGTGTGGGCACATATGCCAAATTGATCTCTCTAGTAGAGAACCTCTCCCTGACATAAAGGTAGTGCACCTTAATGTGCTTATTGAGAGCATGGAACACAAGGTTCTTCACAAATGCTAATGCGCTCTGACTGTGAGTGAAGTTGGTGGTGGCAGAAGATTTACCAACACCCAAATCATCCATAAGGTGTCTGAGCCACACACAGTCAACAGTGGCTATGAAAGTTGCCCTATACTCAGCCTCACAACTTGAAGTGCCCATAGTAGGTTGCTTGTT
Source organism: Ceratopteris richardii (assembly GCA_020310875.1). Lineage (NCBI taxonomy): Eukaryota > Viridiplantae > Streptophyta > Polypodiopsida > Polypodiales > Pteridaceae > Ceratopteris > Ceratopteris richardii. The sequence continues at coordinate 30,265,053 of CM035422.1, forward strand.
GTCAACCAAGATATACATGAGCTACCAAGCATAAAGCAAAAGCCACTAGTGGACACATGAGTGTCATAACAACTAGCCTAGTGAGAGTCAAAAAGAGCATGTAAATCTCATGGTAGTGATCCCCCCCCCTTGGGATAAAACAATCCAAGTAATCAGGTACCACTCAAGTAGTGAAAGAGGCACTTAGCCATCTGCCAATACTTGACACTTGGGCAATGCATAAACCTACTCATCTATGAGATAACAAACTAAATATTTGGTCGAGTAATGCATAGGTAATTCAAGCATCCAACAGCTTGCTGGTAGAGAAGAACTTCAAATGCATCTCCAACATCATGAAGAGTCAATTGTAAACCTCTCTCCGTAGGAGTGGAAATAGATTCACAGTCTTGAAGGCCAAAACGCTACAATAATGTGTCAATGTATTTTGTTCAACACAAAGCTATTCTGCCATCAACTTGCATAAACTAAATGCCCAAATAATGGTGCAAATGCCCCATATCTGACATCTCGAATGAGCCACGTAAACCAGCCTTGAAATCAGCAATATGCTTTTCATGAGGACCATGGAGCAGCATGTCATCAACATAGACAACAATGGTCAAAAGCACATCATTCACACACTTAACATATAAGATGCTCTCAGTTGGACTATTCTCAAAACCATGTGCAATGAGATAGGCATGTATTTTTTCATACCAAGCATGTGGTGCTTGCTTCAAACCATATAATGCCTTTTCAACGTGCATAGTTTGTTTTCATGCCCGTTCTACACAAAGCCACGAGGCTGAAAAACATACACTTCTTCATGAAAGTCACGATTCAAAAATTCAGTTTTAATGTCCAACTGATGTACATTCCAACCATGATGAGCTCTAAGAGCACTGATGCCAAGAACAATAGTCATTCGGCATGTCACAATAAAGGTCTCATCAAAATCAATGCCTCTTTCCCAAGCATAACCCTTTGCAACAAGCCTAGTCTTACACCTGTCAACTATTTGATCACACTTACGCTTTAGCTCGTATACCCACTTAGTGTGAATGGCCTTCTTTCCAAGAGGCAAGCCACATAAAGGCCATGTACCATTTTTCATGGTAGCATCATATTCTTATTACATAACAACCATCCAATTTTTTGTGTTTTGTGCTTGATAAAATGAAACTGGCTCATTCTCATCACAAAGACTCGAGGTAGCCATAGCATATCAATCGCATGCAAAAGAGGCATTATGAGAGCCTGAACGAGTATGATATGATAGAGGTGCATCTAATTTGCTATCATGCAAAGTTTGAATCAGCCATCTTGGCATAGTTTTTGCCTCCTCAATATCAGCTCTCTCATCAACAAGTGCATCATGTAAATCTGCATCAGAAATGGAATGATCTACATCATGACATGAAACCTATAAAGGCTGAGAAGTTGCCTCATTAGGACCAATACTAGATTGTCCACCTATAAAAAGAGGCAACAAAATATCATATATGTCATTGGAGCTAGTTGATGTCTCCTTAGTACATGAAACTATTGGCTGAATATCATCTTCCACAAAAACAACATCATGGCTAGCCAAAATGCATTTAGTTTGTGGATGATACATATTATAGCCTTTGATTTGAGAACTATACCAAAAAAAAATACATTTCATTACTTTATCATCCATTTTTTGACATTGTTGTTAAGGTGCTAATGCATATTCTAAACAAACAAAAACATGTTGGTGAGAAAGAGATGGCTTAGGACCATGCCAAGCCTCATATGGAGTGATAGAATCCAATGTTTTAGTGGGACAACTGCTAAGTACATATGTTGTACACATAACAACCTCAAGCCAAAGGCATGTGAGCCACACACACACACCAATTGCTATGAAAGTTGCCCTATACTCAGCCTCACAACTAGAAGTGGCCATAGTAGGTTGCTTCTTCCTCTACCAAGATATACATGAGCTACCAAGCATGAAGAAAAAAGCACTAATGGACACATGAGTGTCATAGCAACCAACCGATTCAGAGTCAAAAAAAGCATGCAAATCTGGTGGTAGTGATCCCCCCTTGGGATAAAACAATCCAAGTAGTCGAGTACAACTCAAGTAGCAAAAAATGCACTAAACCACCTACCAATGCCTAGCACTTGGGCAATGCATAAACCTGCTCATCTATGAGATGGAAAATTGAATATCTAGCCGAGTAACACATAAGTAAATCAAGCATCCAACAGCTTGCTGATAGAGAACAACATCAAATGCATTTCTAGCATCATAAAGATAGAATCTTAAACCTCTCTCCATAGGAGTGGCAATATGTTTGCAGTCTCCAAGGCCAAAAAGCTACAATAATGTGTCAATATATATTTTTTGACATAAATCTATTCCACAATCAACTTGCATAAAGAGAATGCCTGAATAATGATGCAAATGCCCCAAATCTGACATCTCAAATGTGGCATGCAAATCAGCCTTAAAATTAGAAATATGCTTCTGAAGAAGACTAGTGAGTAGCATGTCAACAACATACACAAAAATGATCAGAAGCACATCATTTGCACGCTTAACATATAAGGTACTATCAGTTGGACTGTTCTCAAAACCATGTGCAATTGGGTAGGCAGGTATATTTTCATACCAAGCACATGGTGCTTGCTTCAAACCATATAATGCCTTTTTCAACCTGCACATTTGGTTTTCATGCCCTTTCTGCACAAATCCATGGGGCTGAAAAACATACACTTCTTCATGAATGTCACCATTTAGAGATGCAATTTTAATGAGCAACTAACATACATTGCAACCATGATGATTTGTAAATGCATATATGCTATGAATAATAGTCATTCGGCATGTAGGAGCAAAGGTCTCATCAAAATCAATGCCTCTTTCTTGAGCATAACCCTTTGCAACAAGCCTAGCCTTATACTTATCAACTGTTCTATCAGGCTTACACTTCACCTTGTATATCCACTTAGTGCAAATGGCCTTCTTGCCAAATGGCAAGTCACATAAAGAGCAAGTACCATTTTTTTTATAACATCTTATTCTAATTGCATAGTAGCCATCCAATTTTCAAAATTTTGTGCTTTATCAAATGAAATAAGCTCATTCTCATCAGAGAGACTAGAGGCAGCCATAACATAGCAATCTGATGCAAAAGAGGCACTATGAGAGCCTGACGAAGTATGATATGATGGAGGTGCATCTAATTTGTTGTCATGCAAAGTGTGCACTAGCCATTTTGACATAGTTTTTGCCTATTCAATATTAGCTCTCTCATCAACAAGTGCATCATGTAAATCTACATAAAAAATGGAATGATCTGCATCATCACATGAACTTGTAAAGGCTCAGAAGTTGTCTCATTAGGACCAACACTAGATTGTCCACCTATAAAAAGAGGTAGCAAAGTGTCATACATGTCTTTGGAGATCAGCAATATGCTTCTCAATAGGACCAGTGAGCAGCATGTCGTCAACATAGTCAACAATGATCAAAAGCACATCATTAGCACACTTAACATATAAGGTGCTTTCAGTTGGACTGTTCTCAAAACCATGTGCAACTAGATAGGCATGTATCTTTTTTCATACCAAGCACGTGGTGCTTGCTTTAGACCATATAATGCCTTCTTTAACCTGTGCACCTGCTTTTCATGCCCTTTCTGCACAAAGCCATGGGGCTGAAAAACATACACTTCTTCATGCAAGTCACCATTCAGAAATGCTGTTTTAATGTCCAACTGATGTACATTCCAACCATGATGGGCTGCAAGTGCACAAATGCTCCGAACAGTAATCATATGGCATGTAGGTGCAAAGGTCTCATCAAAATCAATGCCTCTTTCCTGTGCATAACCCTTTGCAACAAGCCTGGCCTTATACCTGTTAACTCCATCAGGTTTACACTTCAGCTTGTATACCCACTTAGTGCCAATGGCCTTCTTGCTAGGAGGCAAGTCACATAAAGACCATGTACCATTCTTCATTATAGCATCATATTCAGATTGCATATCAACCATCCAATTTTTTGAATTATGTGCTTCATCAAAAGAAACAGGCTCATTCTCATCACAGAGACTACATGCAGCCATAACATAGCAATCTGATGCAAATGAGGCACTATGAGAGCCTGAACGAGTACGATATGACAAAGGTGCATCTAATTTGCTGTCATGCAAAGTCTGCATCAGCCATTTTGGCATAGTTTTTGCCTGCTCAATATCAGCTCTCTCATCAACAAGTGCATCATGTAAATCTGCATCAGAAATGGAATGATCTGCATCATCATATGAAACCTGCAAAGGCTGAGAAGTTGCCTCATTAGGACCAACACTAGACTGTCCACCTGTAAAAAGAGGCATCAAAGTATCATACATGTCTTTGGAGCTAACAGATGTCTCCTTAGTACATGAAAGCAATGGCTGAATAGCATCTTCCACAAAGACAACATCACGGCTAACCAGAATGCGTTTAGTCTGCGGATGATAGAGACGATAGCCTTTACTTTCAGAACTATACCCAACAAAAATACATTTTACTACCTTATCATCCAATTTTTTGCGATGTTGTTCAGGCACTAGTACATATGCCAAACAACCAAAAACATGCAGATGTGCAACAGATGGCTTGTGGTCAGGCCAAGCCTCATATGGAGTAATAGACTGCAGCACTTTAGTGGGACACCTGTTTAGTACATATGCTGCACACATGACAGCCTCAAGCCAAAAACTATGTGGTAAGGCCTAACTTTTGACCATGCACCTCGCCATCTCCATGAGTGACATATTCTTTCGTTCAGCAACTCCATTCTGTTGAGGTGTATACAGCATTGTACACTGGTGTTTTATCCCAAGTTCAACCAGAAACGCATTAAAATCAGAAGACATATATTCCCCCCCTCTATCAGAACGGAGGGTGCCCATTTTACATGCTAATAGATTTTCAACCAAAACCAAAAACTGTTTAAAGCACATGAACACTTCAGACTTTGCTTTGAGTGGATATACCCATGCATGCCTGGAGAAATCATCAATGAAAGTCACGACGTAAAGGTAATTTCCAAAAGAGGGTGTCTGCATAGGACCACAAACATCACTATGTACAAGCTGCAATTTCTGTGTAGCCCGAACTGAACCATCTTTTGGAAAGGAGGAACCCTGCATTTTGCCCAAAATACAGCCTTTACAAACATGATTTCTAGGTGCCTCAAGTTTGGGCAAAGAGGACACCATTTCAGATTTCTGCAGGCATAGCAAACTAGCAAAATTCAGATGACCAAAGCGTGCATGCCAAAGCTTTGCATCTGACATAGCCTGAGAAACATTTATTGCACATGCCAAATCATTTTCAGATCTTTCATAGTCTATGAGCTTATACAGCCCACGACATAAAATGCCAAAAGCAATAATAACATCACCGTTTGACAGATCATGAACTTTACATCTATCATCAACAAATTTCACAACCAAGCCAATCTTGGTTAATGCAAAAAATGATAACAGATTCTTCTTGATCCCTGGCACAAATAAAGCATCTGACAAAGTGAAAGAACTACCATCAGCAGTAGTCAAAATGATCTTACCAACTCCCATAACAAGATAAGAGGAGTTGTTGGCGCATGTAACAGTATTCCCTGTAGGGGCAGACTCGAGTGAAGAGAAGAAACTGCGCTGCGAGGTAATATGTTTAGTCGCCCCACTGTCAAAGTACCAAACATCTGAGTCTACTGTAGACATGCACTGCTCATGAGAAGATGGGTCAAAAGGTTCTTTGAATGTGCAACATTTGCAAATTTCTGCTTACTAGTAGAAGAACTCCATTTTCCTTTGCCCTTCTGACTAGCCAGGAAAGCTTGATCTGCAACACGCATAATGGACCTATTCTGCCTGGACTGATCTTCCTGTAACAAAACAGAGACTAACTCCTCAAATGAAAAGGCATTTGGATTGCCTTTCATCATCAACCGAAGAGTAGAAGCAAAACTCTGATATGAATCAGGAAGCCCATTCAGAACAGTCTGCACAAGTGAGCTATCTGGTATAACCTCATCAGCAGAAATCAACTGTTCCTTCAAGTCTTTGATCTTTGTTAGGAAACTCTCCATAGAATCACGTTCATTCATGTGCTCACTCTCCAGCTGCTTTCGGAGGTAAGCAACACGAGCCTCATTCCTAGCTTGGTACAATGTGGTAAGTGTATCCCAAGCATCCTTATTTGTTCTACAAGAGCGAATATGAGGAATAATGGCATGTTTGACAGATAAAGCTATCAATGCATGTGCCTGGGCATCTATGCCATCCCAACGAATCTGCTCTGTAGTAGGTGCAGCAGAAACAGCAGCACGAACAGGAATCTGAACAATATCATCTTCGACACCATCTTCATCAGCTCCAACACCTGTATTTGTAGTACCTGTTGTTACAGGTGTCTTTCAACACCCTGCATAATGTTCCACAATCCTTTTGCAACCAATACATGTCGCATCATATAAGCCCATAGTTGGTACCATCCAACTTATCCTCAACATCCAACATACGGAATACATCACCGCTTTCAGCCATGGCCGGTGACTAAAATACCTTGATGCAAAAAATTGACTGTATCTCAAAAAGTTGAACAGAACTGCCTAGAGGAATTCTGCTAGACCTATTGCAGAATTTGAGGCGCTTATACTGGCGAATAGAAACTGGTATATACCTTTGGCACAGAAAGACGAAATAGCCTACACAAGCGCTACGATAGTGCGTTCGGAGGCTGAAACGAGCTCAGATCACGATTTCGGCACCACAGAGCGAAGCAATTTTGATCTCTGAAACACCCTGAGTATGCTCACCAAAATTCTTGTGAATCTAAGACTGCAAACGGAGGAGTGTCGACGGTGCCCTAGATGAAGCGACGACCTGCTCTAATACCAATTGTTGGAGTTAGACGTCTGCGGAAGCACGCGAATAGCACAAGGAAGAAGAAGAAGCTTGGAGCACAACACACAATACTGAATGTATTACTAGAGAATGTACAAAGATGAGTAGCCCATTAGGGCAATAGGCGTATATACAAGCCGGGGGAAAAAAACCTCCTAAAGAGGGAAAAAAGTGCCCCGGCGGTCCTAGTGTGTTCACACACATCAGTACCTAAATATATCAACATGTTCACACATATCGCTACCTAAATATATCAATCTAACAATAGAAGTATGCCAAAGAAATTCTTAAGGCATTTGGAATGATGGACTGCTAACCAACTAGCACACCTTAGGAGGTAAATCATAAGCTATCTATTGAAAGAAAAGTTTGGAGAAGCTTGGAGAGGCTTGGAGAGTAGAGTATTCAAGTGGTGAAGTTGGTCCAGCAAACCAAGTAGGACCAACCCTAGCTCTTTGGATATGTAAAGTAGACCTTGGAAGCTTGTGGTTAATACAATAAAACCCAATAGGTACTATGGTATCAAGTGTACAAATGTTGTGGAGTTTTTATATAGACTCTTGAGTACATGGCCACACCTTTTCTTCAAGGATTTGAATTCAAAATTAGGCAGATTTCTAAGTGTAGATTGATTGGAATAATTTCCTATAATCTAGGAAAAGGAAAATTTGGAATCACATCTACCTTTTGGTTGATTGATTGAGAATCAATCCCAACCACTTCTAAATCGTGGCTTTCAACCCTTTTACTCTTGCTTTTTACAAAGATAAATAGTTTGGGAATCACATAAGAAGGTGTTCCTATGATCAAATTCTCAATACATAAATAAAAACTCTACTAGGAGTATATGTGGCATCATTCCAATGATGAGTTTGATGAAGATCATGTCCACCTCAAGCATAATGAAAGGTTGTTGCTCCAATAGCTCCCCCTAAAGCTAAATTATGCTTGAGTCTTCACTCTTTGATAGGTTGAATACCTGCCATAGCTTTGAATCTACAAAGCTTTATCCCATCAAGTGCCTTTGTCATCATGTCTATTATTTGCTTCTCAGTAAGAACAAAGGAAATGTCAATTTCCTTTGCCATAAGCTTCTCTCTCACAAGGTGGTAATTGACTTCTATGTGCTTTGTCCTTACATGAAAAATTGGATTTGCAACCAAATGCATGGAACTTACATTATCTCCAAGTAAGTGAGGTTTGGAACTTACAAGTCCGAAATCTGAGTACAACTCCTTAAGCCATATTTCTTCTTGAGTTGCAATAGTAAGACCTCTATAGTTTGCTTCAATTGAAGATAAAGCAGCTGTTGGTTGCTTCTTGGAACTCCATGACACTAGCTTTGAACCTACAAATGCTAAGTAACCAGAGGTACTTCTTCTATCATCCTTACCTCGAAATGCATTAAAATCAGAAGGCATATATTCCCCTCCTCGATCAGAACGGAGGGTGCCCATTTTACATGCTGACAGATTTTCAGCCAAAACCAAAAATTGTTTAAAGCACATTAACATTTCGGAATTTGCTTTGAGTGGATATACCCATGCATGCCTGGAAGAATCATCAATGAAAGTCACGAAGTAAAGGTAATTTCCAAAAGAGGGTGTTTGCATAGAACCACAGACATCACTATGTACAAGCTTCAATTTCTATGTAGCCCGAACTGAACCATCTTTTGGAAAGGAGGAACGCTGCATTTTGCCCAAAATACAGCCTTCTCAAACATGTTTTCCAGGTGCCTCAAGTTTGGGCAAAGAGGACACCATTTCAGATTTTTGGAGGTGTAGCAAACTAGCAAAATTCAGATGACCAAAGCGTGCATGCCAAAGCTTTGCATCTGACATAGCTTGAGAATCATTTACTGCACATGCCAAATCATTTTCAGATCTTTCATAGTCTATGAGCTTATACAGCCCATGACATAAAATGCCAGAAGCAATAATCACATCGCCATTTGACAGATCATGAACTGTACACCTGTCATCAACAAATTTCACAACCAAGCCAATCTTGGCTAATGCAGAAATTGATAAGAGGTTCTTTTTTATCCCTGGCACAAATAAAGCAGCTGACAAAGTGAAAGAACTACCATTAGCAGTAGTCAAAATGATCTTACCAACTCCCATAATAGGATAAGAGGAGTTGTTGGTGCATGTAACAATATTCCCTGTAGGGGCAGGCTCAAGTGAAGAGAAGAAACTACGCTGCGAGGTAATATGTTTGGTTGCCCCACTATCAATTTACCAAACATCTGAGTCTACTGCAGACATGCACTGATCATGAGAAGATGGGTCAAAACTATAGACAGTAGTAAACGCCCATTCTTCTTCCTGCACAAGATTTGCAGACTCTTTTTTTGGTGTAGAGGCCTCTGCAACAACCATTCCAGCCTCTTTCTTCTTTGCCTCTTTAGCAGCCAGTTTTGGACAATTCTTTATGATATGATCATTCCCTTTACAGTACTTACAAAATCATTTCTGCTTTTCTGATTTCTTCTCATCTTTATCTTCCTTCTTCGAATATGCAAAATTAGCAGATTTCCGCTTACTAATTGAAGAGCTCCATTTTCCTTTGCCCTTCTGGCTAGCCAGGAAAGCTTGATCTGCAACTCACATAATTGACCTGTTTTGCCTGGACTGATCTTCTTGCAACAGAACAGAGACTAACTCCTCAAATGATAAGGCATTTGGATTGCCTTTCATCATCAACCGAAGAGTAGAAGCAAAACTCTGATATGAATAAGGAAGACCATTCAGAACGGTCTGCACAAGTGAGCTATCTGGTATAATCTCATCAGCAGAAATCAACTGTTCCTTCAAGTCTTTGATCTTCATTAGGAAACTGTCCATAGATTCACCTTCATTCATGTGCTCACTCTCCAACTGTTTTCGGAGGTAAGCAAAACGAGCCTCATTCCTAGCTTGGTACAATGTGGTAAGTGTATCCCAAGCATCCTTAGCTGTTCTGCAAGAGCGAATGTGAGGAATAATGGCACGTTTGATAGACAAAGCTATCAATGCATGTGCCTGGGCATCTCTGCGATCCCAGAAAATTTGCTTTGTAGTAGGTGTAGCAGAAACAACAACACGAATAGGAATCTATAGAATATCATCTTCGACACCATCTTCATCAGCTCCAGCACCTATATTTGCAGTACCTGTAGTCAGAGGTGTAATAGGGCGTCTTTCAACACCCTGCACAATGTTCCACAAGCCTTTTGCAACCAATACATATTGCATCATATAAGCCCATAATGGGTAGTTGGTACCATCCAACTTATCCTCAACAACCAACATACGAAATACATCACTGCTTTCAGCCATGGCCGGTGACTAAAATACCTTGATGCAGAAAATTGATTGTATCTCGTTGAACAGAACTGCCCTGGCGAATTTTGCTAGACCTGTAGCAGACTTTGAGATGCTTATACTGGCAAACAAAAAGTGGTATATACCTTTGGCACAAAAAGACGATATAGCCTACACAAGCACTATGATAATGTGTTCGGAGCCCGAAACGAGCTTAGATCACGATTTTAGCACAACATAGCAAAGCTATTTTAATCTCTGAAACACCCTGAGTATGCTCACCAAATTTCATGTGAATCTGAGACCGCAAACGGAGGAGTGTCGATGGTGCCCTAGATGAAGCGACGACCTGCTCTGATACGAATTGTTGGAGTTAGACGTCTGCGGAAGCACGCAAATAGCAGAAGGAAGAAGAAGAAGCTTGGAGCACAACACACAATACTGAATGTATTACTTGAGAATGTACAAAGATAAGTAGCCCATTAGGGCAATAGGCGTATATACAAGCCGGGGGAAAAAAACCTCCTAAAGAGGGAAAAAAGTGCCCCGGCGGTCTTAGTGTGCTCACACACATCACTACCTAAATATATCAACATGACTCATATATGCTTTTGATTTTCAAGGTGTAGTCACTTATCGACATGATCTTTTTCTCCAAAATATGCAACTCGTTCTTGAGTTGCAATTTTCATGCCTTTGTATTGGTCTCATACAAAGTGACCAAATTGTTCCAAGCCTCTTTTGGAGTCTTGGCATCCTGTATGTGTACAATCATGCTATCCTGTATGCTAACAGGTAGCCAATACATTACCTTTGATGCTTCTTGATTCCATTCCTCATATGCTCTTAATTGGACAGTAGTCCAATTCCTCTTTGGTAACTGCCTTTTTGTTCTGTCCTTTGATGTACTTCTAGTAGCCTTTTCCTATCAGGAAATTCATCATTCTAAATCTCCAAGCAAGGAAGTTATTCTTATCCAGCTTATCACTCATAAGCTGACTCATTCCATCTGTGTTTTCCATTTTTGCAACAATTCACAACATTGCAAAACACTACAAGTAGCACTTCTGCTTGAACACAATCGCACTATGATGTGATAGTTCGGTCTTAGAAAAACATAGTTTTTGTGTATCAACAATACATGAAAACGCTTGAAATTCTCCACTTGGAATATATGAGTGTTTTCAAATAGGACACAATTTATAATTTCACAAATTGATCTTTTTTTTTGTAGGCCCCACCTTGCGAGCTCAAAATGCAGGTTGAGATGGCTCCGAAACAGAAATCTAACAAAAATAAGTGACCCTAAAGGGATAACTCATAAAATATTTTGAGACCTTCTACCTTCACACCAATTTTCATAGCAATTTGAGGTCGTTTGTGAATCGCGCTTTCTCCATGCCTTCTCACGTACTCTTCACTGTCGCCTTCTCCACGAGCTCTCTAGAGCCACACTGGCTCTGATACCATGTCACGAGGAAGGAGATAAGGAAGAGAGCTCACACACATAGATTGAGGCAAGGAAGGATGATCTTCTTCTTCATCTGTTACATAAAAGGAATGTACAAGAATGACCTAAAAACAACAATACAAGAAGTGCAATATATAAAGAATAGTACATAAGGAAAATCCTAATGTCTGCGAATGAGTGAGCTCGAAAGAAAAAAATGTTCCATCACTCTTGGTAGATAAATCTAGTAAATCCCAATAAAGTATCCCGAACATATACCGGCGTGACCACTATACATGTCAGAGAAATGAAAAAGTGATACATGTCATCCTGGATCATCATATGTTGAGCTTGATATCTCAACACCAAGTGGGTCTAGAAGCTAAGCTACAAGGTTTATGGTACTCTAGAAAAATACAAAGCAAGACTTGTTGCACATGGCTACTCACAAGTTGAAGGCATTGACTTTTGTGAAGCATTTGCCCCAACTATAAGGATGACTACTATCTGAGTAGTACTAGCTATGGTTGCACATAAGCATTGGCTAGTTTATCACATGGATGTCAAATCAGCATTCTCTAATGGAGACCTCAAGGAGGAGGTATATGTGTCTTAGGCCACCAAGGTTTGGGGCTCCCCATTCGGAGAACAAGGTATGTAAGCTAAAGAAGGCATTATATGGGTCAAAGCCAGCCCCTAGAGCATGGTACCATCAAATATATAAGTATCTCTTGGACCTAGGTTTCAAAATATGTGCTTTTGATGCTAACTTGTATGTTCTAACGAGAGGAGGGAGGACAATTGTGCTTGTACTATATGTACATGACCTTGTGATTACAGCAAATGATGATGCTCCTCTTCAACAAATGAAAGATGCCCTGAGTTCAAAATTTGAAATGAAAGACTTGGGCTTAATATATTATTACTTAGGCCTTGAAGTTTGGTAGGATCCAGGGAAGATTTTCATCTCTCAACAAAAGTATGCAAGACAGATAATGAAGGCATTCGACATGGAGGATTGCAAGGAAATTTGTACACCTATGGAGATAAACACAAAATTATCTATTGAAGATACTCACCTCGAGTGGATATTGGAAGATACAAGAAATTACTTGGAATTCTCATATACTTGTGCAATATCATACCAGATATCTCTTATTTTGTTGGAGTAGTAAGTAGGCTCTCTAATAAGCCTTGTCAAACACATTGGAAGGCAAGCATGCGATGCTTAGATATGTGAAAGGAAGCATTGATTATGGTATTGCTTATAAAGAAGGATCATCTGTGGTTGAATACTATGACTAAGATTGGGCAAGAGATATTGATTCTAGAAAATAATCAATTTTTTAATATTGCCTTTCATTAGGATGAGGGATTTTCTCTTGAATCAATAAGAAGCAACCAATAGTAGCATTATCTTCTATTAAAGCCTAGTACAAAGTTGCATGTGTTGCACCATTTGAAGAAATATGGTTGAGGAAGATCCTATGGCACATAGGAATACAAAGGGTATGAGGCTACATAGTTGAAGTGTGACAACCAAAGTTGCATGGCCATTGCCAAGAATCCTATTTTCCATGCATGTACCAAGCACATAGAAATTTAGTACACTATGTGTGTGAGTTGATTGAGGATGGGGTTGTGTAGATAAGCTATCGTCCAACTAAAGAAAATGGAACAGACATCTTCACCAAGGCTCTTGGGAGAGAGCACGTTCTTCGACACTTTCCAAATCTTGGGATTGGATGAAGGAGGTAGTTCACCATAGGGTGGACATTCAGGGGGGGTGTTAGATATGAACAATACTCCACAGTCAAGTTGCCATTCAAGGTGAAAATAAAGTCCTTGTGGTGTCGCATAGTTTCCCTATAGAACCTTAATGGGGGGAGTGTAGAGGGGGGCTTGCCCCCTTCTATGCGATCTAGGGGGCTTATCCCTTCAGCCCATAGGGCCAAGACAAAAGGACTTCTGGTCATGGATATATCGTGAGATTGCATATTTTGCTGACTATTGTGTATCTCCTAACTATGTTTATCCATATGAACTCCCCTTGTAGAAGTTATATAAGCATGGCCCAAGTTGAGATTTACATAGCATGGTGCACTAGTAAGCCCTTCATCTAGATTCTGTCTAGATCACCATCTAAGCTCCACATTGGGAGCACATGGGTGGACAACACCATCATTGTAATTGCATTATGCTTGGCAATCTTGGAATTTGAGTTATCTATCTCTCACTGTGCATCTATCTTTGTGTATGTTTTTCTCTCAAACTTTTCTACTGGTCTATTCCACTGTGGTGTTATTTTCTTACATTATCTTGATGTTAAACTTGGCCAAGCTATTTCATAACATTCCCTCAACCCTTGAAGGACATTTTTCATCCTTGAAAATATGCTTCAAGTTGTAATTTGTATAAGAATTTTTGCTTGTGCCCATTCAAAAAGGATTATACCTTGGAGTCAATCCAAAATAGAGGAGAATTCAGTTTATGCTTGCTTCTTGGAGCTCCATGCCACAAGCTTTGAATTTGGAAATGCTAACAATCAAGAAGTAGTTCTTCTATCATCCTTAGATCTTGCCCAATTTTTCTCTAATTATAGCTTTAGATCCAAATTAGATGAATAAGGATAATATATACCTTCATTGATTGTGCCTTTGAGGTACTTGAGTACTCTCTTAGTTGCATCCATATGTGGTCTTCTTGGAGAGTGCATGAATTCTCTTAGCACTCCTACACTAAATGAGATATCTCCTCTTGTGTGAGTAGCATAGATCAAGCTACCTACCAAACTTTGGTATTCTTTTATGTCTTCAATCTGTTCACCTTTATAAATACTAAGCTTATGTTTCATTTCCAAAGGTGTACGTGCCGGTTCAGCATTCTCCATTTTGAATTTCAAGAGTAGATCCTGAATGTACCTCCTTTGAGTTAAGTACATCCCTTGATTTGTGTATATGACATGCATAATTAAGAAGAATCCGAGGTCTCCTAGATTACTAATCTTTAACTCTTCTTGCATATGTTTTTTTATCCTTTCTATTCCATTCAAATCATCACCTATCACAATTATGTCATCTACACATAAATAGATAAATTCATTGTGTGTTGAAGATAAATGTAAATGCTCATTTTCATATGAGCTATGCTTGGATAAATTTACCAAATATAAAGATAAAAGAAAAGAAGAGAAAAAAAGAAAAGAAAAGAAAAGAAAAATGTCTAGTCAAAATTCATGATGAGTAAGAGATACAATATCTTGCCTTGTAGTCAGTGGCATGTAGTGGGGAAATTGGTGAGTTAAGGAGGCAAAAACTTCTTCACATGCTCATTGGTTATAAAAGTGAAGTGCAAGCACGTTCAAAACAAGGAGAGAAAGAGGCAAGAGCTCCTAGTAGTCAAATCTAGTCATTTTGTCATTTTGTCTTCCCTTAGACTCCTTCCAGCCACACATGAGTTTGTACGCAGCTCTGTTGTGGAGCTCATATCTGAGTGTATATGTAACCATTTTTTGTGTTTAAACATTCATTGGAAACTTATCTTGTGCATTTTTTTCATCTCAAATATCTCCTTCAAAGCTTACATATTCTGTGAGATATCAATGAAAGAGTGAAGTCCAATTTTTTAGTATACCTGTGTAGATAGGTAGTCTATTTTGGTTGGTTACATTTCCCAACCAAAACATATCAAAATTTCTTGATTTTTGTCTTCTTGGAAAGCTCTTGGCATGAATATCTCATTCAGAAGATTTATATTCTGTGAGATATCTATTAGAGAGTGAAGTCCAATTTTATAGTGTACTTATGTGTGCAGGTGGTCTATTTTGGCTAGTTGAATTTCCTGACCAAAACATATCCAAATTACTTGTTTTTTAGCTTCTTGGAAAGGTATATGTTTATAATTTCTTTGTACCAAATATCTTTCTCAAAGGATATATATTCAGAAAGTTATCAGTCCGAGAGTGAAGTTCAGTTCTTTAGCATACTTGTGTGGACAGGTAGTTCATCTTTGTCAGTTGTGTTTCCTAATCAAAACTTGTCCAAATTAAGTTATCTATAGCTTGTTAGAAATGTCTCTTTGTCTAATTTGATTGCGTAAAGGGACAAGTCCATTTGAGTTTTGTATTGAGAGCAGCAAGCTATCTAAGGTGCAGTTATTTGTCCATGAGCTGGACATACAAGGGTTCACTACACATTTCCATTGCGCAATACGAGAACTCATTCTCCAGAGTTGGTATTAGAGCAAACTTGGCGCTGAAGCTTCATCAACAGAGTTAGAGTTAAAGCAAAGCAAAAGAGGAGCTACAAAACAAGAGGAAGCTTCACAAACGCAAGAGCAAAGGACGATAAAACTATTCGAGGTAACTCTCAAAGTCTTTGATAGTCTTCAATGGAAGACTTAGGTCAACAAGTAGAGAAATTGGATAAAGATAACTATCATCTCGTGTGGAAGTTTAGAATGACCAACTACCTAATGGGCAAAGGCTTATGGGGTATTGTGAGCGGTGATGATGCTCAACCTCAAATCAATCAAGCTATGGCCACCGAAGTCCAAAGGAGGCAAGCAAAAGAATGGGAAGAGAGGAATAGGAGAGTCATGTTCCTCATTTCGCAAGTCATTACTAATGCCATGGTAGGGCATATTCAACATCTATAGAAAGCTAAGGATGCTTGGGAAGCTCTTGAAAGGATGTATTCGACAAATACCAAAGCTAGGAAACTTCAACTCAAGAATGAGGTGTACACAATAAAGAAAAGTTCGAGTCAATCCATAGTTGAATATACTTTGAAGATTAAGGAGCTAAGCGATGCTTTAGCTTCTATTGGCACCGATTGAAGACGAAGACCTTGTGTGTTATACTCACAATGGATTGAGAGAAGATGAAAGATGGAAGCCTTTTATAACTTCCATTAACTTGAAAGGTGCATATCCAGGTTTTGAACAACTAATCCCTCATCTTGTCACAGAAGAGCTTAGCTTTGGTGGTCCCAAAGGAAAGGACAGCCATAACCAAATGTTATATGCAGGTCGAGGCAAGGGAAGGAACTCAAGAGGAGCTCAAGAGGAAAAGGAAGAGGTCACAACAACTCCAAGTACAATCAAAACAATTCGGAAGACAACAAGGATGCATCAAATGCCAACACACAAGGAAGAGGTCAATGTAAGAGTAGAGGAAGAGGCCTAGGCTCCTACAATTCTCATAAAGGTATAACATGCTATCATTGTGGTAAAGTAGGACACTATGCTAGTGATTGTTGGCTGAAGAATGGAAGACCAAATGGAGGCAATCAAAGGAACCAAAGCAACTATGCAAGCACCTCAAGTGAAGGAAGTAAGGACACACTACTCACAATGAGACATGAGTATAGAAGCTCTTGTGAAGATGATAAAAAATGGTACATTGATTCACGTTGTAGTAACCATATGTCATGCCAAGGAAGTTTGTTCACTAATCTACAAGTACCAAGTGGAAAAGGATGTGTTGAAATAGGTGATGATACTCAACACATGATTAAACATATTGGAGATATAAGGCATGGAGATACAAGTAGAGCAAAGGTACTATCTAATGTTCTTCATGTTCCTACAATTTCAAAGAACTTGATTTGAGTAGGAGAAATGGTAGAGAAGGGTTATCATGTCATATTCAATGAGAATGGGTGCTTCATAAAGAATCCAAAGGAAGGCTTCAAGGTCATTGCTCGAGGTAGAAGAGAAGGAAGGATGTTCACTTTGGATGTCCAACATCTAGATGGAAAGGTCATGTACATTCAATGTGGGAACAAGAAGATTTTGGAGCTAGACTTATGGCACAAAAGAATAGAACACATCAACATTCCAAAGCTGAAGGACATGAGCAAACATGAAGTGGTAAGAGGTCTTCCAAAATTTAATAGCATTGGACTACATGAGTTATGTGAAGCTTGTCAACTAGGAAAGCAAACGAGGCAGCCATTCAAGAGGAGCAATTATGTGGCTCCAAATGTCTTGGAATTGATACATACAGATGTATGGGGACCGACCAAAGAGGCATCAATGGCTGGTAATAGATTTTTTTTCACCTTCATTGATGATCATTCAAGAAAGGTATGGCTCTTTTGTATGAAGCAAAAATCAGAGGTGTTTTCCATATTCAAAAGATTCAAAGTTGAAGTTGAAAAAGAAATAGGAAGGTCTATTAAAACCTTAAGGTCCGATGGTGGAGGAGAATACTTCTCCAAAGAATTTTCAGATTTTCTACAAGAGAATGGGATCAAAAGGCAGTTCACTTGTAGGTATACACCACAACAAAATGGAGAAGGTGAGAGGAAAAATAGGCAAATTGCTGAAACTACAAGATGCAGGCTCAATGAGATGAAGGTACCATTGTACTATTGGGCTGAAGCTACCACAACTGCCATTTACTTGATGAATAGGTGCACAACATTGGGAATACATCACTTGACTCTAGAGGAGGTATATTCTGATAAGAAACTTGATCTTACACAGCTCAAAGTGTTTGGATGTGTTTGCTTCGTTCACATCCCACAAGAATTTAGAACAAAGATGGAACCAAGGTTAGAAGAATGCATATTCATCGGCTACTCAATGGAGCAAATAGGATACAAGTGTTACAACCCTAGAACAAAGGAATTAAGAGTCTTGCGAGATGTTGTCTTTGATGAACTAAGACCATGGTATGAAGATAAAGGAAAGGAAAAGATTCTTGAAGAAGATTGTGATGATTATGCAGGAACAAATCAAAGAGAAGTTCAACAATCAAGCACAAAGGTTTCATGACTAGAGGCATCTACATCAAATGAAGGATGTTCAACATGGAGGGGGAGTCATTCTGTGTCTCCAAATTCAGCTCATAGTAGAGTCGAAGAAGCTAGTGCTACTCCAAACAGTGAGGCAGATGCAAGTGAAGAAGAATATGAAGAGGTAATCACTCCGGAGGTAAAGTTGAATAGGTTAAAGAAGCAACTTTCTAAAGGCAATGAAAGAAGATCTTCAAGGACAAGGTATCCAACTCAAAGGTTGAGTAATGATAGTTTCATGGTGACACATTTTGCATACATGATGAAGATTATCAAAGACAAATAGTCTGAGACATATGAAGAAGCTTGCACACAAAAGGAATGGAAGCAAGCTATGAAAGAGGAGATCAAAGCTCTCAAAGATAATCACACATGGGAGCTAGTGCCAAAGAAAGAAGGTATGAAGATTGTTCCAAACAAATGGGTGTTTAAAGTAAAAAGGAATGTTGATGGTTCACTAGCTAGATATAAAGCTAGATTAGTTGCCAAAGGATTTAAACAAATAGAAGGCATAGATTATGATGAAGTTTTCAGCCATGTTGCAAAGATGGGAACTATCAGAATATTAATAGCAATTGCTGCTTCAAGGAGATGGCCACTATATCAACTCGACATCAAAAATGCTTTTGTTAATGGAGAACTAGAAGAAGAGGTATACATGAGTCAATTGGTTGGATTTGAAGATGAAAACTATCCACACTTTGTTTGCAGGTTGAAAAAGTCACTTTATGGCTTGAAGCAAGCACCAAGAGCATGGAATTAGAGATTGGTAGAATATCTAACTAAGTGTGGATACAAACCAAGTAGTGTAGATCCTTCATTGTACATGAAAAAGGAAGAAAATAGAGAGGTATATATTTGCATATATGTCAATGACCTCATCATAATGGGAAATGATGTTACACGGATTAAAGATATCAAAAGGAAGCTTGGTAAGGAGTTTTAAAATTTCAGATCTTGGAGAGCTGAAATATTTTTTAGGAATTGAATTTGTTTATGAAGAAAATGGCATCTACTTGATGCAAAGGAAGTACTTGTTGGATGTTCTTTTCAAATTTGGAATGAGTGAATGCAAACCACTCATTCAACCCATGGACACAAATACAAAGATTTGTTCAAATGATGGAGAACCATTGGAAGATGTAACAACATACAAAAGCATTGTAGGATCATTAATCTATGCAAACATTATAAGACGTGACTTATCTTATGTTGTTGGTGTACTTTCTCAGTTTATGCAAGCCCCGACAAGTGAACATTTAAATTTAGCCAAGAGAGTGTTTAGATACATAAAGCATACAATTAATCATGCTTTGTTTTACAAGTTTGATGAAGAATTGTAGGTCCAAGGCTTTAGCAATGCTGATTGGGTAGGTTCAAAGGAAGATAGAAGATCAACCTCAGATTATGTGTTCATGATAGGAAGCAAACCTATCACATGGAGCTCAAAGAAACAACCTACTGTTGCACTTTTATCCATGGAGGTTGAATATAGAGGATTAGCATTTGCCACATGTGACGAAATGTGGATTAAAAAGCTTTTGGTTGATCTTGAAGTGCAAGTTGGAACCATCCCTATATATGGTGATAACATGTCAAGTATTTACTTGGCAAGCAATCCTATGTTTCATGCAAGGAGCAAGCACATAGAGGTCCACTACCATTATGTAAGGGAGAAGGTATTGAGCAAAGATGTGGAGATAAAGTTCATCTGAACCAAAGATCAGTTTGTAGATATGTTTACAAAGTTCTTGGATTCTTCTAAACTCAAAGGTTTCAAGGATGTGATAAATTTTCAGCACATGGTTGAAGATAACTCCCAAATGAGCTTGAGGGGGAGTGTTGAAGATAAATGTACAAGCTCATTTTCATATGAGCTATGCTTGGATAAATTTACAAATATAAAGATAAAGGAAAAGAAGAGAAAAAAAGAAAAAAAAAAAGAAAAGAAAAAAGTCTAATCAAAATTCATGATGAGTAAGAGATACAATATCTTGCCTTGTAGTGAGTGGCATGTAGTGGGGAAAGTGGTGAGTTAAGAAGGAGGCACAAACTTCTTCACATGCTCATTGGTTATAAAAGTGAATTGGGAGCACCTTCAAAACAAGGAGAGAAAGAGGCAAGAGCTAGCAGTAGTCAGATCTAGTCATTTTTTCATTTTGTCTTCCCTTAGACTCCTTCTAGTCGCACGTTAGTTTGTACACAGCTCTGTTGTGGAGCTCATATCTCAGTGTATGTGTAACCATTTCTTGCGTTTAAACACTCATTGGAAATCTTATTTTGTGTGTTTTTTGCATCTTAAATATCTCCTTCAAAGCTTACATATTCTGTGAGATATCAGTGAAAGCATGAAGTCTAGTTTTTTAGTATACCTGTGTAGATAGGTAGTCTATTTTGGTCGGTTAAGTTTCCCGACCAAAACATATCCAAATTGCTTGATTTTTGTCTTCTTGGAAAGCTCTTGGCATGTACATTCTATTTTCAAATATCTCATTCAAAAGATTTATATTCTATGAGACATCTATCAGAGAGGGAAGTCCAGTTTTATAGTGTACTTATGTGTGCAGGTGATCTATTTTGGTCGATTGACTTTCCTAACCAAAAATCATCCAAATTACTTGTTTTTTAGCTTTTGGAAAGTTATATATGTCTATATTCTCTATATCAAATATCTTTCTCAAAGGATATATATTCAAAGAGTTATCAATCCGAGAGTGAAGTTCAGGTCTTCAACATACTTGTGTGGATAGGTAGTTCATCTTTGTTAGTTTCGTTTCCTAATCAAAACTTGTCCAAATTAAGTTATCTACAGCTTGTTATAAAGCTCTATTTGTCTTCTTTGATTGACTAAAGGCACAAGTCCATTTGAGTTTTGTATTGAGAACAACAAGCTATCTAAGGTGCAGCTATTTGTCCAAGTGCTGGACATACAAGGCTTCACTACACATTTCCGTTGCACAATAGGAGAACTCATTCTCCACATTGTGAACCTTCTTGATGAACAAATAAGTTTCTACATTACTTGATTTGAAACCTTGATCTGGTAGATAGGTTACCAATATGAAATTCCAAGCTCTAAGAGCTTGTTTTAATCCATACAATGCTTTTTTGTGCCAACATACATAAGTAGAATAAGTAGGGTTTTCAAACATTGAGGGTTCTAACATGTATACCACTTCACTAATCCACCAAGCGAGAAAAGAATTGTTCACAACAAGGTGAAGTAGCTTCCAATTCCTTGCAGGTGCTACACTAAGCAATGTCTTCATGGTGGTCATCTTGGAAACTTATGACAACATCTACTCATAGTCTATGCCTTGATTTTGAACACATCCTTTAGCAGCCAATCTCACTTTGTACTTGCAAATTTATCCATCTACATTCCTTTTCAACTTATAGAACCATCTGCAACCTATACCCTTCTGATTTGTTTGCATTGGAACCAACTCCCATGTGTCAATTTCCTTTAGATCCTCTATTTCCTCTTTCACAGCTTTCTCCCAAATTAGGGTTACCCTTATCTTCTTCATCTGTTGAAGGTCCCTCTAAAAATCAATCTTTTGCCAGATAAATACAACACTTTCTTACAAATGTAGAGTCATATCCATACCTTTCAGTTGTTTTCTCTCCCTTATTGACCTTCTAGGAGTATGTTTGGAATATTTCCCACATTCTTGTAGTTTGGCCTTTCCTCTTGATTTCCAGAGCTTATGATCACTTTCTATCTCATCTTGATCATTATCTAATTCACTTCTTGAGTCCTACACCTCTATATCATGCTTGCTACTTAATGGATGGAAATTTGAATCAAGAGCATAGGGTAAGTTTACCTTCTCTTTATCCTCATCATACCATGATCTATGCTCTTCAAATACAACATCCCTACTTGTGGTAAACTGCTTTGTGCATGGATGATAGAAATTTTAGCCCAATTGAGTTGAATCATGAACAATGAATAGTGCCTTGGTTGCCCTTTCATCTACTTTGCCTCTGATTTGTGAAGGTACATGTACATATGCTAAGCAACCAAAAACTTTGCAATGACCTAGTCTTGGTTTTCTACCATTCGAAGCTTCATAAGGAGACATCCTTTGAAGATATTTGGATGGAATTCTAATCACAAGATACATAGCAATAGAAATTTCTTATGACCATAAATAATGTGGTAGCTTCTTCTCTTCAAGCATTCTCCTTGTGGATCCAAAGGTTTCATTCCTCCTCTCTACAATATCATTCACTTCAGGAGAGTACTTGGTAGTCACTTCCCATTTGATGCGTTTATCCTCCATATAAACTTCAAAACATTTGGAGAAGTATTCTCCCCCTCCATAAGATTTGATTTTCTACAATGATCTATGTGTATGATTTTCCACATGTGCTACCTACTTCTTGAAGCATTCAAACACTTTACTTTCGTTCTTGATAAAGTAAAAAATTGTCCAACTACTCTAATCATCAACAAAAGATACATAGTAGCTTGAGCCTGCTAATGAAGGTTCTTGGTTCTACGCCCACACATCAACTTATACGAAGTCCAATAGATTGTTGTAAAGGTAGTCTTTGTGGTTAAAAGGTTGTCTTTGTGCCATCCCAATTTGACAAGCATCCATCTGTTGATCATGTGTTGCTTTGATATGTTTGGAAGCCCTACAACACTTTGATCCCTACATATATCCTTCAAGGTTCTTCATTCACATATGAGCAAGTCTCTTGTGCTACACTTCAAGCTCATTTAGGGTTTGTGACCCAAAGTTGAATAGAGCTATATTTTTTGTTTCTACTACTTCAAAAGTAAAGACTCTACCATGTTTCTCACCTTTGGCTATCTTCTTGAATCCTTGCCATGAGTCTTCCACAAAAGCTCCATGTTGGGTGAACCTAACAACCAAGCCTTTTTCAACTATTTGGCCTACACTTATTAGGTTTTTAGTGATAGTGGGTACATCGAGAACCTTACTCAAAATATTTGTCCTACCATTGGGAGCTTCGACATTACCAATCTCCACCACAATTTTCTTTGTATCATCCCTTCTTTGTACTTCATGCTTATGATTTGGATTCTCCAATTTAGATAGAAGATCAACATTGCTTGCAACATGGTGTGAACAACCTCAATCTATCTAACACAAATGTTCATCTTCTTTGCCTTCTTTATGACTCATATTGATAAGAAGCAATGAATCTTCATGTGATTGATAATTTGAGTAGTTGTTGACGTGCCTTTGATTGTGATCTCTATTGTTAATGTTGAATTTGTGTCCACCTTTGCCTCAAGTGTTGCCAAATCCACCTCTTCTACCTCCTTTTTAGTCCTTCCATTGAAGCACCAATTATGAGTGGTGTGGTTGGTCTTATTATAGACACTACAACATATGAGGGGCATACCGACGCTGCATATACCGACGGTCATAGTCGGCGTCGGTATAGCCCTCGGAAAATCTGACTAAGAGATACCGACGGTCAAGTGACCGTCCATATGACCGTTTTAAACAGATCATCGGTGTGGCCCGCAGCCATTGGTATAAGCGTTGGTATAGGCATCGGTATAGGCGTCGGTATGAGAGTCGGTATAAGCATCGTTTATTTACTGGCATCTACCGACGCATATATCGACGCATATATCGACGTCCATACCGGCACCTATACCAGTGGTGAATTTTAAACATACTGCGAACCCGAGAGCAAAACTTCACATTTCTGCGCATGTTTGAGTATTGTCGGTCTACTGTCGAACTTGCGCGCGAACCTGCATTGTCTTGTGCACACACACACACACGGATCTCTCTCTCTACACACACACACACTCTCTCTCGGCTTAGATCTCACATCTTGGTAAGTGCTACACGTACTGTTAGCATTTGTGTTTCTCTATGCTTTAGGGTTTCTAATTTCTCTTTTCGTTGATTTTGCAGAAGTTCGTTGGCATCGATTGTTTGGAATTGGACGAGAGACAACCTACATTACGCTTTGATGACAACGATTCAAAGAGAGACATACTTGTAAGTGATTCTTTTATTTGCTATTGATAGAGAGAGAAGGAGAGAGAGAGAGAGAGAGCGAGAGAGAGAGAGAGAGAGAGAGAGAGAGAGAGAGAGAGAGAGAGAGAGAGAAGAGAGAGAGAGAGAGAGAGAGAGAGAGAGAGAGAGAGAGAGAGAGAGAGAGAGAGAGAGAGAGAGAGAGAGAGAGAGAGAGAGAGAGAGAGAGAGAGAGAGAGAGAGAGAGAAAGATAGAGAGAGAGAGAGAGAGAGAAAGAAAGAGAGAGAGAAGAGAAAGGAGAGAGAGAGAGAGAGAGAGAGAGAGAGAGAGAAAGAGAGAGAAAGAGAGAGAGAGAGAAAGAAAGAGAGAGAGAAGAGAAAGGAAGATACACATTAATTTACACATGCATACATACACACATACATGTACACACATGCATGCTTACATACACACACCTATACACACATGCATGCTTACATACACACACACATATACACATATGCATGCATACACACACACATAAATTTACACACATGCATACATACACACACATGCATACATACACACACATGCATACATACACACACATGCATACACACATACATACACACACATATATACACATATGCATACATACACACATATACACACATACATACACACACGCATATATACACACATGCATGCATATATACACACACAGATACCGGCATGCATGCATACACACATATATACACACATGCATACATACACACATATACACACATGCATGTATACATACACACACATGTATACACATGCATACACATACACACACATACACATACATGCATGCATACATACACACATGTACACACACATGCACACACATGCATGCCTACATACACACACATACACATACACACACATGTATACACATGTATACATACACACACACATGTACACATGCATACATACACACACATATATACACACATGCATACATACACACATATAATCCTATTTTTATTTTGAAGTTTTTGTTTTACATCAAATATATAAAAATAAGATTAGGGTTTAGGGTTAAATATTTAAGATTAGGGTTTTAGGGTTTTAACACCTACATAACATATATGCACACATACACATGCACATATAATATATATATACATGTATATACACATGTATACAAAAATATACATATTTTAGGTCTAGATATTTAAGATTAGGGTTTTAGGGTTTAGTATTTCAGATTTAAGTCTAAGTCTTTCTGATTAGGGTTTTAGGATTTTAATACATAGATTACATATATACACAAACACACATATACATATAATACGTACATACATGTAGATACACATGCATACAAAAATATACATATTTTAGATTTAAATCTTTAAGATTAGGGTTTTAGGTTTATAACACCTACATAAGATATATGCACACATACACATGCACATGTAATACATATATACATGTATATACACATGTATACAGAAATATACATATTTTAGGTCTACATATTTAAGATTAGGGTTTTAAGGTTTAGTATTTCAGATCTAGAATTTTAAGATTAGGGTTTTAATTAAATATATATATAATTAAATATATAAATTAAATATATAAAAATAGGATTACGTAAGGAAAAAAATTGAATATATAAATAAATAGATAATTATATACATAAATAAATATAAAAAGCACTAGTGTTTTAAATAATTTGATTAAATATTTATAATTAAATATATAAAATTAAATATATTAAAATAGGATTACGTAAGGAAAAAAAATCTGAATATATAAATAAATATATATATAAAATAAGATAATTATATACATAAATAAATATAAAAAGAACTAGTGTTTTAAATAATTTGATTAAATATTTATAATTAAATATATAAAACGTAAGGAAAAAAAATACGAATATATAAATAAATATATATATATAAAATAAGATAATTACATACATAAATAAATGAAAAAAGAACTAGTGTTTTAAATAATTTAATTAAATATATATAATTAAATATATAAAATTAAATATATAAAAATAGGATTATGTAAGGAAAAAAATCTGAATATATAAATAAATATATATATAAAATAAGATATATATATATACATAAATAAATATAAAAAGAACTAGTGATTTAAATAATTTAATTAAATATATATAATTAAATAAATAAAATTAAATATATAAAAATAGGATTACGTTAGGAAAAAAATCTGAATATATAAATAAACATATATATATAATAAGATAATTATATACATAATAAATATAAAAAGAACTAGTGTTTTAAATAATTTAATTAAATATTTATAATTAAATATATAAAATTAAATATATAAAAATAGGATTACGTAAGAAAAAAATCTGAATATATAAATAAATATATATATAAAATAAGATAATTATATACATAAATTACTATAAAAAGAACTAGTTTTTTAATTTATTTAATTAAATATATATAATTAAATATAATTAAGTAAAGAGAAAATCTGAATATATAAATAAATATATAAATACACAAACACACATACTTATATACCTATCTATATTCATATATATATACATATACACATATATATACACATGCATACATATATATACATGTTTTAGTTCTAGGTCATTTGGATTAGGGTTTTAGGGTTTTAACACGTACATAACATATATACACACATACACATACTCATATAATACATATATACATGTATATACACATGTGTATAGAAATATACATAATTTAGGTCTAGATCTTTAAAATTAGGGTTTTAGGATTTAGGCATACATATAACTTAATTAAGAGGAAAAAAATCTGAATAAATAAATAAATATATATATAAAATAGGATCAATCAAGAAAAAATCCGAATATATAGATAAAATAGGATAGCTATATAGATTAGGGTTTTAAAACTAGGATTTTAAGTTTTTTTAGGTATTTAAGTATTTAGGTCTTTAAGAGTTAGATTTTTAGGTTTAATAAAAAAACAAATGTTCTAAAATGCTCTAAAATGTCCATATTGTAGTAGATGGCTTCTTTGGATCCTGAAGAGAGAATGGCATGTCCTTGCACACAATGAAAGTATCAAATTTATTGGAAACGACAGATTTGTACTGCACATGTTAGAGAGTATGGATCCTTTGATAGGAGTCGACTGGAAAACCTACGCTATCATTCGCATGGTCCCCCAGGTGAGCAGCTGGACCCAAACGACATTGCACCGGTAACCTCTCGTGGAAAAAAGAGAGCAAAAAAGGACTTAGACGTAGAAGCAAGCACTAATAATATTACGCAGAATGAACATATGGAAGAGATGCTTGAAGCATTTTATGAGATGGATGAAGATCATGATGGTGAAGAAGGTGTCGACGAGAGTTTCATGGACACAACATAAATTCCACGTTTTGAAGTTGATGAAGAATATGAAAACATGCGAAGATTAGCTCGTTTACCACTTTACAATGGAGCAAAGATATCTGTACTACGTGCTTCACTCGTGATGCTCAATCTGCAATCCATTTATGGATGGTCAGATAGTAGTGTCACTGAAGTGTTCAGGTAAGTGGAGAACAAATTGGCTTTCATTGTTGTATCACAATAACTTCATTTACTAATATCATTTTAATTGCTTATTGCAGGCTTCTTAAAGATCAAATTTTGCCAGAGGGCAATGACATGCCTCCAACACGTGGAGATGTGAAAAAACTTTTACAGTCCATTGGAATGGATTATACAAAAATTCATGCTTGTCCGAATGATTGCATTCTCTTTCGGAATGAGTATGAGCATCTCCACGTATGTCCAAAGTGTGGAGCAAATAGATTTAGAGAAGACGTTATAGGCGAAGCAATCTCCGCAAAGGTTCTTCGCCACTTTCCTATCATTCCACGAATTAAGAACATGTTTAGATGCAAATCTATAGCTGAGTTAATGTCATGGCATACAAAGAGCAGGTCTACAGATAATGTAATGCGAGTGCCAGCTGACTCTGATGCTTGGAAGCACATAGATAGTAAGTGGCGAGAGTTTGCTAGTGAGCCTCGGTCCATACATCTAGGCCTAGCTATGGATGGAGTGAATCCATTTGGATTACGTAGTTCTTCATGGAGCACATTGCCTGTATGTTTGGTCAATTATAATATCCTACCATGGTTGGCCACAAAGAAAGGTCATTTATTATTAGCTCTTATTGTACCAGGTAATTATAAGGTAAAAAACATGGATGTACATCTTGCACCACTTGTGGAAGAACTGTGCATTTTATGGGATGGGATCATTGTGCGTGACATGTCTCAACCTATAAGAAGACGAGACGTGCGAGTGCAATGCATACTTATGTGGACAATGCATGATTGGCCTGGTTATGGTGAATGTTCAGGTTTATCGATTTCGGGTTACCATGCTTGTCCTTAGCAGACCACGACTAGAAGGACGCTATTCCAAAGCACTACGTAAAACTGTCTATGAAGGACATCATAGATATTTGCCTGATGGGCATGTTTTATGTGAAGGACAAATTGGTCGACAAATGCAAGACCAAATGAAAGCTAGCGATTGGAAACTCAAAGAGATAAATAGAGATATCTTCTAAAGAGATAAATAGAGATAGCATAGAGAGTGCGAAACTCAATGCTATCGAGGCTGTTTGTATGGTAGAGAAATACTTTCCCACAAGTATTCTCACTATTCAACTTCATTTACTAGTTCATGTAGTAGATGAAGTTGCAATAGCAGGAACTGTCCATAGTCGATGGATGTTCTTCTTAGAGTGCTTTATGAAGACATTAAAAGGGTTTGTTCGACAGAGAGCACGTCCAGAGGGTAGCATGGCAAAGGGATGGCTTGTACAAGAATCTCTTGTATTCATTACTAAGTTTCTACGTATATCGGATCCCGAAATGCCTCGCTTATGGAGCGATGATGAAGATGTTTGTCTCGTAGGCGATGAACCACAAGGTAAAGGATTGCAAAGAAAAATGGATGCAGCTTTCAGAGAGAAGGCAATGAAGTTTTGCATAGTTAACTCTGAGCCTATGCAAAAGTGGTTAGAAAGGTATGAACTTGCCAAGGAAACTAACGCAAAGGAAAGAGCTCAGTTTCGAAGAAATCGTTCCACTCGATTTTTTCCTCTTCTAGAAAATCTTCGACCTCTCCCACCTTTTCCAACGAGCAGATGGCTAGATGCAGCAGTTCACAAGCAAAGGCAGCAGGTGAAGATATCTCTGAAGAAGAAGAAGAACTCGCAAAAGGATGTGATTGGGAGTATATCAAATATGGTGCACTACGGTCTCATGGACGACACATTCGAATCGCACGAATCGATCAAAACCGGTCTACTTTTGATAGTGGAGTGATAGTGAATTTTTTGCAAAAAAGTAGAGCGAGTGCAAGAGATGATAATGCTCTAGAAGGCGAGTTAGATTATTGTGGTGTGATTCAAGACATCTTGAAACTATCTTTCAGAAAGTTTGATTACTTTGTTTTTGACGTGAAATGGTTCAAAGTAGTCACCTCTAGAAGAAACGCAACAATGAGACGAGATAAGAGCGGTTTGCTTCAAGTCGACTCCACAAGATTATGGACAGATGAAAGGGATACATTTGTACTTCCCGAACACTGTGAGCAAGTTCTTTTTATACCAGATTCAAAAGACCCAGAGTGGCTATTTGTTTTACAAGTCGCTCCACGTAGTAGACAAATTTTTGAGAATGCAGATGTAGAAGAAAGTCCATCTCTAGTGGACTCAGAGATTCATTCGATAGTTGAGGAGGAATAGATCATTGTTCGAGAAGAAGAGGTCATTGAAGAAGAGGTCATTGTTCGAGAAGACGAAGCAATAGACAATGATCAAGAGGAAACCAGCATAGCAAGCGATTTAGAAGCCATCAATTTAGAGATAGATATTCTCGGTGCATCGGATCTTCAAGAGGATGCTAGAATAGAGGACTTTTGAATAAAAGACTTGTACGTACTAATTTTTTGTTTTTTTTTTGTTTATTCCCTATATTATTTTTCTTATCGCATGCTAATTATTTGAGTTCTTTTATTATAGAGCATGATGGGAGACAGTCCTCCAGTCACTCCACAGTCCATGACAGAGGAGTAGTTTTTGGAGTTCATCTCTCAGGTTCCTCTTGCGTATATGGCCGCTACATCACAGTATTGGATCGCTCATGGTAGCACTCCTCCCAGCCTCACTCGTGGTGGCCTTACTCCTGCCGGCCTCACTCCCACTGGCTTCACTCTCGCCGGTGTCACTCCCGCCGGTGTCACTCCTGCCGGTGTCACTCCTGAGGGTGGTGCTACTCCCGTAGGAGGTATGTCTCCTAGCTTTGTGACTCCACCACGACCATCTTTGCAGCCATCTCCTACTGGGTCTACTAGTAGACATGTGCATTCGACACCTCAGTGCGATACAGGGTCTGGCCCGTCTCGTAGATTGAGGTCACGCTCTGGAGTAGGAGGTTCAACGAGTGGATCTACAGGTAGGTCTGGAGGTGGAGGAGGCGGTTGTTGTGGAGGCAGTGCGACGGACGTTGTGTCGCCCGCTTCTACTCCTAGGACGAGTACCTCAGATGTAGGTACGCCACGCAGTACACCACGCAGTACACCACGTACACCTTGGGGTGCTCATGACCATGATGACTCCAAGGTGTATAGTATCCGAGATGGAGCTCGGGTGATGGATGCGACTGGAAAAGCAATGCGTGCACGCATACGATAGCTTTGCTCCATCCAGTTTGGACACTCCATCATGCTGAAATGGAGTGAACATGATAAAGATCGGAAGAATTATATCACACAGACGATTTACCAAGAGTTTCGACCAGCCGATGGACAGTCGATTGTCAATTCATAGTGGATTCTGCACACCGCACATGAGGTCATGCCGCATCGACGATCCGAGGCTCGTGATGCATTCAGAGAAGGCTTACCCAAGCCTATGTGGTTAGATGCTGAGGAGTGGGACATGATTCGTGATGAGCAGCAACAGACTCCTAATCGATATCGCCAACAGCGAAATGCCGCAGCCACACGTCTAGACACGATTGGACCGTCACATTTGGGCGGCGACTGATATGACACGATGCGTCATGAGTTTGTAAGTACCATTTCATTTATTGAATTTATTTGTGTTAAATTTGTCATATATATTTCTCTAATATTTTTATATTTGTTTCAGGAGCTGGCAATGGGTCCTCCTCCAACACGAATGGAGGAGTCTTATGGATATAGTCATGGGTTGACTGCACTATTGCAGGACTTGGAGGGATGCGGTGTGGTAGTTTCATGGGAGCTTTTGCGATGAGGTAATTAATTTATAAACTTGGTTTTTACTTGTTTGTAATTTTCATGTGAATTTATCTCATTCCATTAATGTTCTTTGCTGCAGGACTGTTGATATGGAACGTTCTTTGCATGTGTATGGCAGTGGAAGACCAATATTTTGTATTTGATTTCCATGTGGCAATACATTGCTTTGCCACATTTTGTAAAAGCCTCATATATGACAGTGGTTTGCCACACTCTTGTACATGCTTCATTATTGAAATATATAACTTCTTTTGTACATGGTTCATTGTTCATTCTGATTATCGATCTCTTTTGTGTACAATAATACTCTGTTTCATGAAATCATATTTCGGTTGTCATTAGAGTACACATCACATTTACTCGGTTTTTTTTGGGCAGAGTGTATTGTCTTTTGTTCAGCAACATCATGGTAATGTTGCTGTAGCAAAAGACAAAACATTCTGCCCAAAAAAATTTTTGCAGGTATGGTCGTCGGTATACGCGATGGTACTCCCAGTAGTGTCATCGGAATAACCCTCGGTACACCCAGGAGGCGATGCAGCAGAAGCCAATTACCGACACATATACCGACATTTATACCGATGCATATACCGACGCTTTTACCGACGACTATACCGACGTTTATACCGATGCCTATACCGACTCTTTGGTACCGACGCGCAAACCGACCTTTACACCGGCGTCGCGGCAAATAAAGCCGCGTTCATTTTTCTCGGTAAAAACCTCGGTATACCATCGATCTGTTGTAGTGAGATGGCACAAGGTTGAAGATCTTGTCCTTTTGACTTTGCATCCTTTGCTTCCTTCTTCTTCCCTTTCCACTTGCTCTTGCCTACATAGTTAGCATGGCAATATCCTCATCATCATCATCTTCCTTTTTCTTGCCTTTGTGCTTCTTGTCTTTCTTATCTGCATAAAGAGCACTTGTTGAGTTACCTCGATAAGGGTTACCTTCCTTCAAATTTTTTTTGGCCTTTTTATTGAAGAGTTGTCTAAGGAATATGTTGAAATTAGGAGTTTGTACATCCATTATGAGATCATATGCAATTATGAAGGATTCCCATTGCTTGTGATTTTTTATTCCATTTAGAATTTCTCTCTCCATTTGAAGCTAGTTCATCTGCAACCTCCTTGACTTTGGTGAAAAACTCTATGATAGTTTGATTTGGCATCTTCTTCATTTTGTTGAACTCATTCCATAGATGGTTCGTCCTAGCTATGGTGCTAGAAGAAGACAAGTGCATCTCAAGACTCTTGGCATGTTTTGCATCCTCTAATATGTGGTAGCAAGAAATCAAAGATAGCTTTTTAATATATATGACATGGCTTGAGCATCTCTTGCACATCAAAGTGTGAGCTTCTTAGTCTCCTCTTGTGTAGGTCCCCCGTTTGATCTTGAAGTAGGAATAAATTCATCACTTGCTACAATTCCATAGAGATTTCTACCTTGCAAATAAGCTTCCATTCTGATTTGCCAAGTAGCATAGTTGTTCCTATCAACCTACTCAATAATTGAGGGAAAATCATCACCCATCTTGATGTAGCTCTGATACCACTGTCAATACTTGAAGCAACTTGATGTAGTAGAAATATGAGGTTACAAGTATTGAAGTTTTTCTAGCTATCTGTTGGATTTTGAGGTCCGTGGAAGCAAGTGAACAACACAAGGAAGAAGAAGAAGCTTGGAGCACAACCTAGAATACTGAACATATTACCATTAGATTGTACAAAGATAAGTAGCCCATTAGGGTAATAGGCATATATAGAAGCTAGGTAAAAACTCTCCGAAAGAGGGAAAAAAGTGCCCCGACGGTCCTAGTGTGTTCACACACAGCACTACCTAAGTATATCAACAAATCCCCACTGGGAGTGATGTAGTGAACAAAGAGCTAGCACTCATGTATAAGGAAGTGCCAAGCCATGTGGAATCAATCCACAAAAGGAAGTAAGCACAAAGCTTTGCGAAAAGCTTCAAACTTCTCCCTAGGAAGAGCCTTTGCAAAAAGGTTTGCAATGTTTTCCTATGTGGGCAAATATGCCAAACTGATCTCTCTAGAGAACCTCTCCGTGACATAATGATAGTGCACCGCAATGTGCTTATTGCAAGCATGAAACGTAAGGTTCCTTGCAAATGCCAATGCACTCATGTGCTCACTAGCTAAGCAATCTCTAATGAAGTGATACCTCACCTCATTGTGCTTGGTTTTTGCATTAGTCTAAATAAGTGTGAGTAAGAATGCTTGATTGATGGATCGCTTGATCACGAGGATCTAGGTATTTTCTTGTTTGATTGTGAGTGCACGATTATCTTAGTTGTGTGTCTAAGTGTGTGCATGCATGAAAAGTGTGTAGGTGTGTGAGCATGTGTGAAAGTGTTTGTGTATGCAAGTGTTTGAGCTTGTTTTGGTCGTGGGTTATACATGTGTGAGAGTGTGTGTATGTGCATATGGGCGTGTAAGTGAGTGGGTGTAACAGAGAGG
>CM035422.1:30301786-30546786 GCA_020310875.1 Ceratopteris richardii
AAACAAAGATGAAGTCAAACTTTGTACCAATCTTTAAGCATCAACAAACTTTTTTTGGAGAGTGCTGATGATGATACGGAGATACCATACATTGTGCTTCCTAAGAGGACTGGATCACATAATGGGTTATACGAGGAACAAGAAAGGGTGCATTAGTGCCTTTTAGAAAGCATTGAGATTCACAAGACAAAGGAAGATCAATCCTTTCATAAATTGAGTAGAAGTGAAGAAGAACATGATAGACATATTGATATGAAGAAGAAAGAGATGGATGAGATTGTACAGATTGAAGATAAAATAGAGTTATTACGAGATGAAAGTTGAGGATTTATCTGGAGTTAACATGTCAAGTAGATTCGACAAGATTCCATGAGATTTGACATGTTAACTCCATGTAAATCCTAAGCTTGCACCCCCAATGGCTCTATTTCCCCTTCAAGTTGTACAATCTCATCCACTTCTTTCTTCTTCATATCAATAGGCCTATCATGTTCTTCCTCACCTCTACTAAATGTATGGAAGCACTAAACCACCTTTCTCTTGTGAATCTCAATGCTTCACAAAATGCACTGATGCACTCTTTGTTGTTCCTCATATGACCACCATGTGATCGAGTCCTCTTAAGAAGCACAATGTATGGTATCTCAATATCATCATCAACACTCTCTAAGAAAGCTTGTTGATGCTTAAAGGTTGGTATAAGATTCAACTTTATCTTTTCTTTGAGCTCTCGATATACGAGATGATACATTCCACAGATCCATAGACCTTTTTTAGGAAGTTGTATTATATCGATACAATAAGAACCTTCTGTTAGCTGATATACATTGTCCTATAGGCCATTGATGTTGATGAGATAATGGCATCAATATAATATGGTATCATTTCTTGATGCATTTTCTTGATGCTATTGACCTTTGATTGATCAAAATATGGTTGTGTAGCAAATAAAGATACTAGATATTAATAATTTGATTATTTATATACACACATTCATATGTACATATTTATACATACACATATTCATTTATACATTTTGAAATATAAATACACATAAAAATTATAAATATGTAACGTATGTATGTGTGTATGTATTTAGTATGTATGTGTGTGTATATATAATATGTGTGTATATGTGTATGTATGTGTAAATGTATGTATATATGTATGTATGTGTAAATGTATGTATGTATATATATATATATATATATATATATATATATATATATATATATATATATATATATATATATATATATATATATATATATATATATATATATGTGTGTGTGTGTGTGTGTGTGTATGCATTTATGTTTGTATATATGCATGTGTATTTATCGATATGTACGTATGTGTATGTGTATATATATATATATATATATATATATATATATATATATATATATATATATATATATATATATATATATATATATATATATATATGTGTGTGTGTGTGTGTGTGTGTGTGTGTATATATATATATATATATATATATATATATATATATATATATATATATATATATATATATATATATATATATATATATATATATATGTGTGTGTGTGTGTGTGTGTAAGTGTATGAATATGCATATGCATGTATGTGTGTGTCTGCATGTATGTATGTATGTGTAAGTATTTGTATATATATGTAAGTGTATGTATGTATGTGTAAGTGTATGTATGTGTGTCTATTATGCATATTTATAAATTTAAAGTTTTTTTACATTTTGATCTTTTTTTTGTTTGAGATTAAACTAATAAGAGATATTGTATGGTAGAGCATGTTGGTACATTTTTATCCAAGCCTAGCGCTTGATCATTTATCAATTTTGATATGTATACTCTCAATGAGAGAAGCCATAAGGTCAACCTCTTGTAAAAGTGATTACTTGAAAAGTAATTACATTAAAAGTAAAGGCCAAAGAGAATCTTGTGACTTTTTTAGGTGCAGCATCTAAAGTTGTAGAAATCATTTATATGAGATTCCCCTAAGTTGAAGGAACTTTTAGGTGGAATCATCCCAAAGTTTGAATTCAAATTTCTCTATATATGCACATGAGAAAAGTCGTAAAGCAGAGTAGACTTTTGTGCTACATTTCGAGGAGATTCTTGCCAAGTAGTATGCTATTGGTTAAGCACACATTGTGCCCTCCTTACCTAGCTTCATCTGCAATCAATTCATGTACCATATGTGAATATCAAATTGATATTTTCAACCATATCTTGGAGTTCTCTTCATATGCTGTTGCAAGTCATTTTTCATAATTTCAGACAACTTTGGTCATTGATTTCTCTGTGCATAATTATTCTTTTGATGAGATTTAAATTGGTATAGGTAAAGTGATAAGTCTATTTGCTTGATCTCAAATTTCATCATATTTTGTTTTTTATTCTATGAGCCACAGCTATCTGAAGTGACCTATGTATACAGGCAGAGTATTCCTGAAAAGTGGGGATGATACCCCAATGTTCCTAAATTGGTCTCTCTCAATATGGTCTATTAAAATTCATAAAATTCTTTGCTATAGGTTCATTGTATATATAATTGAAAGTGTGCAAAGTATCTCTAATCCTTTCTCAATAGGGTGTGAGCTCTGAGTGAAATTCTAGAGTGCTTTCATCCCAAAATAGCAAGCTTTTTGACCATCTATTTTGTATCAAGTCATCTGTTTTGATGAATCAATTTGAGATTGATCTTCCAAGGCACTAAGGGGGTATTAATGCATCATTAGCAAGGTCAAGGCGTCTACTTAGCATCTTTGAAGTTACTTTCGTAGTTGTAGAGCAAGTTTTTGCAACACGAGACTCATCTTTGGAGGTATTCACCATCTCTTCTCACAGTGGTATCCGAGCATAATTGAATCAACATGGGAGATGGTTTTCCCTCTACCATTGACAAATTGGATAGGAACAACTACCTAGCCTAGTCTATGAGGATTGAGGCCTACCTTCAAGGAAGAAATCTCTTTGGATACATATCTAAAGAGGAAGTCATGCCAGCAATGAGAAGCAAAGGGCAACCATCACATGAAGAGCAAGAGAGACTTACAACTTGGTGTTCAAAGGATGCACTAGCTAGGTCATATATTCTAAACTCAATCTCTAATTTTCTCTTACCTCATGGAAAAGGATGTAAGACCTCAAGGGAGATATGGAGTGCACTTACTACCTTCTTCTCTTCAAATACTAGACCAAGGAAGAATCCGCTATGGATCGAGGTTACTACCTTGAAGAAAAGCCCCAAGAAAAGTGTGATTGATTATGTCACCAAGATGAAGGAGATCTCTGATCAATTTGGAAGCATTGGAGAGGTGATTGAAGAAGAGAAAATCATAAGGAAAATCATCAATGGCATTAAAGCTTATGATAAGTGGGAGTCCTTCATAACTGCCATGGATCTATACATGGACATGTAGGTGCTTGACCTCAATACTCTAATGGGACAAGTCTTCACACATTAAGCAAAGCTAAACAAAAATGCTGAATCCTCAAGAGGTAGTCAATCTTTTGCCTTATACTTTGATAAAACTAAAGCTAAGGATACGTCAAAGTCCAAGAAGAATGAAGATGAAGGAAGTTCCTTCCAAGCCAACTTCACAAGTAGAGGAAGAGCTAAAGGCAGAGGTAGAGGAGGAAAACAAGGCAGGGGGAGACCCCAAACATCTCAACCTTGCAACATATGTGGTTATTCTACTCAAACTACTGAAGAATGTTACAGGAATCCAAAACATTCTAGAGGAAGAGGATTCAATAGAGG
The DNA here is from genome assembly GCA_020310875.1 of Ceratopteris richardii. Classification (NCBI taxonomy): domain Eukaryota; kingdom Viridiplantae; phylum Streptophyta; class Polypodiopsida; order Polypodiales; family Pteridaceae; genus Ceratopteris; species Ceratopteris richardii. The sequence continues at coordinate 30,305,555 of CM035422.1, forward strand.
TGGCTATGGATCAAGTAGAGGCAGATACAATGGAGGATACAACAACAACAATTACAACAACAATAACAACTATCAAAGTGGATATAGAGGAAGGAAGGACTACAAAAATTATACTGAGGATCAAATTCAAGAAGACTCACTTCTTCTCATGAACCTATCATTGAAGCAGGGTAAGGATGATGATCATGTCTTTTATATTGAGTCAGGATGCTCCAATCAGGTATCAGGAAATGTGGCATTGCTCTCTAACTTATAAGATCCCAAGAACAAGCATGAAGTGTAGACAGGTGATGATACAAGGCATTCAGTGGAAAAGATAGGTAATGTCAAGACATTAGATGTCACTATGAATCTTCTAAGCAAAGTATTGTATGTACCTACAATAACCAAGAATTTGATAAGTGTTGGAAAAATTGTGGAGAAGGGATTACATGTTAGATTCACAAGACATGGAGCATATGCGAAAGACACTAAGCAAGGATTCAAAAGGATAGCTAAAGGAGATAAGATAGGAAGACTCCACTTTTGAAGTGGAACACACCAAGAACATAGCATTGTTTAGCTATGGATCTCAAACACTCTCTGAATTAGAGGTATGGCATAAAAGGCTTGCTCATATTAGTGAAAGAACTTTGAATCAAATATGAAGGGATCAAAGTGTACTTGGATTATCCAACATCACAAAGCCACATATGATCTACAAGTGTGGAGCTTCTCAATTTGGCAAGGCACATAGACAACCCTTCAACACGAAAGGCTATATTCATCGAGATCTATTGGATCTTGCACACACAGATGTGTGGGATCCAAGCAAATAACCTTCCATTTGAGGTTCAAAATATTATTTTTCTTTCATTGATATTTGTAGTAGATGGATACTCCTATACTTTATGGAATATAAAGATAAAGATTTCAATTGTTACAAAAGATATCTTGCACTCGTAGAGAACTAAACAGGTAAATGTCTCAAGAGACTCAGATCAGATGATGGTGGAGAATACTTCTCGAATGAACTTGATGTTTTCCTTCAAGAAAGAGGCATCAAAAGAGAGGTAACAACCGGGTACACACCTAAACTCAATGGAGTATTTGAAAGGAGGAACATGAACGCAATTAAAGCAACTAGATCTATGCTAAATGAAAAGAACCTACCTAATTGCAAGGTCTTTGGATGTTTAGCCTGTGCTCATATTCCTTGTCAAGTAAGAGGGAAATTGGATCCCAAGGCAGAGAAGTGTATTTTTATTGGATATGATCAAAATCAAAAGGGTTACAGATTATATAATCCCGTTAACAAAGGCTTCTTAGTTAGTAGGGATGTAGTATTTGATGAAAATAAATCTTGGTTTGGTGATGATAGGAAAGTGAAGTTGCCCTATGACTTGGAAGAAGACTTCCCATCTCTTCCAAAAAAAGAGCCAAAGCATCATGAAGATAGTGATTCTGAAGATGACATGAGAGAGTTGGAGAAATTGAAGCTATGGAAGAACAAAGGGAAAGCTAAGGTTCAAGACATAGCTCAAGGATTAGAAAGCTCTCTTCAACAATCATAAGATCAATGAGGGAAAAGAAGAAGCCAGAAAGATATGGATTTGATACATCCTTCGTCACAAAGCATTCAAACTATATTGCTAAAGATCTCAATGATGAAGAACCTATATCTTATGAAGAAGCTCAAAGCAAGGAGTGGAGAGAAGAAATGGATGAAGAAATGGAAGCTCCCATGGACAATGACACATGGGAACTTGTTCCTAGCAAATCATCAATGAAGGTAATTGGATCAAGATGGATTTATAAAGTTACAAGAAATCCAAATGGTAGTATTGTTATGTCCTAATGCCCAAGAGAAAGATGATTATACAAGCTTTTATTTTGCTCAAACACCTTGGAATTGGTCCACGTGGATTACCTGGAGGCCACAATTATCTCTCGATTGATACTTCCTTTGTCTATGCACTAACTCATATGCTTCTCGACAAACACATCAAAATGATAGATCTCTAAACCCAAGGGAAAGTGCCTTACACACGCTTGTATTTTGCTTAGTTTCCTTGTATTCTGTCACCTTTCATCACTCTGAGTCCACGATTTCCCCTGAATGTGTCCTGCTTTGGGATCCCCAGCACGATCGCCAAAATGATACGTCCTAATGCCCACGAGAAATATAATTATACAAGCCTTTATTTTGCTCAAACCTCATGGAATTGGTCGACTTGGATTGCTTGGAAGCTACAAAGGTATCTCTAATTGATGATTTTACACCCTCATCTTTCAGAGCTCTCTTTCACTCATGCACACCCTACTCTTTTCACTCTTTCACCCAAATACTCACACATGTGCTCATATCCGACTGTGGTCTGAGCGAGTTATTCTGTGGAGTTTCTATGGCATTGATCAATTAAGTATGTGTATCGTGGTGTCGCTCTTCTTGTAATGCACCGTAATGTGCTAAGGAAGTCTGTGTAGTTGTGATAGTGTTTCTGGGATTCTGATCTGTATTGTGTTGTCTTCAGTATGACAGCGGTTTGTATTCGGAACAGATCTTGAATTAATCAAGCAACTCTGTATCACTATACTGAATAGTCGGGTACAGTGTGGTTGGCCAACTTGGGGAGAATTTGATCGATTACTGTAAAAGTGTAAGTGTAATGGAGTCTTGATAGAGTTGGAGCATCAATGTCTTTCTGTATATGAAATGGGTAATCTGGGAACCAAGTATAGGGCCTCTGTCTAACAGACCCCTTCCAATCCCAAGAACCCAATAACGTTTAAACGCACTTCTGACAGTTAGAACATCGTTTAACACTAGCACTGTCTGTGGGAAGGTGGCAACAGATTAGATTGTTGCAAATCGATTATGGTAACGCGACTATAGATTGTAAATCGACAGTAATAGTACGTGAGTAGTACAAAAGATGATACATGCCGGTTACTCGATCCGGTGAAACGTATCCGAAGAACCGATAGCCTTGGGTACCTAATTTGCTAAGGACGCCTCCAGGAGGTAGAAGTGCAGATAGGTCTAACCCAGTTGTCAAGAAAGTGAAGAACGTTAGTAGTGTGATTCCGGTCATATTCTGGTGGAACGTACTACATCTCTAGCAGATTCCGGTGCGATTTCGTCACAGTCTGTCGAAGATATAGTAAGTCCAGAATCTACCAGGACGCAATATGAAGTTAAGTTAACATTATTGAGTAAAGATTCAAACTTGTTTACAAATAGAAACGTCTTAGCCAAAGAAATCAGTGAAGGAGAAAAAGCAACTTGTATTGGTGAAAAATTGACACCTTCCGGTGTTATTTTGGTACCAGTTGCTGAAAGCTCACAGTTTTTCGGTGATGGTTTACCATTTCTTGGTGAGTCTTCAATCCATTCACCGCTATTGGGAGTAAGCTTTCCTACATTTGACATCAAGAAGGAAGGTAGCTTGTTTGAAGCCGAGATTCGAAACATACTGAACCATATTATCGTACCGGAAGGAGCACAAGCTGACAATACAGACTCCGACGGTTTAGATATTCTGCCTCGGGATACAGAAGATAGTCACAATACAACCGCTAGCACGGTGAGTGAACAACAACAACAACTATGTCCACCCAGGCCGCCTCCAACAGGAGTAACGTACACTAAATTCGGTGGATTTCCAGGTGATGACCCAAATGCTCATGTACGCACATTTGAGATAAGTTACACAGTGCTCAACCATCCACCTGATCCGGTGTATAAAGCTATTGTCTTCCAGTTGACATTGGTTAATGAAGCAGCCAGGTGGCTTACAGAATATGATATTAACCATTTCAGCACCTATGAAGTGGTAAGGGATGCATTTTTGCAGAGATTCAGGCTAAAAAAGAATCCAGCCGAAATTTTCGACTACCTACAAAACAATAGATAGAAGATAAATCAAACAGTGCAGGAATATGCCACTCTATTCAGGACCCATTTGAGGCAATTACCACCAGCACATGCTAACCTGCCGGATGACGTTATCACGCAATGGTTTATCAATGGATTGACTCCGCAACTTAAACAGATTATGATCATACGTTGTGTAGGAGCTATGACACTAGATGCGGTGATTGCAATGGCTTTGCAGCTTGAGAACAAGGTTGGAGGATTTACAGAAGACTTGGAATGGTTAAAAGCAAATAAAAATGTTGTAGAAGATCCGACCAGACAGATGTACTGCACCACAGGCAAAAATTCAGGCCATACTAGTGCCACTTGTGCATTTAATCAGTTGTTTTGCGCTATCTGCAATATTACCGAACACTCCACCGAAAATTGCGCATACAACGCCAAAGTACACGGACCAGCAACTGTCAGTGCTATTATACAGGAACGAGGACAGCCAGCCAATCACTATGTACCACCTCAAATGAGAAACAACCAACAACAAGGCTATCAAAATTTCAGAGGACAGAGAAATAATAACTACAATGCAAACCGCTGGTAGGCCAGACCAACACAGGAAAATACTAATTTGCCACCACCGCGCTGCCATTTTGTGGTGAAATTGGTCACATTAGAAGATTTTGTAAGGATGCAGCTGAGTATGATCAGAGGAAGAAAGAACGTCAAAACCCAATGACTAATATGGTACAAATCACACCAGTAGAAACGCAAGCTGTAGTAATTCAGACCCGATCCGGTAAGCAACTGCAACCAGCAACAGAAGTATTTGAACTAGGCATACGTGAACAACAAAGGATGTATGATAAGGCCAGTCAATGGACCACCACCAAACCTCCAGTGTTTCCAGATCCTATTCCGGTGACCCAGGCTCCGTTAACCAAGGAAGGAACACAAAAACAAGATTCTAATTCAGTAGCAGGCACATCATCTTCAGCAGATACATCATCTTCAATCGGCGCATCATCTTCAGAATCTGTGGAAAACACAATTCAATCACATAAGGCCTGGGAAATTTTATCTAAAGCGTCCATTACTCTTCCTCTTGGCCAATTACTTGCACTAGTACCAGGAGTTCGGCAACAATTCCAACAACAGTTCGGTCTTATACCTTCTTGCATTCCAGCAACAACGACAGTGCAACCGAAACTTGATTCTACGGTCGATCATTCGGTTCCTTTAATTACGATATGGTACAAAAATCATAAAATTACACAGGTACTAATTGATGGAGGATCTGGTGTCAACATTGCTACTGCCGCACTATGTAAAAAGCTAGGATGGACCGAAATCGAACCAGTCCAATTTTTTGTCAAAATGGCCGACCAGTCAAGGATCCATCCTGTAGGACTTGTCTGAAACGTGCCAATAACTTTGCAGGGTACCACATTTAAGATGACCTTTGTCGTCTTAGAATTACCGGAATCCACCCTTGATTATAATCTTCTTTTTGGCCGTCCTCGGCTGAAGCAAGCTAAGGTTATACAAGATTGGTCTGCACAGGAACTCACTTTCAAAGACAATAATCGTAAATATGCTGTAAAATTAGATGCTATACAACCCTGCAAATTACGTGCTAGACCGTATTTTGCAGAACCAGTTCATATGTTAGATGGTCTGTCAGATGATGAAGAAGAAGAGTTTTTGAAAAATAACATTGATTTGATCTCCCTAGGGACTATTGATCTACAATCTGTTGTAGATAATTAGAATCCCGCAGTTTGTACGGTGATGCCTATAACGGAAGAAGAAAAGAAGGAAGATACTGCTGCTATAGACGAAGCTGATCTGCAACCACTTTTTAAGCCAGTTGATGATATAGAGAAGCCCAGACAATTTTATGTTCCAGAGGATCAGTTGATTACCTACAATTTAGGGGATGAAGAAAATCCATGTCCTGTCAAGATAAAGGAAAGCCTACCGGAAGTATTTCAAGCAGACTTAATCCAGATACTCCGAGAGTTCTCTGATGTCTTTGCATGGGATTACAAAGATATGAAAGGTCTGGACCCGCGCATCTATCAACACAAGGTCATGCTGAAGCCGGAAGCAAAACCAATCAAGCAACCCAGCTACCGGATGAATCCGAACTATGCATCACAGGCAAAGGCAAATCTTGATAGGCTACTCAAAGTCGGATTCATTGTACCAGTAGAGCATGCTGAATGGATCTCACCAATTGTTATTGTTCCTAAAAAGAATAAGCAACTGCAAATCTACGTGGATTACCGGAAACTAAACGCAGCTACGGTGCCTAATCCATTTCCGCTACCTTTTCTTGACACGATGCTTGATAGAGTAGCAGGACATGAAATGTATTCATTCCTAGATGGTTACAGTGGTTACAATCAGGTCAGAATGGCTGATCAGGATATACCGAAGATCGCTTTCATTACCAATTGGGGTGTTTTTGCGTGTACAGTTATGTGATTTGGGTTAAGAAATGCCCCTAGTACCTTTCAAAGATGCATGCAGGAAATATTCTCCCCTTACCTTACCTCTTTTATGCAAGTATATCTTGATGGTTTTTCGTTATTCGGTAAGATGATAGCACACTTGTTCCATTTATGGTGCTGCTTTGAGAAGTGCAGAGAATACAGACTCTGTTTGAACCCAAACAAATCTGTGTTTGCGGTTTCATGTGGAAGGCTACTTGGCCACATTGTATCTGCACAGGGGATACAGGTGGATCCAGATAAAATTACAGTTGTGTTAGAAGCACCTGTACCCACTACACCTAAGGAAGTAATGCGCTTTATGGGCCAAGTAAGATGGCATGGCCGACACTTACGGTGGCTTGCTCATTTGGTGATACCACTGAACCGGTTAATAACCAAGACTCCTCGACAATTCGATTGGACTCAGGAGTGTCAGATCGCTTTGATCGTCTAAAGTGTTTATTAACACAGGTACCAATTTTACAGCCTCCGGACTCGGATCGCCCATTCCATGTTTTTGTAGACGCATCAGATATTGCCATTGGCAGTGTTCTAATGCAGCAAACGGATAAGTGGTTCAGGTCTGTGTACTATGCAAGTCGAAGGCTTGCCCCTGCTGAGAAGAATTACTCTGTAACTGAAAGAGAATGTCTGGGTTTAGTATATTCTGTAAAGAAATTTAGGCATTATTTACTTGGCCGCAAATTTACTTTTCATGTAGATCATGCTGCACTTGTTTACCTGGTACGACAGTAGCATTAAGGTGGCCGATTAGCTCGTTGGGTTCTACTTTTACAAGAGTTTGATTACGAAGTTATTCATCGGCCTGGCAGTTCACATGCCTTAGCAGATTTCCTTTCTCGCCTAGATTCTGGTGAAGCTCTGGTCGGTGTAGATGACATAACACCAGCGATTTATGTTTCTGAACCAACTAATGATGAAATTGCAGACCCACCTATGCCATCTACATATTATGATCAGATATTGACCTTTCTTACTGATGGATGCCTTCCTTCTCACACTTATCCTGCAATACGAAGGAAAATTGCAATTTTTTGTCGCCGATTTCGGCTGATTGCTGGGGAATTATACTATATGGATCACACTGGAGTTTTACTTCGTTGTATTCCTCCACACGAAGTTAATTCAGCCATTACTTTGGCTCATTCAATTCCATCCGATGGACATTTTGCTGCAGATTTAACACACCGAAAAATTCTGCAGAGTGGGCTTTGGTGGCCTACTATGTACAGGGATGTATTGCAGTTTGTCAAAAAATGTGATAATTGTCAGAGGTCTGGACAGCCCCTACAACGTCATTTTCTCCCTCTACAACCTATCTTGCCATTGGAGCCTTTTCAGAAGTGGGGTCTAGATTTCATTGGACCTATTACACCTCCGGCAATCCTCACTAATAATCGTTATATTCTGACCTGTACAGACTATGCAACCAGATGGGCAGAAGCTTGGGTTTTAAGGTCTGCCACAGCTGTTTCGGTGGCAAAATGTCTAATGAAAGATGTCTTTTCGCGTTTTGGCTTACCTCTAGAACTTGTTACAGATCAAGGCACTCATTTTGTCAACAATTTAATCAAAGTACTCACACATTCTTTTCAGATTATGCACAAATTCAGTTCACCCTATTATCCTCGTGCAAATGGTTTGGCTGAGAGTACAAACAAAACTTTGTTGAATATGCTTCGAAAATTAATTCTGGAATCACCGGAAAGATGGGATCAACTGTTACCTGCAGTGTTATGGGCATACCGGACTACATACAAGGTAGCAACAGGATTAACCCCTTTCAAACTAGCCTATGGATTGGAAGCCATAGCACCAATGGAGATCATTGTACCAAGCTTACGAGTAGCCATCAACCAGAAACTCCTACCTAAAGAATCCCTTTCATTTCGGTTGGATACACTCAGAGAACTTGATGAGCATCGATGGGACAACTTTCTGACTATTCAGGAGGTACAGCTAAGACAAGCTCAAACACATGATCGATATCTAAACACTCCAGTTTTTACGGTGGGACAACTTGTACTCTTTTACAATGCAAAGTCGGATCGCTCTGCTGGCATATTCAAGTTACGATGGTTTGGCCCCTACCGGATTTTTGAACAAGTAGGCCCAACAACTTTTTGGTTGACTACTTTGACCGGAATACCTCTTCCATGGTGATAAATGGTTCAAAGTTGCGGCCGTATCAACAAGCATCCGATCCACACTGAACGTTCCACGGATTGGCCGCGTATTTTGCGTTTCCTTTTCTTTTCTTTTATTTTCTTTTAATTTTGTGTGCTTAACAAAATAATATAAGTTTGTAAATATCCGCGTTTTGATAACTAATTATGTCAACAGCTGCCTTACCTTATCAATTATGCTCATGCATGCACACCGAAGTTATGAACTTATCATCTCAACGTCACACGATGATTAGTGATTTTGATTGCTCTCCACTGCAGCGCATCTACTTAACCTTCTCCGTTTCGTCGAAAATCGCTATTGTGTTTGCATGATTTGTGTGACTGTGTATTCCCTGTGCGTTTGTGTCTTGTGCTTGCTGTCATAGTGTGTGCCATGGAAGCTCTGGCAAACTATGCCGCCTTCCATGACGGACTCCCTACTGAGGTAGGAGAGTTTCTGCGCACCCGAGGGTTAAGTAATTTCGCTGAACTGTCATGGCATTCAATGGATTGCCACTCCTTCTATGCCTAGATAATCGCCGCCATCGCTGCCACACGTGCCATCGAGCAGAGTTGGCCTATCACCTCCCTGCCTTCCCATACCGTAATCACCTCCCAAGATTTTTCTAATGCGTTTTGACTCACTCCACAAGGTCGAGAAAACGGCCCAAATCTGCCACTAGCAACCATGAACCAACTATTTCCTAGACATTCATCCAACGAACACGCCATCCTCTGCCGTCCTGAACCTGAGAGATTCGCATTACAGTTCCTAGTAGCCATCCTCAACCTGCAGAAGCGAACCTATGGAATCTCTCGACCTTTTTATTCCGCTATAGATTTAGCTGCCCGAGAACCAATCAATTTTGCATCATATTTCTTCCAACGAATACACAAAGAATGCGTTGCAATCATCAAGCAGGTTAATAAGGGCGATATGCCAAGATCGAGACTCCCTCACATCATCTCCTTTCTATTTCCGACCATTCTAGGTGCACAACCACCACCCCGTGGGCCTGTTCTACGCCATGAGGAATCTGCACTATTATTAGAGGACGATGAAGAAGAAGACGAAGAGATATTCCACCTTCTCCGCCGGAAAAGAATTAGGATAAGCTCATCCGACAGCGACGTACAGGGTTCAATCGCAAATAATAAGGTAGATGACAAAGAAGAAGAAGCAAATGAAGGTGAAACATTTCACGATACCACAACGTCCATGCATCATGAATCTTCAACACAGATATCTTCAGAACAACAACAACAACAGGAGGCCCTCACCGAATCCGAAACAATTTCGTCAGAAGAAACATCTCAGCAGCAATCTGAGCAGGAGAGGCAAGAAGAGGGAGAACATATCATCAAAGAAGTGTTCGAAGAACTACTGAAAGCAGTCGAGTCCATAGCTGCCAACACCGCAGACACTACACAACAAACCACAGATAAGGTAACACAATCTAACGCTGTTCTTCCCACTCCCCCACCCAAGCGGCCACTCGAACCCATTATCCCTATCAAACCCATTCACCCCAATGAACCCTCTGCCTCTTCATCCTCATCCCCAAATTACTCACCACCCAACTCTCTGCAACTCCTCACCACATCCTCATCTCAACCTCGTCCTCATCTTCCACTCCCGTCCACTCCCGTATTTTTCTGAGTTAGCATCTATGGGACAAATGCTAATCCACTTATCACAACAACTACCGCAACAAATGAAGCAAGTCACAGATACTATTCGCGATGACTTTCAACGCAAATTGGAGGTACTCGAGGCAGATATCACTCCCCTCCAGGAGGAATTACAGGTAGTAAAGGCTGAAAATCATGCGCTAAATGAACAAATTAAGCAATTACAGGCAAGACTTCAAGAGCAGGAAGTAATTACAACTCAACGAGATGAGGCCCTGGCAGCAGCACAAGAGAAGGAGGAATTGCTGAATGTTGCAGATGCAGAGATAATTAAACTGAAGCAATTACCCCAGGATAAAGATGATGCAAGAATCGCCTTAGGGAATCTATTGGAAGAAACAAGACAGATGCTAGATGAAGTGGTACAGAGAGGCCAAGAACAGCATGATCTGGCTATAAAAACAGCTGAAGAACTAGAGAAATGTAAGATGGACTTCGCAGAAGTGAACAATATCCTCAAACGAAAATTGACAATAGAAGCACAATTACAGAAAGTGATTACAGATCTTCGTAGAGAAAGAGATGCATACTCAAGAACCATCCAATTTCAAAATCAGGAAATCCAAAGAAGGGAGAACCAGCTGGACCCACAAAAAGACAGAGTAATTAGAATGGAGAAGCAAGTTGCAGAGATGAAGGTTTCCAGAGATGCGACCTTATCAAACGAATTTTACTTACAAGAGGCTTTTCTGCAGACACAGACAGAAATTTTGCTGACCGAAGCCATTTCCCTAAGCTCTCTAAGAATAGATGCCCAATTAGTAGAACCCGATGTTTTAAAACAAATGTTAGAAGCTTTGAAAAAGAAAATCGCCCGAACCTTTAGATTAGCACGATCCATGTACTTAGAAGGAATTATAGATGAACCGTAACTTTTGTAAAACCTGCGGGTTTGAGTCCACCGTGCGTGCCAAGTGTTAGTGAGCCGCCGGATTATAAGTTGTAAAAACTGAATCTTGTTCGCACAAGCGAAAGGTTGTTACGCATACACCTTGTAATCTTTATATAAAGCAATGAAAAAGAGACGCAGTGTGACGTTCGTTGGATTCACCAGACTGTCTGTATGGGTGATTGAGTGAACGTTACTGTGTTGTTTGATTGAGCAATCCTGAGTATATTGTTCTTGTTTCTGTTTTGTTATCTGTCGATACCTGTCTGTTGGTGAGTTTCATATATGTTCAGAAGATTATCTGACTGTGGTCTGAGCGAGTTATTCTGTGGAGTTTCTATGGCATTGATCAATTAAGTATGTGTATCGTGGTGTCGCTCTTCTTGTAATGCACCGTAACGTGCTGAGGAAGTCTGTGTAGTTGTGGTAGTGTTTCTGGGATTCTGATCTGTATTGTGTTGTCTTCAGTATGACAGTGGTTTGTATTCGGAACAGATCTGAATTAATCAAGCAACTCTGTATCACTATACTGAATAGTCGGGTACAGTGTGGTTGGCCAACTTGGGGAGAATTTGACCGATTACTGTAAAAGTGTAAGTGTAACGGAGTCTTGATAGAGTTGGAGCATCAGTGTCTTTCTGTATATGAAGTGGGTAATCTCGGAACCAAGTATAGGGCCTCTGTCTAACAGACCCCTTCCACTCCCAAGAACCCAATAACGTTTAAACACACTTCTGACAGTTAGAACAGCGTTTAACAGAATTGACCAAATTAAACCAGCAATTTTTTTATGGCCAGGAAGGATATTATTACTATTACCAGTTCTATCAGAAGATTTGGTAACCATATTAAAATCCCCTATAAGAATGATGTCACCATTCAGCTTTACCAATTTCCTCCCAGCAATTGGCTCTATCCAGAGAGTTATTGGCAGCATAAACACTAACAATAGTAAAGGAAAGGGGTTCCTTACACTTCACAGCAACCCACTGATTAGAGTCACTAATCAAGACCTCTTCAACAAGGTGATTAAGATTAGAATTTATACCGATAGCCGTTCCACCTCTACCACAATGGTTAGTATGATACGAGGTGGACCTGTTAGAGACAATCTGCAAGTTAGACTTTAATTGAAACCCACCTACCTTTAATTCTTACAAACAAATAAAGTCAAGCATCAAAGAAGAGTCTTTTAACCAATTGTTAATTATTTTTCATCTAATAGGATATGTAAGTCCTTTAGTATTAAGAGAAATGATTGATGTGTTATCCATAATAAAAGAACTGACAGAAAAACAACAAATCACATCACTTCTTATGATTCTTCAGAGGCTTAACAGCCGAGTTGGAAGATCTGACAGTATCCTTTCTTTTAGGCTTACCCTTTTCTTTAGGAATTGGACTTGTTGATTTATCTAAAGACATAGAAACATCACCATCTGTAGGGAAACCTATTTCTGCCTGCAACATAGCTTCTTACCCTTCTTACCCTTCTTATGGATACCCTTCTTACCCACCGTGGTCCATCCATTTTCTTCCCTTTGAGTGAAGTCATGACCACCAGGGCAATCACCATTTTCTTATTGGTTGCAAGCATTCCTTGTTAGATCATTAACAACTTTATTTCGTTCCTCAAGGACCTGAAAGGGATTACTTATCTCTTTGACAAGTAATTCTGGTTTTTGCCCAAGATTTGCTGGCTTCCTTCTATTTTTGAAAGGAACTTTTCTTCCCCATTGTTCTTCCTTAGTAGGCTCTTCTTTAATGCTATCTGACAACTGTTTCTTAGAAGACTCACCCTTATTCTCTTTTATTTGACTAGCCACCAAACTTGGGCAATCTTTAATCAAGTGGCCCTGCTTATAGCAATGAAAACAAGAATTAGGAAGATTTTTATAAAAGACTTTTTGCTCATAAACTTTGTATCCTTCAGAATTTTTTAAGATAAGAATAGTCTGAATACTCTTAGAAATGTCAACCTCAATTAACATCTGAGGATCCCATTTAGGATTAAATCCATTTCTAGGCTTCTGCCCCAATAGTTTTCCTATCAGATTACCCAATCGTTCAACCCATGGGTAGAATTCAACTAGAAGGTCAGGAAATTCGATTCATACACGAACTTTAGTAGGTTTAGCCCCCCTAGGGTTAAAACTAGGAAACCATTTGAAGAAGGAAATAGGAGTATTTCTAATAATCCAATGACCTTTTGCAATAACCTCCATAGCATTGTGGGCATCCTCAAAAAAGAAAAGGAAATAATTGTTAGGCAAGTACTGAATATGTTTAGCAAACAAACCCCTAATTTCCTAGTTAATTCTCATCCAAATTTTAAGACTTTCCTGAGCAAGCCTAGGTCCATGACAAAGTCCTATCACCACCTTCTCAGAAAGATGATTGTTCCAACTCTCCAAGGAAGTACTTTCAATGATCAAAGTGCAGTCATCTCTATCTTCCATCTCAGGATCCAGGTTGAGAGTATGCTCAGGGCAAACCTTAGGCGAATCCCTAAGTTCACTAACATTCCCTTCCACCTTCTCTTTACCTTTATTATCTTTATTCACAGCAAAAGGAGTGGGCATACCAGGAATACCTTGAGTATTGAACATAAAGAAAGGTCCTAGCTGAGAGTGAACCACATTCGCATATGACATACCTATCTACTTCTGCGGCAAAAAGTTTTGGTTCAGATTTACGTGAAGCTCTACGCTTGCAGATGACTTCTTGTTTTCTCTAGCCACCCTGGACTTCACATGGTTGGAGTCAAAGATAGGGTTCAACATGGAGTTTATAATACCATACATTCCATTCTGAAGAACAGAGGGGCCCGCCAACCCATCTCTGCATCATGCAGAGGCATGCTTCAGAGCAGCACCTGAGTCCTTCTACAAAGAGAACCCCCCTTGCGGGGGGCACGAGAGCACACAACCGGACCACAGAGAAGATTGAGCAGAGCATCGTCTCAAACCCTAGTTCATGGAGTTTTCACCCGAACTTCATCTCAATCGAACTTTAACATCAGAGAAAATTGTGCCAGGAGGATCCCACCATTCTCCCTTTAGCTCCCATGACCTTGACGAGTTGTCCTTCCTGCACATAAAAACAAGGAAAAAAAATAATAATTTCCCAAGAGCAAAGGGTGGACCAATCACTTATATTTCCATTTTCCTTTTGGGCCACACTTGCATAAGAGCCTACTCTTGAAATAAATCTTATCATTTTGTTGGATGGTCTTGTGGTCATACATTCTCACCTCATATGGGCCATTGCCTTGCACATGCACACAGAGTGAAATATTTAGGAATATGGTAGCATACACTTCACTAAGGGAAAAAATATCCCCCCCTCTCATGTCTCCAAGGCTACTCAAAATCTAGCATACTCCATGTGAGATCATGATTTAAATGAATGCCTTGATGCAATTGCCCCACACGATTTTCTTTCGCCACACAATTCAAAACCACACCAATAACCATCACCTTACTCATAAGATCTTCCATGAATAAACAAAAAATAGTTTGATTCTCAATGTAACAAGTATCAATGGATATAAGGCAAGGTTAGTAGCCAAGGGGTTTGCTCAAACCCATGGAATAGACTATGGCAAGACCTTCTCACTTGTAGCTAGAATGCCTACCATTAGAGTACTTGTTGGCATTGCTGCATCTAGGAATTGGAAGCTCTATCAATTAGATGAAAAAAATGAATTTCTCAATGGATGGATTTCAGAAGAAGTCTATATGGCACAACCACCTAGTTATGAAGATGCAAATCATCCCAATTATGTGTGCAAATTAAAAAAGGCCTTGTATGTTTTGAAGAAAGCTCCAAGAGCTTGGAATCATAGATTGGTGACCTACTTGTAGGATCAAGGATTCAAGGCTAGCAAACCAGATACATCACTATTCATCAAAAGGAATAGATCAAAGGTTATATATCTTTGTTTGTATGTTGATGACATGATAATTACATGAAATGACATTAATAGAATCAATCAGGTAAAAGTGGGAATGAAGGATGAATTCAAGATCAGTGATCTTGGACCTCTCACATATTTTCTTGGACTTGAACTTGTTTATACAGATTTTGGTATCTACATTACTCAAAGGAAGTATGTACATGACATGCTTTCTAAGTTCAAAATGGAAAATATTAAGTGTGCAGGCGCACCCATCGAGATGAACCATAAGCTAAGTGCTTATGAGGGAGAATTAATTGAAGACATCACAAGCTATCAAAGCCTAGTAGGAAGCTTGAACTATGCAACTCTCACAAGGGTGGACATATGCTATAGTGTAGGCATATGCATTGGACTCATGCACAAGTCAAGGAAGCCACATATGGAAGCACCCAAGAGAGTGATCAAATACTTGAAGGGCACTATCAATGAAGGACTTTTCTACCCCTTCACATCAGAAATTGATCTCAAACTATACTCAGATTCAGATTGGGCTGGATCAAAGGATGATAGGAAGAGTACATTAGGATACTTTTCTTTTGTAGGTTCAAAGTTAATATCATGGTCTTAAAGAAGAAATCAATTGTTGCTCTATCATCTATTGAGGTTGAATAGAGAGGATTGGCCGATGCCACACAAGATGCAATGTGGTTGAAAGGTCTATACTCACATTTGGGGTTACATACTCTAACTCCTCATATCTTTGGTGATAACACTAGCTCACTTCACTTAGCAGCTAATCCTAATTACCATGCTAGAACAAAGAATATTGAATTCCATATCACTATGTAAGAGAGAAATTGTTGAGCAAGGATATTCAATTATCCTATGTGTCTACTAATCTTCAATGTGCAGATATGATGACAAAATCTTTGGATAGTATCGAGCTAAGCAAATTTAGAGGCATGATTGGATTGATGGAAATCAAGGAAGAATGAAGACTCAAGCATGCTAGGCTTGAGGGGACCTATTGGTGCATTTTTCTCCAAGCCTAGTGCTTGATCATTTATCACTTTTGATATGTATACTCTCAATGAGAGAAGCCATAAGATCAACCTCTTGTAAAAGTGATTACTTGAAAAGTAATTATATTAAAAGTAAAAGCCAAAGAGAATCTCGCATCTCTGTTAGGTGCAAATCACGCATCTAAAGTTGGAGAAATCATTTAGATGACATTATCCTAGGTGGAAGGAACTTTTAGGTGGAATTCCCCCCAAAGTTTGAATTCAAATTTCTCTATATATGCACATGAGAAAAGTTGCAGAGTAGAGCAGACTTTTGTGCTACATTTAGAGGAGATTCTAACCAAGTAGTATGCTATTGTTGAAGCACACATTGTGCTTCTCCTTCCCTAGCTTCATATCCAATCAATTCATGTACCATATGTGCAATAGAGATTGATATTTTCAACCATATCTTGGAGTTCTCTTCATATATTGTTGGAGGTCATTTTTCACAGTTTCATTCAACTTTGATCATTGATTTCTCTGTGTGTACTTATTCTTTTGATGAGATTTAGATTGGCATGGGTAAAGTGATAAGTCTATTTGCTTCATCGCAATCTTCACCATGTTTGATTCATTATTATGTGAGCTACATCTATTTGAAGTGACCTATGTATACAGGCAGAGTATTCCTGAAAAGTCGGGATGACACCCCAATGTTCCTAAATTGATTTCTCTCACTATAGTCTATTAAAATTCATCAAATTTGTTGCTATAGGTTCTTCATATATCTAATTGAAAGTGTGAAAAATATCTCTGATCAATTCTTGGCAAGCTGTGAGCTCTGAGTGAAATTCTAGAGTGCTTTCATCCCAAAATAAAAAGTTTTTTGATCATCTGTTTTGTATCAAGTCATTTGTTTTGATGAATCAGTTTGATATTGATCTTCCAAGGTACTAAAGAGGTATTAATACAGGATTAGCAAGCTCAAGGTTTCTACTTAGCATTTTTTAAGTTACTTTGGTAGGTGTAGAGCACGTTTTTGCAACACTAGACTCATCTTTGGAGGTATCCACCATCTCTTCTCACATAACAAAATAAGAGAAGAGATAAGATACCACCGGAGACGTGGCAGTTTTTTTGCAAATAGCTACATCTTCAAGAATCATTTCCTCAGCAAAAGGTATACAAAATAATAGTTTATATTACTATGACTTATAATTCTTATATATTTTATAAATGTTTTATATTTAATCTATGTATTTTTGTTTCATTATATAAATCCAGGCTACTGCAAAGAAGAGTATTGAGTCAGGTCATATGTCGCATTTAGGCCAAATGGGCATCATGGGTTTGTCGCTATATTTGTAAGTATATATATTATTAAAAGTATATTTTTAATTTTAGTTTAAACACTAATCATTAATCTTTTTTATTTATTTAAATGCATCGAAAGGATTATGGTCGATATCCTATAAAACCAAAATCGATTTTGCTACACATTGTGGATACCAACGTCTAAGTGAGTAAATGCAAAATCATCCAAATTCTTTTGTAAGTATTACTAAATTTCTTATCATTATTTTATTTTTATTAATATTTTATATATTTTATTTATTTATGTTTGTTATATGTAATACAAGAGTATTATGGAGAGGCAGATATGGATGAGGTGGAGAGACAGACACAGGCATGATGATTTGGATCATCATAGAGTGCTCACACCTCTACACATGATGCCACTACAGATACATCAGATCACACGGATGATCGTGATGATGAGGCTGATCATGATGATGATCATGATGATTAGGACTTACATGATGATTGAATCGGTCCTGTAGCCCAATGCAAAATGTATGTTCCACTGCTCAGTTTATTGTTGAATTTACCTATTCACCTTGGAATAGAGTCATGCCAGTGATCAGAAGCCACTGATTCATGGAACTTCAAAACTCATGCTCGTTGTCAAGACCCCCAAAGTGTTCAAAATTTCAAGATAAACTACGACCTTCTTCCGTGTATCTATAGACAATGATTCATACTCATGAAGAGATTGTAGCCAACTGTATCTATCCAAGATTCCCTTGATCAATCCATAGACAAAAGGAGCATGTGCCATGAAAAAAATAAATTATTTAGGACTCCTATATACATGTTGGGTAATCTCTCTGCAATCTACTCACTGAAACCATGCAATGCTAAAAAATGGCAAAAGTATATTTTCCCCTATTGTGTATCCTTGAGAACTCTAGCAATTGTTACCGTAGGGTTCCCATAGGCACCCAATTTTGCAAATCAGAATCTCCCTCCATCTAGACAGTCTTTAGTTATCCAGGCCACTTCATCTTTTTTGCAACAAGATAGAGTGCCCGATCACAAACATCATAACTAACATCACATACACCAAAGTCAAGAATATTTTTCAGTTTGAGGATCAAGGATATGCAACTCTGGTGATGGTAGCACAACAATTATAGGCTTGACAACATCCTTAGCAAGTTCTGGTTCTATGTCCTTAAGGGAATTGGCAAATATTGCATCAGATGATTTATTTATCTAGTACAACTTCAGCCATACCCTCTTATTAGGGCATGTGGGATCCTCAAAACAAAAAGAGTAAAGACTCAAGTACCCATAAGACATTCTTGAGACCCCTGATCCTTGCTCGTTGGATAAGGTACTAGAGGTGTGCCATAATTCAAAATTATCATTGCTAAATGCTCAAGCTACTGATTCCAAACTACCCAAGAGGTGCTTGTTTCTCATTGATTCCAATGGGCTTAAAGGTTTCCATAGCTTTAGTACCAAAAAAGTGCATCCTAGGAGTGATGTGTATGCACCTTAAGCCCCCTCCCCCCCCCCCCCCCCCCCGCCGCTCCTCCAGATATATCCACAAACCACTCAAGAATTCTTCCTCCATCAACTCTTAAAAACCATTTTCATCTTTCCATTTCCTCTAGTTGCCGCATCATATTTCCACTTCTGCACGAGGAGATGTTCATTAAATCTGAAATCACAGTTGCCCTGCCAGGAAGGACATCCGCTTGGGAAACCAGCATCGAAAGGGCCTATACAACAGGCTTGAATCCAAACTCATTGGGAATATTTAGCGCTTCAACTAGATAAGAAATAGTATTCCATAGTTTGTAAAAATCACGACACCAACAGGTATTCATTTTGCCAAACAAGTGAACATTTTTTCCAAGACTTCATTCTGATTGTAAAATGTGGCTACGTCATTTAAGTACGTAAGAACTTGAGGATAACTAACCTTCCTAGCGCTACATTGTTGATCTCAATTCTTCAAAGTGCCACAGTAGTAGGTTACCGAGCAAAATATATTACATCATTACATGCCGATAGAGTTCCCGATTGTATGGGTCACAGAAAAGCACAAGAAAAGATTGCAGTAGATGTCAAAGTACTATGGCTCAGACAATCTTAAGAAAATGACTATGTATTTTCTTCAGAAAAGCACCATTAAATACTATGGAAGAATGGCAAAAAGAAAGCCCTATTCATGTACATGTGAGTACTTTGGTTTGATAGCCTGTGGAACAAGTAGAGATGAGCATCACTTTCAAGCATACCTTTGAACCCCTTGCGAGCCCGATTGAAGCATAAGAGGCTGCTGCTTCATGTCTTCATGTTGGTGGTTTATGTCTTCAGTCGAGAAAAGCTCCCATGTTTATGACTCCGAATGGGATCCGTGCCCATACAGCCTGAAGGTCTACCTAACTATTATAGTCCCTTCCCCCCTCTCGTTCTTCACCTCTCACCAAAGCTCAGAGAGTGAGCTACAGAGAGAGGGAAGGGAGAAGAGGGAGAAGACAAAAACACAGCAATAGAACTCCCCCAAACAACAGGAAAAAGAGAGATGCCCAATGCATGAGGGGTATTTTATTACCCCCATATGCCCCACACATCCCCCAACTTCCCCTTTTCATTAAATGAAGACAATTTTTACATATTTTACATGTGCTTCTTCCTGGAATAGTCAATGATGCACATGTGTTTTAAGACCCAAACCAGGGACAAAGGGGACGTGGATTTTACATTTTGTGGCCAAGGGTCCATGATGACAAAAATACTAAGGCACACTACATCCATATGAGAGGGTAAAGTTCCCATGAATAAAAGACCAAATACAACATCAAAATCTATTATCAAAGTGAGTAATATGTGGCCAAAATAGGATCAAATCAAGGGGTTATTAAAATAGCCATCTGTACCAAAAATAGCATTCTGTCTGCAAGTTTGGAGGTTAACATATCCCGCTATGCTTGGCTGGTGAGCTCCTGCAAACCAAAGTTATCAAAAACAAATAAATGCATGATGTCAGTCTAGACCACCTTCTCCTCTTTCCCCCACACTTAATCTCTTTCTCACCTCGCTTCTCACCCTTGTCACTTCTCCTACTCTACACTCCATTTCCACACCTTCTATCACACCTCATCAAGGCACTCTGGACTTTTTTCACCAAACCCCCTACACATACACACACCTATCACCAACTCCCACTACTCAATTCTTCTATCACCCATATCCTAATCGTCATCATCACACACCCCTCACACATACCTTCACCACTCTCCTACTCTCACTACGCATTAACCCTATCTCTTATCACCACACACAACTCCTCAAGGCTCTTCGGCCCTTACCCATACTCACTTCACTTCTCCACTTGACACACAAACTTTCCTCACACTTACACACACTTAACCATTAACCCACACCCATATACACACTACTCTACCCATACTCATTCACACTCACCATGGTCTAGCATCAACAATCACACATTTAATGTTGCTAGATAAGAATAGATGCAAAAAACCCCCCACCCAACTGGTGGGAAAACGTATGCTACACTCCCTCTTTCATTCCAACTCTTGTAAGTGCTTTTCCTCTCCTTCCTCAGAGATTTTCTTTTTGATCCCTTGCTTTGGAACAAAGATCTCCTATTTATTTTAGAGGCTACATCACCTTATTGCTCTAGATGCTTCCCAAGTACCTTGGCAAATTTCTCTTTTTACCTTTTCTTCTTTTCTCTGTGCCGTTTTTGATCCCACAACTTCTACCTCATCATATCCTTCTAGTGGTGTCAATGCCTACAGTGTCGCCTCGTGAACTTACGTAATGATGGCCTGATTAGCCATCATCAGGTTTTGGCCCAACATTTGTCACATTCTTTGGTTACTGAAACCCTTCTTCTTTCAATGCTTGGTGACTAATTCTCAAGCTTGACATTCTATTCATGAGGTAAATCAAGCTTCTTTAGAAGCATCTTCTCCTTGTGCTGTAGGATTTGTCCTATACATGATTCCATCTTTCGTTCAAGATCAATCTTTGGTTATTCAATAAGCACACCCTGTTCTTCAAAATATCCAACACTTGAGTCATGTTTTCAAGTTCACTCTCAACACTCAATATGGCCTAGTGCAATTATTTGAGACAAGTCTGAAGCTTACAAGTTTCTTGCACAATAACACAACAAAATTGCCCTTGTTCCTTCTCATACTCAAGCTCATTGCATTGCTCAGAATAGTTGCCAAGCCTTCTGAAAAGAAGCTTTCTCTTCCCAGCAAACATTGAGATTCACTTCACATTTATTGACCTGATGCTACAAAGATTGACATTCTTTGATCCTCTCATGACACTCAAGTGAAATCATCTCATGGATGTGTATGTTTAGATCTAGTTCTAGCTTCACGACCTATTGTTGCAACGATTCAAATTCACTGGTCCTCTCCTTTTGCTCAACCAAAATTTTCTTCTCACTCTCTTGATGGATTGAGACATGTAGTTGTAGCCCTTCACACCTTCTTAGTGTAATTCAAGAGATGAATTGCATTAGCAAGCCCATCCTTCTAACAATTTAGAGATTGCTTACTTCCATTCATTTTTGACTTCTCCAAATTCATTTGGATGGCAGAGATGCTCAAACACATGCATTGATAGCTTTGTTTGTCAAACGTGCCATTATTCCTCAGATTCGCTCTTGCTAAACAATAACGGATGCTTGGGATAATACACTTACCACTTTATACTAGGAAAGGAGTGAGGCTCATATTGCTTACCTTCCAAAACACTTGGAGATTGAGCACATGAATGAAGGAGATTCAATGGATTTTTTTTTTTACAAAGGTCAAAGAATTGAAGGAGCAATTGATTTTTGCTTATGAATTCTTGCTTGACAATTCATTTGTGTAGACTGTTTTGAATGGTCTTCTAGATTCATATCATAGTCTTTCTTCTACTCTTTGATTGATGATAAAAGGTAATCCAAATGCATTAATATTTTAGGAGTTAGTCTCTATTCTGTTGCAAGAAGATTAGTCTAGGTAGAACAAGTCCATTATGCATGTTGTAGATCAAGCTTTCCTGGCTAGTTTGGAGGGCAAAGGTAAATGGGGCTCTTCTACTCGTAAGCAAAAATCTACTAATTTTGCACAATCAAAGAAGGATGAAAGAGATGAGAAGAAAACACAAAAGCAAAAAATGTTTTGCAAATACTGTGAAGGTAATGATGTCATAAAGAGTTGTCCAAAGCTTGCCCCAAAAGAGACAAAGAAGGAAGAGGCTGAAATGGTTGTTGCAAAGGCATTTACACCCAAAATAGATTCCACTAATCTTATGTAGAATGAAGAATGAGCATTTACTATTGTTTGCAATTTTGACCCATCTGCACATGAATAGTGTATGTCTGTAGTAGACTCAGAGGTTTGGTACTTTGATAATGGGCAACCAAACATATTACCTCATAGTGCAGTTTCCTCACTTCACTTGAGCCTATCCCTATAGAGAATACTATCACATGCATCAACAACTAGTCTTATCCTATTATGGGAGTTGGTAAGATCATTTGTCCTACTGTTGATGGTAGTTCTTTAACATTTTTAGATGCTTTATTTGTGCTAGGGATCAAGAAAAATCTATTATCAGTTTCAACATTATCCAAGATTGGCTTCATCATGAAATTTGTTGATGATAGATGTACAATTCATGATCTATCAAATGGTGACATCATTATTGCTTCCAAAAATTTATGTCGTGGGCTATATAATATCATAGATTATGCAAAATTTATGAATGATTTAGCATGTGCAGTTCAAGATTCTCAAGCTATGTTAGACGTAAATCTTTGGCTTTCACGCTTTCTCCATCTAAATTTTGTAGTTTACTATGCCTTCAGAAATCTGAAATGGTGTCTTGTTTGCCCAAACTTGAGGCACTTGGTAAACATGTATGTAAAGGTTGTATTTTGGACAAAATTTAGTGTTCCTCCTTCCCAAAAGATGGATCAGCTCGAGCTACTAAAAAATTGCAACTTGTTCATAGTGATGTATGTGGTCCTATGCAGACACCTTCTTTTGGGAACTATCTTTACTGTGTGACTTTCATCGATGATTTTTCTAGGCATGCATGGGTATATCCATTGAAAGAAAAGGCCAAAGCATTTATGTGCTTCAAACAATCTCTATTTTGGGCTAAAAATCTATCAGCATGTAAAATGGGCACCCTCTGTTTTGATCGAGGGGGGGGGGAATATATGTCTTCAGATTTTAATGCATTTCTGGCTGAATGTGGGATACAACATCAGAGTATAGTGACGTATACCCCTCAAAAGAATGGAGTTTCTAAAAGGAAGAATAGGTCACTCATGGAGATGGCAGTGTGTATGGTCAAGAGTCAAGCTTTACCACATAGTTTTTGGCTTGAGGTTGTTATGTGTGCAAGATATATACTTAAAAGGTGTCCCACTAAAGAATTTCAATATATCACTCCATATGAGGTTTGGCATGGTTGTAAGCCATTTGTTGCTCACGTGCATGTTTTTGGTTATCTGACATATGCATTAATGTATCAACAACAATGCAAGAAATTGGATGATAAAGTAGTGAAATGTATATTTTTGGGTACAGTTTTGAATGCAAAGGCTATCATCTATATCATCCACATACTAGATGCATTTTGGTTAGTCGTGATGTTGTTTTTGTGGAAGATGATATTCATCCATTACTTTCATGGGAGACATTAGTTAGCTTCAAAGACATGTATGACAGTTTGTTGCCTCTTTTTATAGGTGAACATGCTAGTGCTGGTCCTAATGAGGCAACTTCTTAGCCCTTACAGGATTCATGTAATGATGCAAATCATTCCATTTTTTATGCAGATTTACATGATGCACTTGTTTATGAGAGAGCTGATATTGAGGAGGCAAAAACTATCCCAAAATGGTTGGTCTAGACTTTGCATGATAGCAAACTAGATGCATCTCTATCATATCATACTCGTTCAGGCTCTAATAGTGCTTGTTTTGCATCAGATTGCTATGCTATGGCTGCCTGGAGTCTTTCTGATGAGAATGAGCCAGTTTAGTTTGACAAAGCATAAAATTCAAAAAAATGGATGGCTACTATGCAATCAGAATATGATAATATCATGAAAAATGGTATGTGGTCTTAATGTGACTTGCCCATTGGTAAGAAGACCACTGGCACTAATTGGGTATACAAGTTGAAGCGTAATCATGATGGAAGAGTTGACATGTATAAAACTAGGCTTATTTCAAAGGGTTATGCTTAGGAAAGAGGCATTGATTTTGATGAGACATTTGCTTCTACATGTCGAATGACTACTCTTCATATCATATGTGCACTTACAGCTCATCATGGTTGGAATGTACATGAGTTAGACATTAAAATTGCATTTCTGAATGGTGACTTGCACGAAGAAGTGTATGTTTTTCATCCCTATGGCTTTGTGCAGAAAAGGGCATGAAAAACAAGTATGCAAGTTCAAAAAGACATTATATGGTGTGAAGCAAGCACCACGTGCTTGGTATGAAAAAATACATGCGTACCTGATTGCACATGGTTTTGAGAATAGTCCAACTGAGAGCACCTCATATGTTAAGCATGCAAATGATGTGCTTTTGATCATTGTTGTTTATGTTGATGACATGCTACTCACTGGTCCTCATGAAAAGCATATTACTAGTTTAAAGGCTGATTTGCATGCATCATTTGAGATGTCAAATTTGGGGCCTTTGAATCACTATTTGGGCATTTAGTTTATGCAAGTTAATGGCAGAATAGCTTTGTGTCAAACAAAATATATTGACACATTATTGCAGCATTTTGGCCTTGAAGACTGTAAACCTATTGCCACTCCTATGGAAACAAGTTTATGGTTGAGTCTTCATGATGTTGGAGATGCAATTGATGTTGATCTCTATTAGCAAGTTGTTGGGTGCTTGATTTACTTATGCATTACTTGGCCAGATGTTTAGTTGGCTGTCTCATAGATGAGCAGGTTTATGCATTGCCTAGGTGTCAAGCATTGGCAGGTGGTTAAGAAGATCTTTCCCTACTTGAGTGGCACCCGACTACTTGGATTGTTTTATCCCAAGGGGAGTCACTACTGCCAAATTTACATGCTTTTTTTGACTGTGACTAGGTTGTTTGCTATGACACGAGTGTGTGCACTAGTGGCTTTTGCTTCATGCTTGGTAGCTCATGTATATTCTTGTTGAGCAAGAAGCATCCTATTATGGTAACTTCCAGTTGTGAGGCTGATTATAGGTAGCTTTCATAGTGACTACTGAGTGTTTGTGGCTTACATGCATTATGGTTGATTTGAGTGTTGGCCAGTCTTCTGCCACCACCATCTTCACTGACAGTCAGAGTGCATTTGGAGTTGTGAGGAACTGTGTGTTCATGCTCGCACTAAGCACATTGAGATGCACTATCATTATGTCAGGGAGAGGTTCTCTGCTAGAGAGATCAATTTGGCATATGTGCCCATAGAGGAGAACATTGTAGACCTTTTCACAAAGGCTCTACCTAGGGAGAAGGTTGAAGCTTTTCACAAAGCTCTAGGCTTTTTCCTTTTGTGGATTTATTCCACATAGCTTGGCACTTCCTTATATATGAGTGTCAGCTTCTTATTCATCACATCACTTCTAGGGGGGATATGTTGATATATTTAGGTAGTGATGTGTGTGAACACACTAGGACCATCGGGGTACTTTTTTCCCTCTTTAGGAGGTCCTCCCCCTTGTATATATGCTTATTACCATAATGGGCTACTTATCTTTGTACATTCTCTTAGTAATACATTCAGTATTGTGTGTTGTGCTCCAAGCTTCTTCTTCTTCTTCCTTGTGTTGTTCACATGCTTCCACAGACCTCAAACTCTAGCACTCACATCTACCTTATTGATATGTTCCTGGTTTGGATTTTTTATGCTAATAAATGCTCATGATCCTTCTTGCTACAAAGAGGCTATGCAAACAAAGGATCATGTCAAGTGGGAGCATTGAAGAGTGAATATAATTCTATCCACAAGAATCGTAGCTTGGATTTGGTACCTTTGCCAAAGGGAAGGAAATCTTACCATGTAAATGGGTATATTCACATTGGATATTGATACTCTAAAGTATAAAGCATGAATCATTCCAAAGGGTTTTATGAAACAACATTTTGTTGATTTTGAGGAAATTGTCTCTCCAGTAGTCAAAATGACTACACTATGCATGTTGTTTGGATTCATTGTAATGGAAGACTTAGAGCTAGCAGAAATGGATGTGAAAATTGTTTTCTTGAATGAAGATCTTATAGATGAGATCTATATAGAACTACTAAAGCGTTATGTAGTACCAGAGAAAGAGAATTTACTTTGTATTTTGAAGAAGAGCTTATATGGATGTAAATAGTCCCCTAGACAATGGTAAAAAAGTTTGATGCTTATATGAAATCTCAAGGCTACTATCCTAGCAATGAGGATCATTATCTCTATGCAAAGAGAGCTTAGATGGCAGCTTGATATGCTTGATACTTTATATAGATGGTATGTTGATTGCTAGGAAGGCCTCTAATTACTTGTCCTTGCTCAAGAAGAAGTTGCATGAGACATTTGATATGAAGGATTTTGGGGATGCCAAATAGATTCTTGGCATGTACATTACTTGTGATAGGAGTAAAAGATGCATATACCTGTCTTAAAGTGAGTACATACCCAAAGTACTTCACTGACTTCACTAGTTCAATACGCAAGATTGTAAGGCACTAACTACACCTTTGCCTACGTATGTGAAATTGATTAAAGATAATGGCCCCAAATGAGATGATGAAAAGGAATTCATGACCTAAATTCCTTATCAATGTGTTGTTGGTAGTCTCATGTATGCTATGGTAGCTATAAGACTAGACATTGCATTTGTAGTGGGAGTTGTCAATAGATATATGTATAGTATTTGCAAGAAGCATTGGGAAGCGACCAAGATGATGTTTACATATCTGAGTGGCACTAAGGACAAGTTTCTATTCTTGGGTAGAGGAGATGCATCTAGAATTTGTTACATAGATTCTTATTATGATGGTTGTGTAGAAAATCTAAAGTCTACATTATGGTACATTTTTCACTTTGGTGGAGATGCTATCTCTTGGAGATCGCATCTTCAAGAATTTAGAGGTCTTTCAACTACAAAAGGAGAGTATGTTGTAGCAAGTGAGGCATGTAAGGAATCATTATGGATTTCTTGTCTTTCTTGCGATATGGATATACCTCAACATGTACCTCATTTTCTTAGTGATAGTGAGAGTGTGTTGGGGGATTCTTGGACAAGAAGGGATTTGAGTATGTGTAGGAGAAAAGGGAAAGACAAGAAGAAAGATACACACTGGAAGCCTTTGCCGATTGATTATAATAAGACAAATACATTGTTGAAGTACAATACAATCCAATGCTTCTGTGCAAAATCCCATAGAGTGCTTAATTACAAAATGCCAAATACCCAAGGGACTTGTTGCTGCCGGCCTCCTCTGCACCAAACCTCCACCTTCTCCAAGCCTGCACTTGTGCACACCTTGCACCAAGCTTCCACTAAGGGGGAGGGATGGATACCTTCTGTTGGCACGCACACACTTCAATAAGACCTTGGGATCCTTGGGGGACTAGCTTAGCACTTCTCTGCACACTTCCTTGGTCACTCTTCATGCACACCTTGCACTTCACATCTCTTGCCTTGCTTAGACTTCTCTCTCTTGCCTTGCTTAGACTATGCTCATACCTCTTAGTCTTAGACTTGTCCAAGAATAGTCCTTGCCTTGATTTGAGTGTTGATTCACATACACTCCTAACTGCAAGAGTATTTGGGTGCTCACTTTGATGTCCCGAGATCGTCTCCAAAAGTGGAAGCCAATGAATCCCTGTTTTGTCCTGTAGTGACTTTAGGCTAAAACAAAAATTTTAATTTGGGGGCCATAGTTTCACTTCTGCGTACGTTGCCGCTTCACATACCTTCACATTTTCCTTTTAAGTCTTCACTTGTGCACTTAAGAGAGGGTTCACCTGAACCTTCCAAAACACTTTAAAAACCCTTTGAACCTTAGGGAAATTAGAGAAATACCTTTGCAACCTACACCCACTTTCTTCAATTCACCCTTTGTGGACAATTACTTGTGCACTACCTGTGCACCTTGACACCTGCACTTCGAACACTTCTACTTTGCCCATGTTGAATTTGACCTTGACCATGTTGACTTTGACTAGTTTGACTTTGACCTTTTGATTGCATTTGACTTTGACTATGGTTGACTTTGGCCAATATGACTTTTATGGGCTCAACACAATGCCATCATTTTTGCTAAGAATCTAGTCTACCATGCAAAGACCGAGCACATTGAGGTGAGGTATCACTTCATAAGAGACTACTTAACCACTAAGTGCATTATTCTTGAGAAGGTTCATACTTGAGAAAATATTTCAGATGCATTGATGACAACTCTACTAGAGGATAACTTTTGACACTTTTGTCACTTGATGGGAGCCACTTGATTCAAGATCTTGCACAATTACTTGTACATCGTTTAACATGTTCATCAAGTGGGAGGTATAATTTGTATACTTACACTTAAGAATCCTTTAACATTCTTTATTTTTTCTCCCATAGTTCACTTTGGACATATTGGCCTTTAGTAGGATAGTTTTACCATTAGTGTGCATGTAAAAGGCAAAATTTCTGCCATAGACTTTTGTATATGTTCATTAATAGAACATATATTGGCCTAGTCAGCCACAAACACAATGTTTGATCGCATTGTAAAACCTAGGAAATCAGATCTCATGCCCTCTACGTACTATATAGGTCTACCTATTGTGCACATCTATTCAGAGCATCATGGTTTTCATCCGAAGCTCCATTTTCCACCATGAGGGCATGGTTGCTAAGCTCCCGCAAAGTGGAATCCACAATGGTGCATGACCATTGCACCCCTTTAGTATTGTGCTCCAAGTTCCTTATTCTTACTTGTGCTATCTCTATACTTATGTAGACCTCGAACTCCAAAAATTGGTATTAGAGCAAGTCGTTGCTTCATCTATGGCATCCTTGACACCCCTTTGATCACAGTCTTAGAATAGCATAGAAATTGGTGAGCATACTCGAGGCAATTAGGACTTCAAAACAACATGAATTTGTGGCATTGAAATTTTGATTTGAGCTCATTTCCCCCTTCAAATGCACTATCAGAGTGACTATGTAGGCAAGTTTTTCCTTTTTTTCCACACACACACACACATGTGTGTGTGTGTATGTGTGTGTATAGGTTTTGGTTTCTTGATACAAGTAACTCAAAGCCTACTAGAGGCTTAGTAGAGGTTTATAGGATGTTTTTGTTTTTGACTTTTTGCGATATAGTCAATTTTGTGCATCAGGGTACTTAGTTAGTGGCCATGGATCATTATACCAAGCAAGAAATGAGGCTCGTATTGCTTATGGCCAAACATAGTTGAAGAGTGAGAATATGAATGAAGGAGATTCAATGGATAGTTTTTTGACAAAGATCAAAGATTTGAAAGAGTAGATGATTTTTGCTAATGAAATCTTGCTAGATAGTTCACTTATGTAGACTATTCTTAATGGTCTTCTAGATTCATATGAGAGTTTTTCTTCTACTCTCTTACAACGTTATACCAAGCATGAAATGAGGCTCATATTGGTTGTGTCCAAAAATAGTTGGAGAGCTAGAATATGAATGAAGGAGATTCAATGGATAGTTTGTGACAAAGATCAAAGATTTGAAGGAATAGTTGATTTAGGCTAATGATATCTTGCTAGATAGTTCACTTTGTATGCATACACACTGTAGGTGTAGTGGGTGCTCCAAGGCTAAGAAAAGGGGTCTACCCTATGTCACTATTTTGAGAGAGCTATGCAAGCTCCGAATTTGTAAGTCCCCATGTCATTCTAACAATTCTATTTCAATCAAGTTCATTTATCCAATTTCTCCTATCTCCACTACCCTCAACCTTTGCTTATTCTATCCAGTATGCTCTCTCTTCTTCTCTCACTCCTTCTAGCATAAATTAAGCTTCCCACTAATGACTGATACTTCCTCATATCTTTAAACTCTGCACCACCATATTTGCTAAGTTTATGATTTACTTCAAGCGGTGTTGAAGCTTCTCTGCAATTCTCCATATTAAACTTCTTCAATAAGTTTAGGAGATACCTTTCTTGTGAAACATATATACCATGATCTGTATATGTAACTTCCATTCCAAGAAAGTATGACAACTTTCCTAGGTCACAGATCTTGGATTCTTTTTCAAGCAGTCTCTTTACCTCTTTGATTCCTTCATCTGAGGTTCCTGTGATTATTATGTCATCTACATAAATACAAATGTAGATCATACCTTCATCCGTTTTCTTGATCAGTAGACTTGCATCTACCTTTGAGCTTTGATATCCAAGTTCATTGAGATACTTCACAAGTCTGTAATTCCAAGCTCTTGGAGCTTGTTTCAGTCCATAGAGAGCTCTTCTTAATCTGCAAACATGGTTTGGGTAACTGGAACTTACAAACCCTTCAGGTTGTTCCATGTAAACCTCATCTGATATATATCCATTCAAAAATGCATTCTTTATATCTAGTTGACTTAGCTTTCATCCTTTTGATGTTGCTATAGCAATCAATGTCCTTATGGTTGACATCTTTGCCACCGGACTAAATGTCTCATCATAATCTATGCCATATGTCTCAGCATAGCCTTTGACAACCAGTCTAGCTTTGTATATGGCTATCCTTCCATCTGCAAGTTTCTTGACTTTGTAAACCCATATTTTTCCAATCACTTTCTTACCATTCGGTTTTGGAACAAGTTCCCAAGTCTTGTTCTCTTCAAGAGCATTAAACTCTTCTTTCATTGCTTCTTCCCAATTTTTCTTACCTTTTGCTTCACTGTAATTCAGGGGTTCTTCATCCTCCTTTACTAAGTAAGCATAGTTTTTTTGAGTCAAATACGAAGTATCATAGGAATACCTTGTTGGTTGTTTCCTAACTCTGTTTGACCTTCTTGGTTCAAACTCTTCATGTGTATTTGAATACACATCTTCATCAAATCTTGATCCATCTTTGTTTCTCGTACCTGATCCCATCCTGGATGTACTTGCTTGCATATGATCTTCATCTCCATTTACCTGCATATGTGATTTACCTTTTTCATTTCTTCTTATCTCTTCTTCAAGTGTTTCAACACTATGTTCTTTATCTGTATACCAGCTTTTTCCTTCATCAAATGTCACATCTCTGGAAACAGTAAACTGTTTGGTTAGAGGACTCCATAACCTGTAACCCATCTGCTTTTCATCATATCCGATGAACACATATTTTTCAGCTTTTGGTTCAAGCTTATGTCTCAACTGTGATGGCACATAAGCACAAGCAACTGATCCAAACACTTTGCAATGATCAAGTGTTGGTTTCTTGCCCCACCAAGCTTCATAATGGGTCATCCCATTTAAAGTTGTACATGGTAATCTGTTTACCAGGTATGTAGCTGTATTTACACCCTCAGCCCAAAGATAGTTTGGACAATTCTTCTCCTTTAGCATCGCTCTTGAAAACTCAACTAGAGTTCGGTTTCTTCTTTCTGCTACTCCATTTTGTTGCGGTGTATACCTACAAGTTAGATCTCTTTTGATACTTGCATTCCACAGATAATCATTGAACTCTCGAGAAAAATATTCTCCTCCTCCATCAGACCTTAGTCTATTGAGTTTCTGTCCTGTAAGTCTTTGAGCATATGCATGAAAATGTTTGAAAGCTCCAAACACTTCTGATTTCTCTTTCAAAACATAAAGAGTTACCATCTCATTGCATCATCAATGAAAAGAACATAATACCTCGAGCCACTGATAGATCCTTCTTTCGTCGGTCCCCATAAGTCTATATGTATGAGTTCTAGCACACCATCGTGTTTGTAACCATTTTTCTGAAATGGTAACCTGTGGGCTTTTCCCATCTAACAGGCTTCACATTTGTGAATCATATGTTGGTTCTTCATGTTTGGTAATCCTCTCATGGATTGTTTCTCCACCATAGCTTTGATTCCCTTTTCATTAAAATGTCCTAGCCTCTTATGCCAGAGGTCTAGTTCTGTAAATACCTCATCACCATGTGTGATTAAGGCTTGACCAACATTCCCTTGTACTTTCAGAGTAAAAAGTCTACCTTCCTTTTTACCATGGACAATTTGTTTGTATCCTTTCTCTGGATCTTCGACAAATACTCCTTCATTTGTAAACCTGAATTGGAAACCTTTTTCTACTATCTGACCCACACTGATCAGATTCTTCTGGATTGTTGGAACATACAAAACATTTGTTAGTAGGTCAGCTCCATTCTTTTCTCCATCTGTCTTCAAATCTTGCTCAAACGTTAGCATTAGTCCAAGCAACTGATTCAAATCCGGTACAAAATGATTTAAAGACAATTCAGTTGAGAGTACGAAAGGTTTCCACCTTTCATCTCCTCTCAAACCTTTAAGCACTTGCGCTATTAACCTCTCGTCTTTGATATCTTCACCAATCGATCCAAGACTATCTGCCAAGTCCTTCATCTTAGTGACATAATCACTAATGCTTTGACTTTGCTTTTTCTTGAATGTTGTGAACTCTGACCATAAGCTAGCCTCTAGCTTTCGTAGTATTTTGGAAGTGATCTTCCAATGCTCTCCATATATCTTCTACTTTCTCCAGACCTCTAATATGTGGTAGTAGATGATCTGTAACAGTATTATAGATATACGCTCTTGCCGTTGCATCTTTCTTCTACCACAGCTTCAAGGCTTCTAATTCTTCTTTCTTCGGTTGACTATCATCTTCGAAAGTCGGCTTTCTTTCTTCTCCTATCACATATATCATTAAGTCTTTACTCATAAGTAAAGCTTCCATTCGCATTACCCATGCCAGATAATTATCTCTGTCCAATTTATCAATTGAGACATGATCTGCCATGATCTTCTTGTTTCTATTACTTTCGGTGAGTGTAATGTTAAAAGGTTTTACCTTTTGTAAACCTTTACCCTTGAGAATTACTTCAGAACATTTCTTGACGTTGTTTGTTTTTTATCACCTCAGCTTTCACCTTCCTTTTTGAAAATTCTTCAAATTCTCTTTCTGTTTCTTCTTCTGAGAAACCTTTTTTGCTCTTTAAAACCTTTTCTGTTCTAGTACCACTTGTGGATCTTACCACTCTGATATCACTGTTGATTAACCTGCTCTAATATCACTTCTTGGATCTTACTTGCTCTGATACCACTGTTGTGGTTAACCTGCTCTGATACCACTGTTGTGGTTAACCTGCTCTGATACCACTGTTGGTGTAGCGCTAATTGCGGAATTTGCTTACACCACAAAAACTAAGCTAGAGTGATGTTAGAACACCTCTATAATCATCAGTAGCTTAGCAAACTTTCTGAAACCGAAAACTTATAACTGTATCTAGTGAACACTGAAAAATCACTTTACAGAAAGCTTCACGTTTCCTTTAAGCTTCAATTCTGAACTGATTTACTCTATTCTTTACACTACTCTATTAGCTTACAGTTAAACAATCTTTGTGTCACTTAACTTGTCAAAACTGTGTTTTAAACTCACCAAAATTCCATCGGAAAATTCACCAGACTATCACTGGAATTCCACCATAATTATACCAGAATACTACCGAAATCAACTGCAATTTTGTTTGTAGTTACTTCAAGTATGTATACATGAAGTAATGAAGTGATACGTGAACTTTCTTCACTGAATGAACTCTATCTGAAGTTTAAGAAAAAACTTCATCAGTAATGGATGCCTCTTTCCGGTCAGACTTTGTACTGTGTGTACATATCCATTTCATCGAAATCTTTGATCAGTTTATAGTTGAGACTTATAGCTACAAGATAAGCTATATCTCATACAAAACTTTACACTGTACTTCGAGATCTAGCTCATAGAAGTACCGGAAAACATTTACTGAGATTACTGTAACTGTTAACTAACTTTTCACAGTAACATGAAAATTCTCAGATTTCTTCACATATGAAGAATGTGCTCAAACTTTCACATGAACATGTGTTTTCTATTAGAGAAGATGTGTACAAAATATATTGGCCTCACTTTGCTCATAGCTATGGAAAACTCTCCTACTCTGAGTAGTTATTCCTTACCATCTCTCTCAGATGAATACCCGACATTTCAGGTTTTGTTA
Organism: Ceratopteris richardii; assembly: GCA_020310875.1. Taxonomy (NCBI): domain Eukaryota; kingdom Viridiplantae; phylum Streptophyta; class Polypodiopsida; order Polypodiales; family Pteridaceae; genus Ceratopteris; species Ceratopteris richardii. The sequence continues at coordinate 30,340,126 of CM035422.1, forward strand.
TTCATCTCTACATATGCGATCTATGGCGTCTTCTACTCTATGCTATTCTTTATCTCATATGTGCACTTCTTTTCTACACTACATTTCGGTTCTATGCTCTCTCTTATATACATTTTGATCCGGTTTCAACAGACTCTAATTCTGGAAGTTTCTACGCTTGTATAATACAGACGTGAATTTGTCCCTTCACTAAGGCTTTAGTTTTTCTTCTGAATGCTTTGTTTCTGCTTTCCTTTACCTTCATGTCATTATGCATAATTAGTGAGTGAATCTTCAACATTTAAGAGCTCTATAACTAATATGACCAAATCTAGCATGTCATAACTTCATGTTCTCCATAGGTTCTAGCAGACCTAGCAACGTTAGCATGACTACTTTTGGATAACACAAACATGCCACTTCTATTTTCACCTTGAAGTAGAAAATGCTCCTCATCAGGTGAGAGGATCTAACATGACTCTTTCTTAGAAACAACTTTATAACCATCTCAAAAGAAAGTAGAGGTTGAGAGAAAATTCTTCTTCATGTCTGAAACATAAAGTACATTAGAAATTGTGAATTTTCCACTTGCTCTTGACTTAAGGTTCACTTCTTTTCATACCAATTCAAGATCTTCCCCAGGGGCACACATCGCAAGTTAATAGGAACTCTCATTGGTTCAGTGAAGTCACAGGACCCCTTGGGGATGGCACCTATTTCTGGGAGTCCGCAATAGAGTTTAATGGAGAGTGGGGCCATTACCATTTCTTTACGTGAGAGTTTGAACAACTTCAAAACAAAGAGGGATTACAGTTGGTTTGGAGGAAGGCCAGATTGGAAAACTATTTCCATGCTCAGTTACTGAAGCCTGACTTCTTGAGGTGTTCATATTTGGTTAGCACACTCACTCCTAGCCGAGATAAGAAAGGGACAAGCACCTTTGTGCTTCCATCTCTTACACAAGGGAATGAACTTAAGCATTTTAAATTAACCAACAATATGGTGAGAGAAGCTCTAGACATGAGAGGCATGCATATCCCTACTTAGAAGGAGACAATGATCCCTGAGAATATGAAGAATAGGAACCTCACTAAGCTGAAGGACATGGTGGCAAAGACCCTGACTATTTCCATCCATCTCCAAATGTGCAGACAACATTTTGCATTCTTGGCCCAAGAGAGATTTACAATGCCACCCAAGAAGATCTGGTTTAGCTTACATTTGCCAGAAACACTAAACCTTACGATCAACATGCCACATTGGATTATTGATCAGATCCATCTTGCACATCAGCATTGGTATAAGAAACAAAAGTCGGTACTATATGGATGTTGTGCACTCACTAGAATTGTGTTCCGGTGCCTTGCATATGATGTGCCCATCCAAAGAGCACTCGTTTGGACTAGGGCACAAGAATTTCAGCGAAGGGCATCATCCACAAGGCCCCCATCAAAGAAAATGAGAGGCACTATTCAAGTGCCATGTGCACAGCGTAGGGGCGCTACATTGACACTAGAGGTGACTCCATCACCCCAAAGGCGCATACGACCCTTCACCATCCGATTACCAAGGCAAAGTGCGGAGGGGCCTAATCTTATCTTTCCACTGATCCCCACTGATCTAGAGTTTCCTCAAGGCTTCACACTTGAGGATTTGACTGATGAAGAAGTAGCTAGAATGATCAATGAAGCAAACTTGGAGATAGAAATGGAGCCGGTAAGTGAACAACAAACTGCTACGGACCAACTTGAACCAACTCAACCAATTGTTGTGGAAGTGGATGAAGATGAGGAAGAGTCTGACAAAGATGAACAAGATGAAGATCAGGAAGGACAACATGATGAAGAGAAGCACAAATATGTGCAACGTGTTATACCAGAACTCACGGGAGCCCCAACATACATGGTACAAATCCTTAGGGGAAAAAAAGAACCCTGCATGGGCCTTTTAGATTAGAGAGTGATTAGTGATGGAACAATCAGAAGAGGGTGGTGGCCACAGTCTAGGCTCTTAATCTACTAGGCTAGCTGTAGGCTTCCCTTGGTTTGGGACAGTCAAAACCACAAAAACATGCTAAAATTCGTGGTTTTGTTCCTCAGGTAGTTTTTCAAAGACATTGGATTCAAACTCAACCCTTGGATGCCTTCAAAATTCAATGGCTAAGATTATTTCTTAAGAAATGGCGGGCCACTTTAAATTATAGCCCTTAGATTTTTCTTACATCTAATGGATGTGCTTGCTCCAAAAGAAAAAAAGACGCCTTCAATTTGAGCCATTGGATCTTGAAAGAAATAAATGGATGAGATCTTGATCCTTACATGGATCACTTGCTATTCAATCCACACCATCATTCCTCCTTTACATCCAATGGACAAAAAGCTATGCGAATCGTGAAGATCTTTCTCTCTCCTACCACAAATTTTCGTGCCCTTGTCTTGTAGTGACAATGTGTGCAGGTATTTTGTCTTTTAGTGACAGTACATTAGCCTTCAATCTCCACCATCTAAATAAAATGTGATTCCACAGCTGAGATCAGGCACAAGTGGTGATATTTTCTGCTCTCTCTTCACGTGCCTGTTCCTATTTTTGTCCTTTATTACCAGAGACTGTGGTCCTATTTTGTCTTCTAGTGCCCATTTTTTCCAATTCGATCGTGACCATACAATCAAGAAATTCAATGGTTAAAAATGCACCCAAATTCTCCCTTCGAAGATTCTTCTTTTTTATTCTTTATTTTAATTGACAATACCACTAGTGGTATTTCCCAACCTCTTAATCCAGATGATTAGCCATTTTAATTCCTTAAGATTACGAATCCTTACAAGGCCCATGCCGGGCTCACTTTTTCCCTTAATGTACGTAGATTGCACAATAATATGAACTTGGTTTATGAACAACATAGACTATCCTTGGCATTTGGGAAAGCCCTAATGAACCAGATGCTTGAGGAAGGAGGTGCGGATGACCAGTTCATAGCTTCCCTCAACTTGCTTGTGGATGCATTGGGAATACAAGAGGCAATTCACACCACCCTCGCCCACTCTCAAAGATTCAAACAAAGATGCAGGACACGACCACCAAGGTCAGGAAAGCACATACACATTGTAGTTTTAGAACCACACGATACCACTTCCACGACCACCGCCACGATATACACCACTCAACATATCGAAGAACACCACACGTCAAGTGCACCACCATCCCCACCCTTAGCACCCTCCCCTCCGACTCCACCCCCCTCACCTCATACCAAAACCAACATTGTCTCTACTATCACAACCATTATCGAGAGTGATGGCACATTTGGTTCTTGCCAGCTCATTCATTTGTGGACATTAGATTTTTCCTTATATATTGGTCTTTATATATTGCATTTGTTGTATTCTTGTTTTGTAGGTCATTTTTATACATTCCTTTTATGTAATAGAAGAAGAAGAAGAAGAAGAAGAAGAAGAAGAAGAAGAAGAAGATCATTCTTCCTTTCCTCAATATGAGTGTGTGCTTCTCTTTGATTGTGAGAGTGTGTGTGAGATCTCTTCTTTATCTCCTTCCTCATGACATTTGGGATTGCAAGCCAATCTCTACACTAGTTTAGATGGGATTTAGGTTCTCAGTTGAGGATTTTGGTGATGCGTTTGACACTTCTCATTATCAACAAGTTGTGGGATGTCTTATATATGCATGCAACACAAGACCAGATATATACTATGCACTTTCTGAGTTGAATGCATTCATGCATAGCCCTAGTACTAAGAATTGTCAAGCAGTGAAACATGTGTTTAGATATCTAAAAGGCACTTTGAGTTTAGGTCTCTCTTATGGTAGAGGTATTCAACCATGCTTGCGTGCTTCTATAGATAGTGATTGGGTTGGTTGTTATGATACTTGTGTGTCCACTAGTGGTTATTTCTTTGACCTTGAAGACTCATGCATATCTTAGTTGAGTAACAAGAAACCTACAGTGGTGACACCTACTTGTGAAGATAATTAGATGGTGGTTTTCACACCTACACTAGACTGTAAATGGTTGAGATACATATTGATGGATCTCTGCATGGAGATTGATGCTGCTATGCATGTTCTCATTGATGGTCAGAGTGCATTGGCTATTGCATAAAACCTAGTGTTTCATGCACCAACCAAACATATTGAGGTGCATTATCACTATGTGAGAGAGCACCTTCATGCAAGAGATATTGATTTGGTATATGTGCCTACACAAGATAATGTGGTAGACATATCTGCCAAAGCTCTTCAAGAAGAAATGTTTGAAGATTTCCACAAAGCTTTAGGCTAGTTGCTTAGTGGGAGCTGATTTTTCAATCCCCATAATTGTTCACATCATCTACTGTAGGGGGGGTTGTTACACTTATGTGTTCCATGAGTAGCTTTGGTGTGAACTTTTTCCCTATACATGGGCACCTTTTACTCTAGTGTTGGCTATTTTCTCCCCATGTTGCCACATACATGATTCACTCATATGTGATGGTACTTTGTATATGAGGATATTATTAAGCTCTTACTTCTCTTTTTTCATCTTCAATAGAAAGAGCTATTCTAGACATCCATCTTCTCTATGTTTCTTGCTATGTTTGTGCTCCTTGTATGTGCTTCTCATGTCACTCATGCTCTACACATACCCAACAATAAAATTTCTTGGCAAGAATTACTAGAAGAAAACTCTAAATTTATAAGATGGTGCATAGATCAAACACAAATGCAAGAAGAGCGCAACTAAAGAAAAGAACAAACATTAGAACTTCAAGTAAATTTGGAGAAAATAGGAGGATGCTGGAAGTGAAGAAGGCAAGGAAATCCTAAGTCTAGATGGCCAAGGATTTCAAGTAGAAGCCATAATGGATAGTGGAGCTCGAGTGACAATAATAAGAAAGGAGGTTTGGGAAAAATGAGGAAAGCATAAATTGATACCTACCAAATTAAAACTTCAGCTAGGAGATGGACATATGAAGTATCATAGGGTTACCAGAATAGATTGATCTCAAAACATCTAGAATAAAATTTAAGCATACATTGGCTATAGTGGAGTTCCCAAAGCTCACTACTTATTATATAATACTTACAAGACCATCTTTAAGACTATTTGTTGTATTTCAAGACCATATTACTAAGCAACTAGTTCTTGGTTAGCTATTTGTAATTAGCTATTTGTAATTAGCTATTACTAATTAGCTTCTACTATTTAGCTATTACTAAGTAGTTGGTTCTTGGTTAGTTGTTTGTAATTAGCTATTACTAATTAGCTTCTTACTAGTTACCTATTACTAAGTAGTTGTTTCTTAGTTGTTAGTAATTAGCTATTACTATTTAGCTTGTTAAGAGTTCGTTATTATTAAGTAGCTACTTCTTGGTTAGTTGTTAGTAATTAGTTATTACTAATTATGTTGTTACCAATTAGCTATTACTAAGTAGTTGGTTCTTGGATGGTAATTAGTGATTAGCTATAACTAATTACCTTGTTATTAATTGGCTATTACTTAAGAGCTAGTTTATTGGTTAGTTGTTTGTAATAAACTATTTCTAAATAGCTTGTTACTTGTTAGCTATTACTATTAGCTTGTTACTAGCTAGCTATTACTATTATATTGTTATTATAAGTTACTTGTTATTGGTTCTTGTATAATTAGCTAAAATCGTGAACTGATGATTGAAAATAGGATTACCTAAGATACATCAAGAAGGTGAAGAGGATGCTCCAAATATTGATTTCTGCCAAGTCGAATCTTGCTTATATCCTTCTTATTTGGTGACACCGTGTTCTCTGTTGTCCAAAACGTGATAATTAGATGCTTGAACTCTTATGTGATACATGTGGTATGTGTTGCCCTACCAGTTGCCTTCAGAAAACTATGATCAGACTCAACTATACTTAAGCGTCCAATCGTTTCATAGACGAATTTCTTGCTTACTCTCAATACCCTAGAAAGTCTTGAAATATTTATCTAATTTGTTGATGAATATGCATCACTATTAGAGCCATCATCAATGTTGATCTCTTCAACACAAGGTCATCAGAATTCTTTCTCATACTTTGTAGTGTATTCCGAAGATTGAAGAAAGGGTGCATATTGATAGCTAAAAGCAAAAGGGAGGGAAGGCTGCTCATAGTGGATGTGAAGCCAAACTTCAACCACACTACTTAATTCACATATGGAAGCAAAAAGGTAGTATAATTGGATGTATGGAAAAAAAAGGTACAAACATATCAATACTCAAAGATTGAAGGATATGGAAAAGAAGAGGCAAGTGCTATAGTTACCAAACCTTTATAATAAGAATCTTAGCTAATTTTGTTGTAGAAGATCAATATTCATATAGATTCCATCAAATTTGTCTCATCTCTAATTATCATCAAGCATTTTGCAAGATGGCAACCAAGTCACAAAAACTCTGATCAAGTAAGTCTTTAGGTTTTTTCAATGCCATTCAAAATCTAACCTATAGTCTTACACCTATCATTAAGACTTTCAATCATATTAAAACCTCCGATTATTGACAAGGTCTAGGTAGCTCAACAATCTCCTTCCCATTTTTATTTAATGGGCATAGAAGCAAAACACTAACAAAAACGGTGAAGTTAAAAGGAATCCAAAAAGTGTTGGCAAACCTCTGCCATTTATCTCCATAGCTCACTTTTTCAACTGAAGGATTACACAATAGCTGCTCCGTCCTTTCATAAGTAAGAACAGAGCAATATCACTGATAACCAGAACTAATTCGGAGCAGAAAGGAAAGCCAAATCAGAAGGGCGAGTTCGAAGACAAGATGTCACGATTAGCTGTCCTAGATACATATTCGTGCAGGTATGCAAGTACTCTGCAATATGTGTCTGTGCGTGACGTAAAGGTGTGTGTCTGTGTATGAGAGAGAGAGAGAGAGAGAGAGAGAGAGAGAGAGAGAGAGAGAGAGAGAGAGAGAGAGAGAGAGAGAGAGAGAGAGAGAGAGATGTATTCCTGACTATCGTCTAGTAAAAGCACGCAATTTGTTTGCCATTTCAGCCATTGAATAGTAAGGGAGAAATACGAATAAAATCGATAGATAGAACACAGATGACAGGTAGGAAAGGGAATTGAGAAGGAGGAATGGAGTGAGATGAGTTAAGTTCTGACGTTTATGGAAAATTCTCACGGACATTCAAATGCAAACATAAACGAATCTACATCTCTCTCTCTCTCTCTCTCTCTCTCTCTCTCTCTCTCTCTCTCTCTCTCTCTCTCTCTCTCTCTCTCTCTCCACACACACATACAGATCTGTGCAGGTGCAGAAAAGATACCGATCGCTGTCTCTTCTTTGACCCCATTAACGCTGTTGCAGATAATATTCTTGCTTTCACTATGTGCATTGTCTTTTTTAGCGTTGCAGATCAATGAGATTGTTGATTCCTTTCACCATATGACCTATCAAAGGAAAATGACCTTTCCTTCTTGTGATTTTCCATCTCTTTGCCACTTGTCTACAATGTTTCATATTATACAAGATCCTCTCGCTTTACTGGAGGGTACATTGTCTTTATCAGCAGGCGGAGGAAGTTCCAGAAATCGGATTCAATGTTCGTGACTTTTCAGGCCCTTTGGTCTGCTGCTTTTCCCCTATACGATGGACATGCTCAAAAACAGCTGCTTGTTGCGAACTTGCGAGTGAGTTTGCTCGTGAGACTTTGCATATCCTTTTTCTGCAATCTTTAAAGCAGACAAGTTCATGTTGACAAACTTCAAAAACTTAAAGCAAGTTCATCAGATATGGATATAATCTTGAATGCTTTATAAAACTCCTGTCAGGCTTTTATTTTGTACAAAGTTCTCCATCGTGGAGTCGTAAAAGGCGTTTTCTATGAGCCTAAACTATGCTGACGCTGCTACTGTAAACAATATGAGTGTCGCGATATCTCTGAATATCTTTCCTTTCCATCGCTGAAAGCTCGTGTATGCACAATGTATCTCTGAATATCTTTCCTTTCCATCGCTGAAAGCTCGTGTATGCACAATATTTCATGGTCTCCTATCACCATTTGTTTCGGAAAATCATTTCTGTACTGTGATATTTGAGGATAATATCAGTGGATCACTACTCTATTGGTGATCACTGTTGAAAGTTTTAGGGTCTGGCGCTCTCCCTGATGGCTTTACGGTCATGTCTGTACTCTTATATCTGTACATTATGAAGTTCAGGTATGCCAACCATTATTCTTCGTGCATAAATCAAAGCTTTAAAGATCGAAACTCATTAGCTATGGCTAAGGCCAATTGAATATCCGTTGAACGAGCTCATCCATGGGTTGGATGATAAGAGGTTATCGGGTCCAGAACTGCAAAAGATCTATGGTTTAGTGCACCATTGCTATGGTTTTTTGAACCAGATGATCGATATATCTTTTTGGTGTAAGTTGTGAGGGATGAGTCTTTTAAGGTCTTCAACCACATGTCAACTCTTAGAAGAAATCAAGCCTGAGTGAATCAAACTACTGAGGCCTTTGAAGTGCAAACAATAAGGCTTCTGTGTTGCAAATGAATGGATTTTCTGACCACAAAGCAATGGGTTCCCCGAGCGGAAAACAATGGGGAGCCTTCGACTCTGCCTGATGGTAAAAGCCCAAGATTAGATGGTATCACCAATGAACTCTCTAAATCTTTCAATCACATGTTGGTAACCCCATTACGTTTGTTCTGGTAGGAGGCCACATACTTCGGTGCGTTACCGCATTGTCTTAAGGTTGGCATGATTAAGTTGATATATTAAAAAGACAACAGAAATAGAATCGCAAACTAGAGGCATGTTATGATGATGCAAAAAGGGTACAAGATCTTTACAAAATTCATTGCTAATCGCATTAATTGCCACCTTAATTCATGGATGGAGACATACCAAACAGGTCTTATTAAGGTTAGGTCCATCCTCGAAGCGATTATCAATGTATGGGAAGCTCTAGAACTTGCAAATGAGTCCGAGCAAGATATTGTATTCCGTAAAAAATGACTTTGACAAAGCCTAGGACAGACTGGAGTGGAACTTTATTTTTCAGCCCATGAAGGACTTGGGATGTGGGAACAAATTCACAAGGATGCTCTTGACTCTTTGGGGTAATGCTTTTGCTTGCATGTTATCCCAATCAATTTGATTAAAGAGATCTCTGTGGGTAATGCCTTTGGGTAGCTCTGTGGGACAAGGGGGATCTCGTGTGCACTATGCCCCCTTCCTTTGTATAGCTATTCTTTTTATTAATTCAAGCTAAGAAGAGTAGCTAAACTTCCTCTTGAGAAAAAAATCGTCTACAAAAAGAACATTAACGTGTACTAAAAGTTATAAAATGTTTAAAAAACCTTCGTGTTCAAATCAAGAAGAATATCATATTTTTCATTAGTACAAAATCTTTCAGTAAAAAATGAAGTTATCATTCAAAATGCTTCCAACAAAATGATGACGACTCGGAAGCTATGGTTGAGACCAATTGAAAATCACTAGTTTGAGTTCATCCATGAATCGGTCCACAACTTCAAAAGTCTATTTACTATTGGTGTGGTCCTTTGGATCCACAAAGCTTTTAGGTTAAGTGCTGAGGGATGGATCTTTCAAACATTTCAATTAGATGCTAAATCTTCAAAGCAATCAAGCCCAAGCGAACCAATGGGCTTTCGTGTTCCAAATCAAAGGGACCTTGCTACCACAAATAAATGGAATTTCGTGTTGTAAAGCAGTCTTCAGCATTGGAGTTTTCCATGTACTCGAAGACATTGTAGGGTGCAACTGCATGCCTATGCTTGTTCACTTGTTCGCCTATATGTTTAATCTATAATGGAGTTTTTGGCGAGTGGATCTTCTGTAGAAGTTTAAGCATCTTAGGCTAAAAATTCAAAGTTTCCCATCCAATTTCAAAAACCTAGAGAATATTAAGAGCTACTGGAATTTCAGACACATGCATCTGGCATAGTGATTAAAAAAAAAAGGGAAGTTCAGCCTTGGCTTACTCAGACGGACTTTAATTTCTAAAAAAAGGAGGAAACAAGGTAAAAGTGAATAGGACTAGTGCCTTTGGGACCCCCTCAATCCCACAAAGCAGGGGTAGAACTTGCAGATCTAGAGAGTGTTACAAAGGAGGTTAATAACCCTCTCATCCCCCTCATGCAGGGTCCACTTTATGATGCCTAAAGGTTGGGGACCTATTGCACTTGGAGATTCTTTTGCTAAGGAGGAACAAGGACTTCTTGATCAACCACTCTTTTGGAGGGTGTCCAAAATTGTAGGCACACCACTCCCTCCAAATCTTCAAGAGGGTTTCCCCTCTTATAGCATTCCATAGTGTTGCTGAGAAGCGGATCGCTTCACCAGTGATTATGTAGCCACATTTCATCCACAAGTAATAGCAAGCAAGAAAAGAGCATGCGATCAATGTGGATCACAAGAGATCCACCTATAGGAACAATATTGTATTGTATCTCATTCAAATCAGGCATCAAGCTGACACTTTGAAAGTTGTTAACAATGTTAGTTGGTAAAAAGAGAAAATATGCTGTGAATGTATGTGTGTGTGTGAGAGAGAGATAGATTCTACATGTTACACGTGTGCAAGAGAGACAAAGACATAGATAAAGAATCAACATATTGAGAGAGAGAGAGAGAGAGAGCGCGCGAAAGAATCAACATATTGAGAGAGAGATAGAGAGAGAGGGCAGAGACTGACATAAATAAATAAAGAGAAAGAGATTAGTGATGTTATGATATATTATATTGTGACAATGCGTATGATATATATATATATATATATATATATATATATATATATATATATATATATATATATATATATATATATGTGTGTGTGTGAGAATGTGTGTATGTGTGTGTGTCGAGAAAGAGAGAGGTACACTTCTTTTCTTCGATTCGTCCTCTTCTAAACTTCTTTTGGTTATTGGGTTATTGAAATTCTTAGATTCTTTTTTATCGAGAGAGAATTAATTTACACTTTATATGAGTTGAGACTTAGTTACAATAGAACAAATGTACTTTGTGAATTACCTCTCTTTATGAGTTTCGTCTTTGATAGACCGTACCCAATGAGTTGACATGTCAGCTTATGTTGCGAACATCTTGTCTTTAACTTTTGTTACATTTCGAGGATTCCTTGAGATTGTACAGAAATTACCTGAAGGTTATATTTGAAGCTAAGATATTATCTCAAGAGTTTTTTTTTCTAAGGAAGTTTGGCCTTAGGCTACTCTCCCGGATTTGTGTTAAATGAAAGGAAAAGAAAGATACAAATGAAGGGGATTAGTGCCCACGGGACCCCCCAAGTCCCATAGAGTAGGATAGATCTTACAGAGTTTAAATGGCATTACAAAGAAGGTTAATCATCCTCTCATCACTCTCACGTGGGGCCCACTTGGGTTTAAGCTTGTTGTTGATTAAAAGGAGCACTTTATGATGCCTGAAAGGGGGGCATTTCTTATAGTTGTTGATTCTTTTACCGAGGAGGAACAATGATTTCTCAATCGACCACTCTCTAGGGGAGTCAGCAAAATTATAAGCGCATCTTTCCCACCAGATATTCCAGAGGACCTCCCCTCTCATGGCATTCCAGAGAGCCGCTGAGTAGTCGATCGCTTCTCTCAATAGAGCTTGTTTCCAGTTGATATGCTTCAGGAGTTTAATTTTCTTTTCAACAATCTATGAGAGCCTGTTGGAGATGAGACTGCCATTGACTGCAAGAGTTGAGTTTAATTTTATTTTCTCTCAAGACTTGAAAGAAATAGAGTTCTACCATTGACTGCATTCATGGATGTGATCGTTCCAAATGAAATTTCCTTTTTCCTTCACACGGGCTACAAAATAAAATTGTGTATGGTATGTTGTTGCATTTTTTTTTCTTTTTTGTTGATCGTGTAAGTTGAGAGTTATTTTCTACCATGTGTTGTAGTAGAAATCTTTCAGGCACCGGTTCAATGCAAGCTTATCCTTGAAGCTCAATCAAAATCCCAGTTTAGGTTACTATAATTGAAACTTATACTCACGTCAGCTGAAGTGAATTGAGAATATTTTTGTCATTAGAAAGTTGCACTATTGGTTACTTTAAGATTCATTACTTTCTGAACGATTACCAAAATATTAGAGATCCACTATTTTTGTAGATTGAGATTGCAGAGCTTGTAGCTCCCTCCTTATATATCCCAATTACATGTTTGATGGTTCATTGAAAAGCTCTTACTTCTACTTTGATAATGTTAGTTTTCATAATTATTGGAGGTGTGGCCTGAGAGCACTACTCTCTGCACATAGTATGTGTTATCAGGTTCACCTCTACTGAAGGTCTTCATTAAACCTCAAAATTGCAAAGGTCATATCTCCTTGTGTAATTATCCAATTTGAATGTTCTTTAGCTCATTGGAAATTTCTTATTGTCTAATATATGTGGTTAATATTCTTTTAAAGAAATCTAAGTGAATAGAGAGCAAAAAGCTCTACAAGCATGACTAATGTTTTCCACATAAGTTTGTGAGAGGGTCAATTATTTCCCAAGGGGTTCCACCTACTTCTAGCTATACTTTGGAGGTAAATAAAATCCAAAATTGGTATGAGAGCAAGGAATGGAAGCTTGGAGAAGTTTCTATTAACTTGATGAAAAATTTGAAGCTATTGGAACAGAGAAAGGTGCATAAACTTCATTACAAAAGTAAATCTCATACTTCTTATCACACATATCGAAAAGGAGGATTAAAGGAGGAAGTTTAGTATCTAAACAATGGGTGATCAACATGCACAAATAGAGAAGCTTGATAAGACAACTATCAAGACTGGCAATTTAGAATCACAACATACTTGCAAGGTAGAGGCTTGTATGGTTTGATTGTTGGAACATATATTACCACAGGATCCAATCAACAACAATTGAGGGAGTGTAGACTTTCGAATGAAAGAGACAAAAGGGTCATATTCATTTTATCACAAGATATTTAAGATTCAATAGTAGGACACATACAAGATCTAGACACAAGTAGGGATGTTTGGCTTGCATTGGAAAGGTTGTATGGTATAGGTACAAGAGCAAGGAAGATTCAAATTACAAATGAGTTGAACAACATAAAGAAAGATACAAGGACATTGATCAATGATTAATTGTTGAAGGTTAAATAGATTACAGATCAACTAAGATCAATTCAAGCTCATGTGGAGGATGAGGACTTGGTTGCACATACTCTCAAAGGACTCAACGAAGATGAGAGATGGAAACCATTCATTACTTTTGTTTATGTCACAGGAGAATTAATAGATTTTGATCAACTTGTTTCTCTCATGGTCATAGAGGAGATGAATCTAAATGGTTCTACTTCAAATTGAAAATGATCTCAAGGACAAGCGCTTTATGTAGGATCATCAAGAGGAGGAAGTAAAGATAGAAGAGGTTCAAATAGAGGTTGATGAAGAAGGAACAATGATCAAGGTACTTCAAGTGGCTCCTTCAACATACGAGCAAGAGGAAGATTAAGCACTGGAGGTACAAGAGGCTACTATAACTACAATCAAAGACAAAGGAGTGAAGATAACAACAATTGTTACATATGTTGGAGGTATGGACACTATGCAAAAGATTGCTATCAAAATGAAAATAATCAAGGTGTTAATGGAAGAGGCGAGTATTCAATAAGAGATAAACAACAAGGAAATATGAAGTTGAAGGTAACAGTGATGATTATGATTCTCTTCTTATGATGAATCTAGAAACTAAGATGAATTGCAATAGAGATATATGGTATGTACATAGTGGTTGCTCTAACCATATGTCTCATGATGCTTCAAGGTTTTCAAATATGCATAATCATTCATGTAAAGGTCATATTGAAACAAGAGATGATACAACACATAAGATTATGCAAGCTAGAGATGTTCTTATGTAGGGTAAGTGCAAAACAAATCGCTTTGAAGGATGTACTTTATGTGCCATTAATGGATAAGAATTTGATGTCAGTTGGTCAAATGGTAGAGAAAGGCTTGCAAGTAGAACTTAATCATGTAGGTTGCTTCATTGAGGATCCAAAGCAAAGGAGTTTAATTGATAGAGGTAAAAAACAAGGTAGATTGTTTACATTCAAGGTAAACCCAAATCATACAAACTATTTCTCTTATGGTCTACATAGGATAGCAGAGCTTGATCTATGACACAAAAGGATCGGCCAGATGAATGTACATAGGTTAAGGAGTTATCAAAGAAAAAGATTGTTCAAGGATTACTTGATCTTACCAAGCAAGATATGGTGCATCTTTGTGAAGCATGTCAAATGAGAAAGCAGAGTAGATAACCTTCCAAGCATTGAAGCTATGTAAGTGATGGTTTGCTAGATCTTATACACAGAGATGTATGGGGTTCTACTAAAGAGGCATCGTTGGTTGGAAATAAGTATTATGCATCATTCATTATGGTCATAGTAGAATGACATTTGTGTATTTTATTAAACATAAGTGTGAAGTCTTTGATTGTTTCAAGAATTTCAATTCATTTGTCGAGAAGCAAATAGAAAGGTATGTTAAGAAGCTAAGATCCAATGGAGGGGGAGAGTATTTCTCTCAAGCTTTTACTTATTTTTTTTTATGATGAACGTATCAAAAGATAAGTTACATGCAAGTATACTCCACAACAAAATGGAGTTGTAGAAAGAAGAAATAGAATCATAGCAAAAGCATCTAGAAGCATGCCAAATGATATGTTTGCCTAATTATTCTGGGCTGAAGTTGTTAGCACACATGTGTACATTATGAATAGAGTACCTACTTCTAGAGTTCATCACTTGACACCATATGAGGTATGGCATGGAAGGAAACCAAGCATAAGTCACTTGAAAGTATTTGGTTGCATATGTTATGTGCATGTACCTAGTGAAGTGAGATGAAAACTTGATGTGAAATCAAACAAGTGTATATTTATTAGTTACGTAGATACTCAAAGAGGATATAGATGTTATAATCCTCATTCCAATAAGGTTGTTTTTTCAAGAGATGTAAACTTCAATGAATTGCTTTCATGGTATGTAGATGAGAAAAGTTTAGAGATCATAAATGGATGCAAAGAAGATATGGGTGAAGGAGACAAGTGCTTACCTCATCCCACAAGAAGTTTAAGTGATGAGGAGAGTGGTTTTGATGAAGAAAGAGAGCTAGCTTTGGATGGACGATCAAGGCAATTGTCACCTACAAGTGTTAAAAGTAAACTTAAAACTCGAATGTATTGAAGTTAATGGTGAAGGAGAAGAATTTAGTAGTATATATGAGTATGGAGAGTCATCAAAGATTTCGAATGAAAAAGAAAGAGCACCTGCATTGGAGGTAAGAAGAACTTCAAGAGTGAGTAAGCAACCTCAAAAATATACTTATGAATCTTTTATGAATGCTCATTATGCTTTTATGACAAAGGTTGAGCAGGAAAATGAACCTACATCTTATGATGAGGCAAAAGGAGATGAAAAGTGGGAGAAATCAATTAAAGGACAAATGGATCAATTACAAGATAGTAATACTTGGACATTAGTCCTAAAAACACCAAAGCAAAAGGTAATTGGTTGCAAGTGGGTTTTGAAGATTAAAAGAAATATTGATGGTAGTGTGTCAAGATATAAGGCTAGACTTGTAGCAAAAGGATATGTTCAAACTCAAGGACTAGAGTATGAGGAAACATTTGGTCCAGTAGCAAACATGGCCATAGTGAGAGAAACTTTGTTGGCTTTATTTGCAAGTAAAAGATGGAATATATATCAACTAGACATAAAGAATGCCTTTTTTAATGGTAAGTTAAGTGAACAAGTGTATATGTCACAACCTAATCGTTATGTGGATGAAAAATGTTCTAATCATGTATGCACGTTAAAGAAGGCATTGTATGGTCTTAAACAAGCACCAAGGGCATGGAATGCAATGTTGGTAAAGTATCTTATGTTGCAAGGATACATAGGGAGTCATGTTGATCATTCACTTTATGTAAAACATGTAGATGACATGTGTGTCTATGTATGCATTTATGTGGATGACTTGTTGATTACAAGGAATGATGCAAAAACAATTGAAGAGATTAAAGGTAATTTGGGGATGGAATTTAGAATTTCATATCTTAGTTTTCTTAGATACTTTCTTGGGATTGAGATTGTGTATGGCGATGAAGGTATGTGGTTGATATAGATAAAGTATATATATGATATGTTGAAAAGGCTTGGTATGCAGGAATATAAGTTTGTTTCTACTCCAATGGAATGTAATGTAAAGTTGAGTGCAAAGGAAGGTGATGGGTTGCATGATATGAATGCATATAGATCCATGGTAGGATCTTTTGATTTATGCAACAAAAACTAGACCTGATATATGCCATGCATTGAGACTATTGTCACTGTTTATGCATGAACCTAGAGTACCTCATATGCATGCAACAAAAAGAGTGCTTAAGTATTTCAAAGGTACCATGAACAAGGGATTATTTTATAGTCTTGATGTTGATCTAAGTCTTAAAGTCTTTAGTGACGTATATTGGGTTGAATGCAAAGATGAGAGAAGATCCACAAGTGGATACATGGTAATAATAGGAAACAAGACATTAGCATGGATCTCAAAGAAACAGCCTACAATTGCTTCATCTTCTATAGAGACTAAGTATAGAGGTTTGGCATTGAATACTACTGAGATTATTTGGTTTAAAAAGTTGTTTCATGACTTGAATGTGCATGTTGATGTACCATTGACATATGAGCATAACCTGAGTAGCATTCATATGACCTCAAATCCTATTTTTTATGCTAGAACAAAGCATATAGAGGTACACTATCATTATGTTCAAGAGAAGGCCATAAACAATGAACTGTAGGTTTCTTCTGTTGCAATAAAGTATCAAGTTGTAGATATCTTCACCAAATCCTTGGATGGTTCAAAGCTTCAACAATTTAACTATATTCTTGGCATGAAGAAAATACCCTTTGGAACTTGAGGGGGAGGATGATCAGAACATTTGTTTTATGTATAGGTACAAGTTCCAAATTATGTAAATACCTTTGGGAGGGTGTAAATACTTCAAGAAGACTCATATTACTAGTAAAGGGTAGCCGAAGTACCAGTCTAGGGAAACAAGTAAATTATGCATGTTACATATCAAGCTTTCTTAGCTAGTAAGAAAGGCAAAGGTAAATGGAGCTCATGTACTAGGGATCCCAAATTTGCTAATGTTGTAGAGTCAAAAAAAGAAGAAAAAGATTATAAAAATGATCATTTCATAAAGAGATGTCCTAAACTAGTTGCAAAGGAGGCAAAGAAGAAAGAGAGCATGCCCCTACAGGGAATACTGTCACATGTGCTGGACTCCTCTTATTTTGTAATGGGAGTTGAAAAGATCATTCTCACTACTACAGACGGAAGTTCTTTCACATTGTTAGATGCCTTATATATGCTAGGGATGCGAAAAAATTTGTTGTCAGTTTCAACATTACCTAAGATTGTCTTGTTTGTCAAATTTGTTTTATGAGAGATGTATAGTTCTTGATCTCTCAAATGGTGATGTTATTATTGCTTCTAGCATTTTACATCTTGGGTTGTATAAGCTCATAAACTATGTGAGATCTATGAATGATTCAACATGTGCAGTTCAAACAAAAACATAAAAATGTTTTTTTCAGTACTGTAGAGAAAATGATCATGTTATGTGAAGTTATCTTAAATTGGCTACAAAAGAGGCAAAGAAGAAAGAGGGTCGAATGGTTGTTATAGAGTTCTCTACTCCTAAGACCCATATTACTAATCCTGTTTAGAATGGAGAATGGGCATTTACAAGTCATTCCAATTATGATCAGGCTTCTCAGGAGTAGTGTATTTCTATAATAGACTCAAATTTTTGGGTATTTTGATAGTGGTGCAATCAAACTTATTACTTGTAGATACTTTCTTCACTTCAGTTGAGCCTATTTTTATAGGAAATACTATATGTGCTAAAAACCCCTCTTTTCCTTTTATGGGAGTTCCAAAGATTATTTTAACTTCTACATATGGGAGCAAAGTTCACTTTATTAGATTATATATATGTGTCAGGAATGAAAAACAATCTACTATGGGTGTCAACATAAGGAAAATCTTATCTTAGTAGTGAAATTAGTTGATGATAGATGTTTGGTTGATGATCTCTCTCATGATGACAAAATCATTGCATCTGGAATTCTATGGCATGTGTTAAATAAGCTCACAAATTATGGAAAATTTGTGAATGATTTGGCATGTGCTATCGAGAATTATCAAGAATTTTTAGATGTGAGCTTTGGCATGCACATTTTTTCCATTTGAATTTTTCTAGTTTTCTTCACCTACAAACATATGAAGTGGTATCTTCTTGACTCATACATGAGGTGCCTGCTAATCATGTTTGTGAAGGCTCTATTTTGGGTAAAATTCATCATTCTTCATTTGAGAATGATAGTTTAATAAGAGCTCAAAAGAAATTGTAATAGGTTTAGAATGATGTATGTGGTCCTATGGAAACACCATCTTTTGGTAATTACCTTTACCTCATGCTTTCATAGATGATTTCTCCAAGCATGCATGGGTTTTCTTAAAGATGGATAAATTTTGTACAAATGTAAAATGAGCACCATCCATTCTAATCTACAAAGGGAGTATACGTCTTCTAAGTCAAATGAGATTCTAGCTGAGCATGGGATAAAACATTTGTCTAAAATTCTGTACAAACCTCAATAGAATGGATTTGGTAAGATGAAAATTAGGTTTTGTTATGGGGATGGAAAGGTATATGATCAAACTTTAGGTGTTACATAGCTTCTTGCATGAGATTTTTATGTGTGAAACATATGTACTTAAGAGGTATCCCACTAAAACATTCTACTATGTGACTCCTTATGAGGCTTGACATGGTCACAAGGCATTTGGTGCTTATCTACATGTTTTTGGTTGTTTTTTATATGTATTATGATGGAATTTAATCCTTCAGATTTGCACACTAGAAGTGAAATGAACCCAATACCTAGGTCCCTTCATAAACCTTTTCTATTACCCTATAGCAAAACTCTACTTCACCTACCTTACACCAGTCCAAATCACATAAGCCTTTAGCCATACTTAGTATGGTTCATAAGATCTCCAATAAGCTATAGAACACCACAAATAGATCTATTTAGGTCATTCAATAACTCTATACAAAATAGACTATGCAAAGATGTAAGCTATGCAAAAATTAGGGTTATAGAGATACACCAATTTGTCTACACGTAAAATTGATTTCAAGAAGCCCTCTTAGGGAAATTAAGATACAGCCTACAAAATGCACTTTAAACCTCTTGAATCGGATATGTACAAAAAGTGTTACAATGATTATAAGTAGACTATGTCTATACCCACAAGAGACTACAGGGGGTGTGGACTTGATAGATCCTCTCTTACTCCTCCTATGTGCATGTAACACCCTTCTTTTCATTTTTCAAGCTTGCACAGCTATGTTTTAGCTCCCTGGGCATTGGATGACTCTCTCCTTGAATCTCCTTGAGTATATGTCTCTTGGTCTTCAAGGACCTACAAGACTTCAATGCATTCAGTGTCTCTTCACCTCCTTTTATAGCTTTTGGATACCTCTCTTGACTTTTCTACTGCCTTAGGACTGCCTTGCTGTTGACACTCTCAGTCCAAGGGAAAGTGCATACGCTCAATGATATTTTGCCCAACCCTTCTGATACTAGGTTAGCTTTGGTCTCCCTAAGTCCTCATTTTCACTCCAAAGTATTGATGGAGGATACGGGAAAATACATGCACAAATGGATATCCAACTCTAGTGTTTACCTCTCGCGACCTCCCTCTCTCCTTACTCACACCTTTCAAGTCCACTTAGTTCCTCGCTCTCTCTTTCACTTGCTCTCCCCCACTTCCTTTTGCTCTTATGTCTTTTGCCCACACACTCGACCTCTACACACTCTTATTCTCCTACGCTCAAGATTACACACTGACATATGCGCACTACCTTTCCCTTCCTCTTTTTCCTCTCGCACACACTCTTATGCACGCGTACGCACTTACCTTCACCTTCCCACTACTCTCATACACACTCCCACCTACATACACATAACCAAACACACCCACTCATATTCACATCCACTCGCTTGCTTTAGCTCACACTCTCCTTTTTACCCACTCACGTACACACCCGTACACATCCTAAGTGCATTCCTGCCCTTACCCACATAGATTCGCGCACACATCCACATATACACTTGCCCCCTTGGGTACACACACACCCGCACTCTTCCACATATGCTTACACACACATGCAATCCCTTACACACTCTCACACATGTACTCACACTCGCATTCATTCACCCTCACTCTTCTTCTCACACATTCACACTCACTTACACACATGTACACGCACACACTCAATGATACACATGCCCTCTTTCATCCTCTTTCTTTCACAAGATTTTATACCCTTTCTCATACACTCTCCACGCACATACTTACTTAGACCCCTTTTTGTACTAAGATACATCTATGTGGTTATATCCTGATACAACTAATATTGTGATGGAACCATTGATATATCAAATAGAGATCACATGAGCATTAAGACTTACTGCATATAATATAGATCACGATCATCATAACATGCCAAAAAGTGAATTCAAACAGCACAGCATATGAAAGTAAAGATGGCAGATGCTCGACCAAACTTAGAAATTATGAGCACACAAGACAAATAAACAGAATATCAGGCTAATAGAACTGCACTAGACCTGTTACTTAGGTGCTCCAATGTCCCCGATTAAAACACAGCATACGAAGTTCGGTAGAGAAATAGAAACAACACCTGCATACGGCTCCCTATCACCATCGTGGGCTCCCTTTTTTTGCAAATGCATATGCACCCAGCACGCAAGCTACGCCCTTGTCATCAACTGAGCAAATTTCCTCCTCCTTTTGTGATCCTCGTCCTCTGTGAATGACTCTCTCCTTCAACGTGCACACAGGCACATTCCACTTCTGAAATACGTTTGAAAAATTCATACGCGACTGAAGAATAAACTGATGCTACTCTTCCCTATCAATACCATGCTGCAAGTTTCTCTCGAAAATCTAGGATTCCACAGGGCAAAATCCTACAACAACTTCCCTTTCCTTCAGATTGCCCATTGTTTTTGTACTAGAGAGCTCCCCACCGACGTCAACACTCTCATGTTCTTTTCTCAGACAACAAAAATATCATACAGATCCTGTCACCTTTCCTTCACGATTTTCTTGTGTGTAATATTCTCCTTTTTCTCTCCTTTGGCTCCCCGTTTCATTACTCAACAATGCTCATATTTCAAGGCCTTGGTTTTTGGCTAGAAATCTGACAGTTCCCATTCTGAAATTTTTCATCGCCTCTTTATCATTGAGCATGAAATCCCCTTCACGAAAACAACAGCGCTCCCCTTCTACATGCCCTTTTGCTGCCCCAAACTCCTTGTTATCCTTCAGTTCCACTGTTGAGGTCACCCATGCCCAACAGGATGCTTCCCTTTGCTGTGGTGAGGAGTCAGAACCATCTTCTCCCCTGTGTTGCATGTTCTCCCCACCCGCGGGCACCCTCGTTCTTGCATAAAAACGAAGAGACAGAGGAAAAAAATGATGAGAGCCACTGCCTAAAAAGTGAAAGACTTTCCTCTCGTTCCTCCTCGACGTGCATACCAACCAAAACAGATAGAATGCCGCCACCAGCACCTTCAGACATCTTTTTCCACTCTTCCTTTGTGTCAGAATTGAATCCCCCAAAAAAACTCCAGCATGCGTGCATTTAGGGGCCATAACCTCCTTTCTCTGCCACCAAATCTTCCCTTGTACCTTGCAATTTTTTCATGAAGAATTCACTCTCAACTACTCAAACTACTGCCATGCCCTTTCACATTTGGCTAACACTCCTTCACAATTTTTTTCCACAATGCACTCTTAGCTGTTCTACAAGAGCAAATGTGAGGAATAATGGCACATTTGATAGACAAAGCTATCGATGCATGTGCCTGGGCATCTCTGCCATCCGAACAAATTTGCTCTGTAGTAGGTGCAGGAGAAACCACAACACGAATAGGAATCTGCAAAATATCACCATCTTTGACACCTTCTGCATCAACTTCACTACCTTTAGTTGTAACAGTTGCAGGTGTGATAGGACATTTTTCAACACCATGCACAATGTTCCATAGTCCTTTTGGAACCAATACATGTCTCATCATATAAGCCCATATCGGGTAGTTGGTACCATCCAACTTATCCTCAATAGCCAACATACGAAATACATCAGTGCTTTAAACCACGGTCGATGACTAAAATACCTTGATGCAAAAAATTCACTGTATCTCAAAAAGTTGAACAGAACTACCTAGACAAATTCTGCTAAACATGAATTGTGGCTTTTCTTCTTCACCTCTGATGTAACCTATCAAGTCTTTGCTCATTAGATGAGCTTCCATCCTCATTGACCAAGCTGGATAGTTTTCTCTATCCAATTTCTCTATCTAAAGAGAATCTCCCATCCTTTCTTCACTTATGTATTAAATTCTTCAGCGTTTATGAGGAATAAGTGTACCTTTACTTCGAATGAAGTTCCTTTTGATCTTCTTGATAGCTTCAGACCTCCTTCTCAGGCTTTCACTTCAATCTTTCACCTTTTCAATCTTCAAGTGTTGATTTCTTTATGACTATAGCAGTCGGGATCCTCCTTTCTTCAATTTTGACTGTTCCTGCTCTGATACCACTGATGGATAGTTTTAATCTCCAAAAGAACAAGATATCCTTGAAGTTAGAGCACATCTATATCAAGAATAACTCAAAATCTTTACCAATTTGGATGATCAATGCTCAATTATCAAAATCTTGAACAAACTGTGAAATGAGTGGATACTTAGAAAGTCAACTGCACATAATTCACTCATTGACTAATGAGATGTGTAAAATGTTTTATAAAACTTTGCAGAAAGTGTTATCTAAAGTTGACACACCTTCTCCAAAATAAATCATCTCAAAAGACTTAGTAGATCTTGAGAAA
This sequence comes from Ceratopteris richardii, assembly GCA_020310875.1. Lineage (NCBI taxonomy): Eukaryota > Viridiplantae > Streptophyta > Polypodiopsida > Polypodiales > Pteridaceae > Ceratopteris > Ceratopteris richardii. Next base: position 30,363,149 of record CM035422.1, read on the forward strand.
TGATCTTAACAATTCACCTATGTCTAAAACTGTACTTCTTTATTGTCGACTTTGACACCTGTAACGTTAAACACATAGTTCTCCCAAATTACAACCCATTTATTCAAATGCTTTTAGCCATAGGTAGCTTACCTTCCAACTTGTATGTACTAATTCTAATACGTTTTTGTGGATGTAGCCTTTTTGGTTGAATGGTTGTCTTTCTACATTCCCAATCTGATATGCATCACACCTATTGATCATGTGTTGCTTTGATATGCTCGGTAGTCCTAGAACACTTTGATCCCTGCATATATCCTTCAAGGTTCTTTCATTCACATGAGCAAGTCTCTTATGCCATACTTCAAGCTCACTTAGGGTTTGAGACCCAAAAGTGAATAGAGCTATGTTCCTGGTTTCTCCTACTTCAAAAGTAAAGTGCCTACCGTGCTTCTCACCTCTGGCTATCTTCTTGAAGCCTTAACATGGATCTTCCACAAAAGCTCCATGTTGGGTGAACCTAACTTGCAAGCTCTTTTCAACTATTTGGCCTACATGTATTAGGTTTTGAGTGATAGTGGGTACATAGAGAACCTTACTAAGAATGTTTGTCCTACCATTGGAAGTTTTGACATTACCAATCTTCTCCACATTGTGCTTCGTATCCCTATTTGCACTTCATGTCTATGCTTTGGACTTTCCAAATCAGATAGAAGAGTAATGTTGCCTGCAACATGATTTGAACGTCCTCAATCTATGTAGAACAAATGATCATCTTCTTTACCTTCTTTGTGGCTTAGATTCATGAGAAGCAATGAGTCTTCATGTGGTTGATCTTCTGAATAATTGTTGTGGTCCCTTCTATTGTAGCCTCTATTGTTATTGTTGAATTTTTGTCCACCTCCGCCTCTATTGCTACCATATCCACCTCTTCCACTTCCTTTCTGGGTCTTCTCATTGAACCAACAATTCTGAGTGGTGTGGTTGGTCTTATCGCAAATGGCACATGGTTGAACATTCTCACCTTTGGCTTTGTCATGCTTTTGGTCCTTTCTTCTTCCCTTTCCACTTGCTCTTGCTTGCGAAGTTGGCTTGGGAAGTCTCTTCTTCATCTTCTTCCTTCTTCTTGCCTTTCTACTTCTTATCCTTCTCATCTTCATATAGATCACTAGTTGAACCATGATAGGAGTTACCTTCGTTTATGCTATTGTTGGCCTCTTGATTGAAGAGTTTTCCAAGAAAGATGTTGAAGTCTAGAGTCTACACATCCATGATGAGATCATAAGCCATCGTGAAGGATTACCATTGCTTATCATTTTGAATTCCATTGGAAATTTGCCTCATGATAGCCTCTTCTTCAATCAACTCTCCAATGGATGCTAACTGATCTGCAACCTCCTTGATCTAGGTAACAAACTCTGTGATGGTTTGTTTAGGTGTCTTCTTCATTTGGTTGAACTCGTTCCAAAGATGATTCTTTCTTGCTTTGCTACTAGTAGAAAAGAAAGTCTCGAGGGCATCCCAAGTCTCTTGAGATGTTTTGCATCCTATAATATGTGCTAATAGAAAGTAAGAGATAGATTTTAGTATGTAAGACCTTGCTTGAGCATCCCTTGCACACCAAAGTGTGAGCTTATCTGTCTCCTCTTGTGTAGGTCCTCCTTTGGATCTTGGAATACGCATAGCTTCATCACTTGCTACAATTCCATAAAGATTTCTACTTTGCAAATAGGCCTCCATTCTGATTTTCCAAGCTGCATAGTTGTGTCGATCAAGCTTCTCAATCATTGAGGGAAAGCCCTCGCCCATCTTGATCTAGCTCTGATACCACTGAAAGAACTTGGAGAAGCTTGTAGGAGGTAGAAAAGAGTGTTTTGAAGCGAAGAAGTTTGGTCTAGCCAACCGGCACAAGACTAGCCCTTGCGCTTATGGAGACTCAAATAGACCTTATAGGCATGGGATAACTGCAAAGAAATGCACTATGTACTTTGGAGCATCAAGGAGAATGACTTGATACAAAACAGATAGATTTGCGTGTCGACTAGCTCAAAAAACTTACTATCTATGGAAGAGATAATGAACGTAGGGTTGAGTGTATATAATACAAAAAAGTATAAGGAATAAGCAAAATATGCTATAGGAATGAATCAGACACTTAATGGTGGTACCTCCAATTTTTCAGGAATACGTAGAGATTGATCCCGAGATAGAAACACTAAGATTTCTCCCAATCTACAAAACCAAATGCTATGCAAATGTATAGGCATATTCTAGATACTAATATCTTTCCAATGAGCCATCTTGCATTCAATTTGGAGCTCTACAGAGAGAGCAGTAGCCTCTGCAAGATTACTGTTGGCAAAGAAGATGATGCAGAAAATTGAAGGAGCAAGACAATGATGGTCACAAGTGTATGTATATTGCTTCCATGTATTGTACAAGTGATTTCAAGTCTTTATATAGTCTCTAGAAGTGATACACGAATTAGCTTCTACTAATTAGCTATTACTAAGTAGCTTTTTACTAATTAGCTTGTTAGTAATTAACTATAAGTAAGTAGTCGGTTATTGGTTAGTTGTTTGTAATTAGCTATTACTAATTATCTTGCTACTAATTAGCTATTACTAAGTAGCTGGTTCTTGGTTAGTTGTTTGTAATTAGCTATTGCTAATTAGCTTGTTACTAATTAGCTATTACTAAGTAGCTTGTTACTAATTAGTTATTACTAAGTAGCTAGTTCTTTGATAGTTGTTTGTAATTAGCTATTACTAATTAGCTTGTTACTATTAACCTATTACTAAGTAGCTAGTTCTTAGTTAGTTCTCAGTAATTAGCTATTACTTACTAGCTTGATAGTAATTAGCTATTACTAAGTAGTTGGTTCTTGGTAAGGTGTTTTTGTAATTAGCTATTACCAATTAGCTTGTTACTAATTTTCTATTAGAAAGTAGCTGGTTCTTGGTTAGTTGTTTGTAATTAGCTATTACTAATTAGCTTGTTACTAGTTACCTATTACTAAGTAGCTGGTTCGTAGTTAGTTCTCAGTAATTAGCAACTACTGTTTAGCTTGTTAAGAGTTAGTTATGATTAGGTAGTTGATCATTGGTTAATTGTTTGTAATTAATTATTACTAATAATCTATTACTAATTAGCTTGTTACCAATTAGCTATTACTAAGTAGCTAGTTCTTAGTTAGTCGTTAGTAATTGTATATTACTAATTAGCTTGTTAGTAATTAAATATTACTAAGTAGCTAGTTCTTGGTTACCTATTTGTAATTAGCTATTACTAATTAGCTATTGCTAAGTAGCTGGTTCTTGTTTAGTTGTTTGTAATTAGCTATTAATAATTAGCTTGTCACTAGTTATCTATTACTATGTAGCTGGTTCTTAGTTGTTCGTAATTAGCTATTACTATTTAGCTTGTTAAGATTTCGTTATTATTAAGTAGCAACTTCTTGGTTAGTTGTTAGTAATTAGTTATTACAAATTATCTTGTTATCAATTATCTATTACTAATTATTTGGTTCTTGGATGGTTATTAGTAATTAGCTATTACTAATTAGCTTGTTACTAATTAGCTATTACTTAAGAGCTAGCTTCTTGGTTAGTTGTTTGTAATAAGCTATTTCTAAATAGCTTGTTACTAGTTAGCTATTACTATTAGCTTGTTACTAGTTAGCTATTACTATTAGATTGTTACTATAAGTTACTGGTTACTGGTTCTTGTATAATTAGCTAAAATCGTGAACTGATGATTGCAAATGGGATTACCTGAGATACATCAAGAATATGAACAGGGTGTTCCAAATATTGATTTCTACCAAGTCGAGTCCTGCTTATATCCTTCTTATTTTGTGACACCCTGCTCTCTGTTGTCCAAAACATTATAATTAGATGCTTGATCTCTTGTGTGATACATGTGGTATGTGTTGCCCTACCACTTTCCTTCAGAAAACTATGATCAAACTCAATTGTACTTAATCGTCCAATCGTACTTATCTGATTTGTTGATATATATAACTTCCTTTTTTCTAAAAAACAGGAAAAAGTAGATCAATGAGGGAATTATACAAAATGTGCATGGGCCAAGAGCCCACACATCACCATAAAATCAATGTCATCAGTCTTTACAATGAGAAGCTGCACCATCTGACCATACCAAATGTTGGCTTAAGTCAAGGTTTAGCTCTCTCAGCCATTGCCAATGTAATTGGAAACATTGTTGCACAAAAAAGGTGTCATGCTTCTTGTCATCAAATATGAAGAAGTGGATTACCTTTTTAGGAATGATCTCCAAACCAAAATATGTGATATGCACAAAAATAGTTATCTGTACTGACTCAGGACAAAGCACGTAGAAAAAATACGTATAGTGATGGAGTCCCTCTCACTATTCTCCACTCAGCATGCAGCACATAGAAAAACTCACAAGCAAGAAGAGGTACAATGGCGTACTCTCCAACATGTAGCGCACAAAAAAATAGTTATCAATATTCCCCACTCAGGATGTAGCGTGCACAAAAAATGCTTATAGTGATGGAGTCCCTCTCACTATTCCCCACTCAACATGGAGCATGTATAAAAACTCCTACGCGAGATGAGGTACTGCGACGTAATCTCCAACATGCAGCACGTAGAAAAACCCACATCATGAACACTCCATGCTCCACCATGGATACTGCGGCCAACTCTCGCCTCACCACCTTGCTTTTAGTTCTCTTTCAATAACTATTGCATGATGTTTATCTAAGAAGGATTGGGTTTTTCCAGCTCATTAACTATGTCCCCAACATCACTTTTTTGTAAACATTAACATGCTTTCACCCACCATCCAAAAGAGCATGGAGTTGGAAAAGCATTCCTACTCTGCAACGCATAGAAATTGCATCAAGCTTTGTAATGTCTTTTCTGTCTCAAGGATACATGTTGGTGGTGGCTTCCAAAGTTTGTTTCTGGCTCTTAACAGAGTCGATTTTCCACTTCAACTTGGGCTAATAATATCTAATACAAAGCGTCTGAGTCGACCCTATTCTTGGTAGTGTGAAAGTTAGGGAACCTGAAGTGCAATGATTTGAAGCAAATGCAACAACAGAACCGATTCTTTAGAGTTGATTAAAGCCTCCAATTTTGTGTTGCACACGTACTTCTTCCATTGCCCATCAAGAGAATCACTGAAAGATTCGATCGTGACTCGTTACAACAGCACATGATCAACAAAATAGCAGCCAAGAAAACTTCTGCCTTGCATGCTCCATAACGAATGCATGGCTACCAAAGACAACAATCAGGTACATAGAAAAACTCCCAGGCGGGATGCGGTACTACATTGGACTTGCCAACATGCAGAAAGCAAAAAAACCCATGTCATGAACGCTCCATGCTCCAACATGCGTACTGCGGCCTACCCAAACATCACTTTTTTGTAAACATTAACATGCTTTCACCCTAAAACTAACTATGGGTTCCTATATAGGTATGATGAACTTCAAGTAAGAGCATGGAGTGATGCACATTGGGTAGGGAGAGTTGATGATAGAAGTTCAAGTTCTTGCTATGTTTTCATGCTAGGTATAAAAGTAATTTCATGGATAAGCAAAAAGTAGCCCACAGCTACATTGATTTCAAGAGAGGTTGAATATAAAGCTTTAGCTCTTACTACATGTGAAGCAATGTCGCTTAAGAAGCTCTTCAAAATCTTGATATACAACTTAGAACAGTTGTAGTTTATGGAGATAACATGTCAAGCCTACATCTTGCTAACAATCCCATGTATCATGCAAGGAGCAAGCACATTGAGGTGCCTTATCATTATGCAAGGGAAAAGGTTGCAAGCGGGGAAATTAATGTTCATTTTCTAGGTACAAAGGAAAAATTTGTAGAAATGTTCAACAAAAGCTTCGATGTGACCAAGTTAACAAAGTTTTCAAAGGCTATGAGCTTGGTTGATATGGACATTACCACCTTAAACTTGAGGGAGAGTGTTGAAAGTGTGAACTACACAAGCTTTAGGTGGACAAAGGGGTCAAAAGATCTAATATGAAGAAAAGTCACGAATTAGATCACTTAAGGTAGTCTCAAGGTTGAGTAAGGTTAGGCAAGTGTTAGCTATATAATCCGTTGATTTCACACGCACTGACAGGCTTCCATTTTGCATATTAGATGTTTGATTGCAGGTATCTTGCATAGAAAGAGGGTGACTTACTTGAGTGTTTTGTTCGCTTACTTGAAAGCGGAATATCACCGTTTGAATGAAAAACCAACTTGCATTGAAAGAGAACGATTACAAAAGAGACGGCCCGTCGGTAGGGTGACTTACTTGAGTGTTTTGTTCGCTTACTTGAAAGCGGAATATCACCGTTTGAATGAAAAACCAACTTGCATTGAAAGAGAACGATTACAAAAGAGACGGCCTAAGCCGGCCCGCGTTGAACGTCGCGGGTGAACGTTTACAGTGAGCCGGCCCGCGTTAAGCGTCGCGGGCAAACGCGTTACAACGGCCCCTCGATGGCACAACGGCGCTTTCGAGAGGTGCGTACGGAGGGGACTAGCACGAAGGCTACCGCACGTTGATCGCAGAGATCGCTTGGTTCGCTTTGGTCACTTGGGTCGGAGGCTCACCATGTCCCCCTATAGTTGCGCACAATTTGGCGCCAGTCGGCAAACCACACAAGCACCAAAAAGGCCTAGATAGAAATACAAGGGTGGGGGGGGGCTCTTGCCCACGGGTTGTCACAGCGAGGTGTATGGTCAAGACTTAGGCTTTACCACATAGTTTCTAGCTTGAGGCTGTTATGTGTGCAGCATATGTACTTAATAGGTGTCCCACTAAAGCGCTACAGTCTATGACTCCATATGAGGCTTAGCATGGTTGCAACACATCTATTTCTCATCTGTGTGTTTTTGGTTGTCTGGCATATGCATTAATGCCTGAACAACATTGTAGAAAATTGGATGATAAAGCAGTAAAATGTATTTTTGTTGGGTACAATTCTAAAAGTAAAGGCTATTGTCTGTATCATCCACTAACTAAATGCATTTTGGTTAGCGGTGATGTTATTTTTGTGGAAGATGTTATTCAGCCATTGTTTTCATGTACTAAGGAGACATTTGTTAGCTCCAAAGACATGTATGATACTTTGTTGCCTCTTTTTATAGGTGGATAGGCTAGTGCTTGTCCTAATGAGGCATCTTCTCAGCCTTTGCAAGTTTCATGTGATGATGGAGATCATCCCATTTTTTATGCAGATTTACGTGATGCACGTGTTGATGAGAGAGCTAATATTGAGAAGGCAAAAACTATGCCAAAATGGTTGGTTGCCAAGTATAAGGCTAGGCTGGTTGCAAAGGGTTATGTGCATGAAAGAGGCATTGATTCTGATGAGACTTTGCACCTACTTGCCGAATGACTATTGTTCATAGCATATGTGCACTTGTAGCTCATCATGCTTGGAATTTACATCAGTTGGACATTAAAACAACATTTCTTAATGGTGACTTGCATGAAGAAGTGTATGTTTTTCAGCCCCATGGCTTTCTGCAGAAAGGGCATGAAAACCAAGTGTGCGGGTTAAAGAAGGCATTATATGCTTTAAAGCAAGCACCACGTGCTTGATATGAAAAGATACATGCCTATCTGATTGCACATTGTTTTGAGAACAGTCCAACTGAGAGCACCTTATATGTTAAGCGTGCTAATGCTTCTGATCATTGTTGTGTATGTTGATGACATGCTACTCACTAGTCCTCATGACCAGCATATTGCTGATTTTAAGGTTGATTTGCATGCCTCATTTGAGATGTCTGATTTGGGGCATTTGCATCATTATTTTGGCATTGAGTTTATGCATGTTGATGGTGGAATGGCCTTGTGTGAAATGAAATATATTGACACATTATTGTCGCATTTTGGCCTTGACGAGTGTAAGCCTATTTCCACTCCTATGGAGATAGGTTTACGATTAAGTCTTCATGATGCTGGAGATGCATTTGATGTTGTTCTCTATCAGCAAGCTATTGGATGCTTGATTTATTTATGCATTACTCGTCCATATATTCAATTTCTTGTCTCACAGATGATCAGGTTTATGCATTGCCCAGGTGTCAAGCATTGGCACATGGTTAAGTGCATCTTTCACTACTTGAGTGGTACCTAGCTACTTGGGTTGTTTTATCCCAAGCGGGAATAAAACAACCCAAATTTGCATGCTTTTTTTTACTCTGACTGGTCTGGTTGCTATGACACTTGTGTGTCCACTAGTGGTTTTTGCTTCATGCTTGGTAGCTCATGCATATCTTGACTAAGCAAGAAGCAACCTACTATGGCCACTTCCAATTGTTAGGCTGAGTATAGGACAGCTTTCATAGCGCTTGTTGAGTGTGTGTGGCTCAGACACCTTATGGCTGATTTGGGTGTTGGTCAGTCTTCTACCACCACCATATTCACTGACAATCAGAGTGCATTGGCAGTTTCGAGGAACCCTGTGTTCCATGCTCACACTAAGCACATTGAGGTGCATTATCATTATGTCAAGGAGAGGTTCTCTACTGGAGAGATCAGCTTGGCATATGTGCCCATGCAGGGGAACATTGTAGACCTTTTCACAAAGGCTCTTCCTAGGGAGAAGTTTGAATCTTTTCGCAAAGCATTGGGCTTACTTCCTTTTCTGGAATGATTTCCACATAGCTAGGCACTTCCTTATACATGAGTGCCAGCTCCTTGTTCACCACATCACTCCCAAGGGGGATTTGTTGATATACTTAGGTAGTGATGTGTATGAACACTCTAGGACTGTCGAGGCACCTTTTTCCCTCTTTAGGAGGTTTTCCTCCCCCCCCCCCCCCCGCCCCATGTATATATGCCTATAGCCCTAACGAGCTAGTATCTTTGTACGTTCTAGTGGTAATACATTCAATATTGTGTGTTGTGCTCCAAGCTTCTTCTTCTTCCTTGTGTTGTTCACGTGCTTCCATAGAAATCTAACTCCAACAAATTCAACCTTCTTGATGGGTTGTTTATGCATCTTAGAATCACTGAAAATGACATCACTACTTCTAGTCACTGACCATGTTTCAAGATCCCATAAGCGATATCCAAATTTTCCTTCTCGACCATATCCAAGAAAAATGCATTTCTTTGACTTATGGTCCAACTTTTATCTAAGATTCTTGGGTATATGAACATATGCTTCATACCCAAAAACTTGAGGATGATCATAATATGGTGGCTTCCCTCTCCATAACTCTTGTGCCACTTTCAGACCTTTGGCAGTACTAGGTGAAAGGTTAGTCACATGAACTACAATGAATACTACTTCTGCCCAAAAGCCTTGTGAGAGGATTGCATGATGCAACATAGAAAATACTCTATCTTGAATAATTCTATTCATCCTTTCAGCTACACCATTCTGTTCTGGGGTATAAGGAGCTGTAAACCCTCTATGAATCCCTCTAGACTGACAAAAAAGGCTAAATTCATATGAGGTATACTCACCCCCATTATCTGAACATAAATCCTTAAGCTTAGCTCCTTTTTCAGTCTCAACTGAAGCAAGCCATTTTTTGAAAGTACGAAATACCTCATTCTTTGATTTGATAGGATATACCCAAACTTGTCTAGTAGCATCTGAAAGAACATGGAGAATCTTGTAGGAGGTAGACAAGTGTGTTTCAAAGCGAAAAAGTTTGGTCCAGTCAATCGACACAAGACAGCCCTTGAGCTTATGGAGACTCAAATAGACCTTATAGACATGTGATAAGTGCAAAGAAATGCACTATGTACTTTAGAGCATCAAGGAGAATGATTCGACACAAAACAGATAGGTTCGCACGTCGACTAGCTCAAAAAACTTACTATCTATGGAAGACACAATGAACTTCAAATGCCCATAGCGACCAACGTGATTAAAATTATAAAAAATACTTTTATGGGAGTGATACACATAGCGTTGATTGTATATAATGCACAAAATTATAAGGAATAAGCAAAGTATGCTATAGGAATGAATCAGACACTCAACAGTGGTACCTCCTATTTTTTAGGAATACGTAGAGAGTGACCCCGAGATAGAAACACTCAGATTTCTCCAAATTTACTAAACCAAATGGGATGAACCTTTGTAACCATAAACTAGACACTAATAATTTTCCAATGAGCCATCTTGCACTCAATTTGGAGCTCTGTGAAGAGAGCAGCAACCTTTGCAAGATTACTGTTGGCGAAGAAGATGATGCAGAAAATTGAAGGAGCAAGACAATGATGATCACAAGTATATATATATATTTCTTCCATGTATTGTACAAGTGATTTCAAGTCTTTATATAGACTCTAGAAGTGCTCTATGAGTTTGGCAAGTGGTTTTTGAATTCAAATGAAGGTAGGAATGGTTGTTGGACGGAATCAAATCACTTTCCTACAATCTAGGAAAAGTGAAGATCTAGTTTGATCTACTTTTAGGTGATTGATTGCTTTATTGAATGCAACTCAACCACCACAAATTTGTGGGATTTGGGATCTATCTTTCTACCTTTACATGTGTAAAGCGAAAGGCTTTTACAATGGTAAAAGATCCATGAAAAATCTTTTTTAAAAAAGTACAATAAGTGAGCATAAATAAAAGAACTCTCCAACGGATATTCTTTCGACACAATAGCCTTTGATGTAGATCAAATCCACCTCAAGCATAGTGTAAGTTTGATATTCCAACAGCTCCCCCTCAAGATAAAGTATGCTTGAGTCTTCATTCTCCGATAGGTTGAATACTTGCCATAGCTTTGGATCTACAAAGCTTTATTCCATCAAGTGCCTTTGTTATCATATATACTACTTGCTTTTCAGTGGGAACAAAAGAAATGTCAATCTCCTTTTCCATGAGCTTCTCTCTGATGAAATGGTAATGAACCTCTATGTGTTTGGTTCTTGCATGGAAATTAGGGTTTTCCGCTAGATGCATGGAACTTACATTATCTCCAAATATGTGAGGTTTGGAACTCACAAGTCCCAAATCTATATACAATACCTTTAACCATATTGCCTCTTGCATTTCTATGGTCAAGCCTCTGTACTCTGCTTCCGTCAAGGATAAAGCAATTGTAGGTTGCTTCTTGGAACTCCATGACACTAGCTTTGAACCTGCCATGCTAAGTAACAAGAAGTACTTCTTCTATCATCCTTAGCTCCTGCCCAATGTGCATCTGAATAGATTTTGATATCCAAGTCTGAAGAGTAAGGATAGAATATACCTTCGTTGATTGTACCTTTGAGATACTTAAGCACTCTCTTAGCTGCATCCATGTGTGGTCTTCTCGGCAAGTGCATGAACTGACTAAGCACTCCCACACTATATTAGATGTCTGCCCATGTATGAGTAGCATATATCAAGCTACCTACCAAGCTTTGATACTCTTTAATGTATTCAATTTTCTCACCTCCATAAACACTAAGTTTATGATTCATCTCAAAACATTCCTTCATCTGTGTATATCACTTGCATACCTAGGAAATATGTGAGCTCACCTAGGTCACTGATTTTGAACTCCTCTTGCATGTGTCTCTTGATCCTTTGAATGCCATTTAGATCATCATCTGTCACAATAATATCATCTACATATACACATAGATAGATAACCTCATCGTGATCCCTTTTGATGAATAGAGAAGGATCTGAGTTGCTAGCTTTGAACTCTTGATCTTGAAGATATGTAACCAACCTGTAATTCCAAGCTCTAGGAGCTTGTTTCAATCCATACAATGCTTTCTTAAGTCTGCAAACATAAGATGCATGATTAGGGTTTTCAAAAGCTGGTGGTTGTGACATGTATACCTCTTCACTTATCCAACCATTTAAGAATGCATTTTTCACATCAAGTTTGAGGAGTCTCCAATTCCTTGCAGTAGCTACACTTATCAATGTCCTGATTGTAGTCATCTTTGCAACTAGTGAGAATGTTTCCTCATAGTCTATACCATGATTTTGTGAGCATCCTTTGGCAACTAATCTTGCCTTGTACCTCCAAACTGATCCATCTGAATTGCAAAGTGATCCATCTGAATTTTGTTTAATAACTTTATACACCCATCTGCAACCAATTACCTTTTGATTCGGTGACATTGGAACCTAAGTTTCCATCTCCTTCAATGCATCTATTTCTTCTTTCATGGCCTTTTCCCAATTAGGGTTTCCCTTTGCCTCTTCATACGTTGAGGGTTCCTCTAAAATAGAGTCTTTTGCCAAGTAGATTGAACACTTTTAAAAAATGTGGAATCATATCCATACCTTTCTGGTTGTTTCTTCTCTCTTGTTGATCTTCTAGGTGCTTTTTTGCAGCATTCTCCAACCTCTTGCATCTTTGCTTTGCCTCTTGACTTCCATAGTTTGTAATCCTTTTCTCTTTCATGTTGGTCATCATCCGTATCACTTCTTGGATCCTGGACCTGTGTATCATGCTTGCTTCCTAATTGATGAGAATCAGAATCAAGATCATATGGTAGAGTTACCTTTTGTTTGTCTTCATCATACCAAGACTTGTGTTCTTCAAACACAACATCTTTACTTGTAGTGAATTGATTGGTTGAAGGATTATAGAACCTATAACCCATCTGAGTTGAATCATATCCAATAAACATTGCCCTTGTTGCCCTTTCATCTAGTTTACCTCTTATTTTTTATTGTACATGAACATAAGCTAAACAACCAAAAACCTTGCAATGTCCAAGACTAGGTTTTCTTCCATGCCATGCTTCATAAGGAGTCATACCTCGAAGTGATTTGGATGGTAGTCTATTGACAAGGTACACAACAGTTGAAATAGCTTCCACCCATAGATAATGTGGCAACTTCTTCTCGTCAAGCATTGTTCTGGCTGATCCAACCAATGTCTTGTTTCTCCTCTCGGCGATTCCATTTAGTTGAGGAGAGCACCTGGTAGTCACTTCCCTTTTGGTGCCTTTATCCTGCAAGAACTCATCAAACTCTTTGGAGAAGTATTCTCCGCCTCCATCAGATATGAGCTTCTTGAGTGATCTACCTCTATGATTCTCCACATGTCCAAGATACTTTTTGAAGCAATCAAACACTTCATTCGTACTCTTGATAAAGTATAGAACAGTCCATCTACTATGGTCATCAATAAATGTACTTCATTCGTACTCTTGATAAAGTATAAAAATGTAGTCGCCTTTGGCACCTGTAAGTTTAAACACATAATCCTCCCAAAGTACAACCCCTTTATTCAAATGCTTTTAGCCATAGGTAGCTTACCTTCCAACTTAAAGAATGAGTGTTTGGTTGCTCAAAACTTTACACTATGGAAGGAGAACTGACCCAAACATTAGCATCAAAGTTTGTGCCTGCTACAACTTCACTTCTTCACATTTACACATATAAATGTTCCTACTCTCAATTCTCTCAGCCTGATCACAATTAGAAGCTAAAAAGCTTGTACAAAGGTCAATCAACTATAGACTTAGACTTGTACAAAAGCATTTCACAAAAGGTTAAACACAGAAGGAGTACTAAGCAAAAGATGGGGTGCAACTTTTCTTCATTTCTGAGAAGTTTTACATCTGAGTGATAAGAGAGATCTCCTACACTTCTAAAGTGTCTAATGACTCTTACAACTTCTAAATTCTTCTCTTCACATGCTCTCTCACATTTTCCCCGACTTTTTACTTGTATATATAGGCATATATGTACAAGCTCATGACCATACAAAAGATATATCTGAGGTACTCTAAATTAATGTACATATGTATACAAGTCTTGATCTTTTGAACATGTACTTTCTTCATGCTTCTTAAATTGATCTTTTCTTCAGTCCTTGACTTCAATCCTTCACCAAAACTTCAATTGGTGATTGACTTGCACCAACAGCTCCCCCTCAATCATCAATTGAGGTTTTCTCTATCTTCTTTATCCTTGCCATGTCTTTGAATCTCTGTAGCTTTGGTCCATCCAAGCTTTTGGTTAGCATATCAGCTATCTGATCTTTTGTTGAAGTATGTATGACTTCAATCTCCTTATCCATCACCTTCTCCCTAAGAAAGTGATACTCAGTCTCAATGTTTTTGGTCGTGGCATGAAAAACAGGGTTAGCAGCTAGATACAATGAACTCATGTTATCTCCATGAATAGTGGGTGTACTCTGAATGATGTCAAAACTCTTCATAAGAGTCTTTAGCCATATGACTTCCTTTGCAGCTTCAACCATACCTTTGTACTCTGGTTTTGTAGATGATAGAGCAACTGTGTGTTGCTTCTTAGAACACCAAGAGATTAGCTTATCTCCCACATAACATAAGTATCCATAAGCTGATCTCCTATCATCAGGATTACCTACCCAATCTGTGTCACTATATATCTTGATGTTTGTATCTGATGTAAAACCATAATACAAATCTAATTTGAGTGTACCCTTAATGTACCTCAACACCCTTTGTCCTGCAACCCAATGTTCTTTCCTAGGACAATGCATGAATTGAGACAACACTCCAACTGCATATGACAGGTCAGGCCTAGTTAATGTAGCATACATAAGACTACCAACCAGACTTTGATATAACTTCATATCCTTGAAATCTTCTCCTCCGTATCTGCTCAATTTGTGATTCACCTCCATTGGAGTAGGTGCTACCCTGCAATCATCCATTTTAAACTTGACCCAAAAGTTCTTCAAATACCTCTCTTGAGTAATCATACACTCCATGTTGAGTGTATGAAATCTCCATGCCCACGAAATATGACAAGTCTCCCAAGTCACTAATCTTGAACTCTTTCTCCATTTTCTTCTTAAGACTTTGTATGCTCTTCTCATATGTACCTCTAAGAATTATGTCATCAACATATATGCACATTTAAATGAACCCACATCACTTGCTTTAACAAGCAAACTACTATCTACTTTAGATACTTGAAAACCAAGTTCCTTCAAGAACTTCACAAGTCTATAACTCCATGCCTTTGGGGCCTGCTTCAAACCATACAAAGCTCTCTTGAGCTTACATACATGATCTAGATACCTTTCATCTGTGAATCCTCGTGGTTTCTCCATGAAAACATCATCTCAAATATAACCATTTAGAAAAGCATTCTTCACATCTAATTGACATAATTTCCAACCTTTACATGCAGCAGTGGCTATGAGTGTCCTGATGGTTAACATCTTTGCCACACGACTATAGGTCTCATCATAATCTATACCATATGTCTGAGCAAACCCTTTCACAACAAGTCTAGCTTTATACCTAGACACACTTCCATTTGCATACCTCTTTGTCTTGTAGACTCATTTGCATCCAATGATCTTCTGACTATTTGGTTTAGGAACCAAATCCCAAGTCTCATTTTCCATTAATGCATCATACTCTTCCTGCATAGCTTTCTCCCAATTTTCCTCACCTTTTGCCTCTTCATATGTAGAGGGGTCAGCTGCTTTCACCATATAAGCATAATCTTTAGTAGCCAAAAAAGAAGTGTCATAGCTATACCTTGTAGGTTGCCATTTATGTCTTGATGACCTTCTGAGTTCTCCACTTCTTGAGGTTTCTGGTTCATCACATTCTGGATCAAACCTTCACACTTCTTCAACTTCAACCTGTACTTCATTGTTCTCTTCTTTATCAAATATCTGAACCTTTGATTTACCTTTCTTCTGATTCACAATTTCTTCATCACCTACATAAATATTGATTGTACCTACATACCAAGTACCTTGCTCATCAAATGTAACATCCTTTGATACAAGGAATTGTTTTGTGGATCGACTCCACAACCTATATCCCATCTGCTTATCATCATATCCAATAAACACATACTTTTCAGCTTTAGGTTCCAATTTATGCCTCAATTGAGATGGCACATATGCATAGGCTAAACAACCAAACACTTTGCAATGATCTAAGGTAGGTCTCTTACCCCACCATGCCTCATATGGTGTCATACCATGCAAAGCTTTAGATGGTAACCTATTGACCAAATATGTAGCTGTATTTATAGCCTCAGCCCACAAGTAATTGGGACAATTTTTCTCTTTCATCATGGATCTTGCAAAATCCACAAGTGTTCTATTTCTCCTCTCTACTACACCATTTTGTTGAGGAGAGTACCTGCAAGTTACTTGCCTTTTTATACCTGAATTCCATAAGTAATCACTGAACTCATTAGAGAAATACTCTCCCCCTCCATCTGACCTTAGTCTCTTCAACTTTTGACCTGTAATCCTTTCTGCATACACATGATAATGCTTGAATGTATTAAATACCTCTGATTTATCTTTGATCACATAGATAATGATCCACTTGGTAGCATCATCAACATAAATCACATAATATCTTGAACCATTGATACTGAAATCCTTTGATAGTCCCCATACATCTGTGTGTACCAACTCATGCTTCTCTAAATACATAAAACCATGCTTGGAATAAGATTGCTTATGAGCCTTACCTGATTGACAAGCCTCACATCTGTATGTCATATGTTGACTTGCAACATTAGGCAATCCAAGCACTGAACCATTGTTAACCATATCTTTAATACCTCTTTCATTGAAATGTCCAAGCCTTTTGTGCCAAAGATGTAACTCAGAGATCTTATGTCCTCCATAAGTGAACAAGACATGACCAACATTACCTTGAATCTTCAATGTGAAGAGTCTTCCTTCTTTCTTCCCTGAAACAATTTGTTTATATCCATTGCTAGGGTCTTCCACAAACATTCCTTTATTTGTGAACCTTACTTCATAACCTTTTTCAACAATTTTCCCTACACTTATCAGATTCTTTGGAATTGTAGGAACATACAAAACCTTACTCAGAAGAGTACTTCCATCCTTGGCCTTCATTGATCCAATTGACTTCACATTATGCTTTGTATTGTCACCTGATTGAACTACATGATTAGTTATCTTATTCTCCAAATTAGTCATCAAAGCTATGGGTAGGCATAAAAGGATAAAATTTCTTGCATAGGCACTATAATAGTGCGTTCTGAGGCCAAAACCAACTCATATCAAAATTTGATGCCACAAAGAGAAGCGGTTTTGAACTCCTCATTTGCCTAAGTATGCTCATCAATTTTGTGCGAATTTAAGATTGTCATTGGAGGGGTATTGAAGATGCCCTAGATGAAGGGGCCACTTGGTCTGATACCAATTGTTGTAGTTTGGTATCTGTAGAAGCACATGAATAGAACAAGGAAGAAGATGAATCTTGGAGCACAACAACACACTGAATGAACTACCAAGTGAATGTACAAAGATAAGTAACCCGTTAAGGTTATGGGCATATATACAAGCCAAGGAAAAAGCCTTTTAAAGAGGGAAAAAAGTGCGCTAGTGGTCCTAAGTGTGTTCACACACATCACCACCAAAATATATCAACAACTCTGTTGATAAAAATACAAAAGGAATCACCCTCAAAAGGTAACATTTTTCATTATTTCCAATAGTTGGCCTCTACTAGACCATATTTCGAGAAAGAGAAGGTGATTTCAATCACCAGTTTACCCTCTCGTAGAGAGGAAGAATAACAAGAGTCAAAGACATACCCTTTTGCACAAGAGGATGAAAAAGCCTTGAGAGCCCTAATCTAGCTTTCATGATGATTATATTTATTACATAAATGAAGATTCTTCAAAAATAAAGGAGTGAAAGGCCTTGGAGGCCATCTTTGGAGTAAGATTGAATCATTCAAACGTCACGCTCAAGATGCAATTCTATGGACTTTCATGGCAAGAGGTTGGCACATTCTCAACACTAATAAGTGAACGAAAACTTTGAAGTACTCAAACAACCTTTGTTGGACGAAGATTGATTAAGAAGCCGAGCAAAACGATAGGAAGGTTCATGTCAACTCTCACTCATTCGACACAAGAACTTCAAGGCTTGTACTCATTGTGGAGAGTTGAATCATGAACCATAGGAAAGTTTCAACCTAATTAAGTGTGTTTCATGTGGGAAGGTCATCCATCTCACGGATCCTATTAACATGAGGAATAGAGGCAAAGGAAAGACTCTCATCCTTAGGAATAAAATAGATATCGACACAAACAGGGAAATATTTATGTCCCATTATTTAAAACATTAATTCCATCATATTTTGTGTTGTTGCATTGAGAATTTCTAAAGAAATTCACTCAGATGTGTCCATAAATCCATAAAGCATACAATCTATGTGTATACCACACATTCCCAAGTTATAATGAAGAATATGGTGCTCGTAATAGTTTCATATTGAGAGAAAGTTTTCTTGCTAGAAAACAAATTTATGGAATTATAACCCCCCAAACAGGAAACAATATTCTTCTTATAATAAAATGTGTAGAATGAAAAGTAGTCCCCCTTTTATCACATATACATATGATACCTATGCATATCAACATAGAGCCACAAACAGAGAAAAATCATGGTTTAACGCTTTCTAATGGGGGAAGTGACAATGAGCACACCATGTAGTTGTGAGACAGATACCTTGTTTCGAACTGTTACATCATGTACCTCGTACTCAAGAAGATGAAGGTGGAGAAGAATTTTGTGGCATGATGAATATCCTTCATAGGTGTGAATTCAAGAAATCCCCAACTATAAGAAATCCCCCTTCTTCAGGCACCATAAAGTGCTCCTTCTGGTCAACGACAAGCTTGAACCCAAGTGGGCCTCGCATGAGGATGATGAGTGGGTGATCAGTCTTCTTTGTAATGGCATCTAAAATCTGTAGGATCTAGCCCTGCTTTGTGGGAATTGGGAAGTCCCGTGGGCACTAGTCCCCTTCACTTGTACTTTTCTTTTTCTTTTATTTAATACAAGTCCGGGAGAGTAGATTAAGTCTGAACTTCTTTTATATTAAAAAGGAGATAGTCATTTCTGCACTGGAGTGGAAGAAGTCCTCTTCATGCCCCGAGCCACGGGAAGCGAATGACTCGCAGCGATGAGCCCATTTATGCCCAGCTATGAAGATACATGGAGACAGCTTTGCGCTTTTGTCTGGAGTTAATCAACCAAGCTCTTCTCTGACGAAGTAGTGAGATAATGTAATTCTCTCTCTCTCTCTCTGCGTCTTCCTTCTTTTTCAATGTCATCGTCTCCTATTACTGATGAGTGCCTTTCGGTCGCCCAGATACGTTAAAGCAGCCATCCCTGAGTTCAAATTTAGTGGCATTCAAGTCGACGATGGATCTTTCCATATTGTTGAATGTTCATCTCTTTTGACGGACTGAAAGAGTCCACACTCCAGAGTCCAGAGGAAACTTCCATTCATGGCAATCAATGAATGGCATAATAGTCCAAATCTACCTAACTTAGTGGTTTGATGCCTCGGGTCTCCTAGTGGTTTGATGCCTCGGGTCTCTAGGAGGAAGTCTTGAGTTCAAGTCTTGAGTGGACATATCTACGAGTTTCTCAAAGATGGGTGCCGCTAGCTTACTACGCTGGGTATGTGAGTGTGTTTCCAATGGCTTAACATGTGAACTTGCAAGTCCTAATTGGTGTACAACCGCAGGGGTTACGTATTGCTTTCTTTCTAATCCCCTTGCTTTCTTTCTATGTCCCTTGCTCTCTCTCTCTCTCACACACACACACTCGCATAAGATAGCACCTCTCTCTCTCTCTGTGTCCAACAGACTTAATCGTTACCCGTTCTATAAATGGTACAGCATCATAACCGTAACATGGAAATTCTGATTGACAATTGTAGAGAGAAAGAGTTTACTGGTCATGAGATGAAGGAGCGCAAAATTCCACACATACTTTTAGTGTCTACTTCTTCAATAATGCTCTTTTAAAAAGAGTGAGGTTGAGGAATACAAAATCAGAAGCTGACGAAGTTGAAGCACGAGAGAATTAGACACAAAGTAGAAGAGAACAACATAAAGCTTCTCAAGTAGTCTGTTATTATGTATCTTTCATAACCACATAATTCACGCAAAATTTTATAAAGAGTTCATATTTGTTCAATTTCCATCACTACATAATCCGTTCACAATATTCAATTCAAATGGTTTCGAGGTTAAGAGTATCTATGGATTATGTGGAGAAAACTTCAGATAGACAGAACACAATTGATTGTTAGTTTCTTACTCGCTGATTTCATGCATTTAGCCTTTTAAGTATGCATCTAGTTCATCAAATGTCTATATGATCTCTCTACTCTTTTCTATTGTTCCTCAATCCTTAGTTAATATATGCAGAAACATATGCAGCTATTTAAATTCGAATTCAATGAACTCTCAATCCATCTACTGCACAGCATAAAGCTATATATATATATATATATATATATATATATATATATATATATATATATATATATATATATATATATATATATATATATATATATATATATATATATATATGTATATGTATGTATGTATGTATGTATGTATGTATGTATGTATGTATGTATGTATGTATGTATATATATATATATATATATATATATATATATATATATATATATATATATATATATATATATATATATGTGTGTGTGTGTGTGTGTGTGAGAGAGAGAGAGAGAGAGAGAGAGCTACATTCAGAGTAATGGATTTTGAAAGGTATATGAATCTCGTTGGAAGTCTCACTTCCTCAAATTCAACTCGTAAGTAAAAGTGAAATTTATATTTCTGATGTATTCATCGAAAGTGTGTATAGGACGCATTGGAACCATTCAGAAACAATGAAATCTATATTGTTGCCGTATTTATTGAAAGTGTGTATGAGACACTTTGGAGCCGTTGAGTATAATTTTCTTTTCCTTTAATGACACAAGTTCCTCTTTGTTGAGATAATATGATCATGATCAGATAGAGCACACTCTATTTCTACTTTGAAATTCCACATATACAAATCTCTCATCTCTACAAAAATTTCGATGACCTCTTCTTAAGAGTGATCAGAAAAATTCAACGCATTGTGGCTGAAAATTGGACGCAGAATGAAAAATTGGAGAGACATAAGAGATGAAATAAGAACATCAGCATCAAGTTTTCTGTTGATGTAACACATCTTCTAAAAAGCCTAAAACAATGAAATATGGAGGATGTTTGGTACTCATAAAGTTCTTGCAGTCTCAATCCCTGGCTTCTTGATATTTCACACCATGGTTTAAGGACCCTCCACTAGGCATTCATCTTTTTTCAAACCAAAGAACTTGGGAAGCCAAAACTTTCATGAAGATTTGACTTGAAAGTAAGGACAAATAGATTTCTGATCATGATGATGTTAACTTGGGAAGCCAAAACTTTCATGAAGATTTGACTTGAAAGTAAGGACAAATAGATTTCTGATCATGATGATGTTTGTGCATTTTAATCATTGAGTTTGGTTTTCCTATTCATAAAGAATAAATATCCATTCACAAAATTCATTTTCATATCAAGGGTTCCTAAAGTAATAGCTAGAACTATGGTTCAAATGAGAACTTTTTCTCCCTATAAAAAATATCACTCTATTAATAATTATGGAAGGATGTACATTTAAAATATCATAACTCTAGAAAAATCCTTTTGATGGGTGTAAAATGCTTCTCAACTATAATTTAATTTTTCAATTATTTCTTACTTTTACTACGTGCTCTATTAATATGTCCTTTCTTGAATAAAAATACATGGAGCCTCACATGACATGACGAGAGAATGTGCATCTTCCGTATGCAACCTTGAAGCATAGATGGCCTCATAGATATACTCAGAAATAGCTATGTTCACTCAAATTGATGATTCTTTGAGCTCTCCAGGACTTAACTCGAGATCTTTTTCACACAAAAAGTATACTATAAGATATTTCTTATGCAAGTTATCTCACTTAAAATACTTCTGGTCTAAGAACCAATGCCTCCAAGAGAGACTATTTGTTGCCTTCACTAGGCATGCACAGAGAGACCTTTGAGCTCCCTTGTTCTTTGCATGATGGTCTGCATTGAACTCAATCCATAATGCTTCATCGTCTTCTATCTTTGCGATTTTAGATTTGTCCGTGCTCCTTGCATGACTAAGTTGGATTGATGTAGGACTTCCTCCATTCCATGATCAGTGATTTACTCGAATCCTTTGGTCCACTAAGGACTATGCTTTCTAGTTCTTCACCAAAGTCTTACTTTCTTCTTCTTCATTTGCCTACATAGATACATTTGAAAAATGCAAAAGTAAAATTTTTTCTGATCTCGTATCCCTTGCTTCTTTGTGATTGTGGGAACATGAAGAACATCCTTCAAGCATTTACAATTCTGAGGTCCATCCAAAATAACATCAACTATGTGTGTGATAGCATGGGGGAATATCAATACCTATCTCCATGTGCCCTTTTGGTTGATGCCACCTACATGTTTGAAAAGAAATCCTTCTTGAATGTACCATGTACTTCAACCTTGTGTATTGTAGTCTCTCATCTGCATCATACCTATCATACTTTCATTCTCATTTGGACTAGATACACAATTATCTTGTCCTTTGTATGATGAATTGGTATTCTCCCTTTGATAGAAAATCCCTTGAATAGTGGACATACTTTCAACATATGAAGCAAGCTTTTGTGTTGTTGTTGTCTCTATTATGGTTGTACCTTTCTCCTCTTTTTCTAAAATTGCCTCTTCCTCTTCACGAAGAGAATTTTACTTCTTGTTCTTGATCAATATCTCCATTTGATCCTCTCCCTTACCTTCCTTTTCCTCATCCTTGATATCTTCCTCCACCTTTGCCTTTACCTACATAGAATACTTGGGCTTCACTTTCCTTTGGATTTGAGCCTCCAATATTCATCACTTCAGTGATCATCAAGGACACCAATTGCTAAAAGCTACAAAGAGTATCTCTCATACATAGAGAAGTGGTAAAATCCTTCCATTTCTCATCATCCCTTAATCCATTCAAAGTGTATGCAACTAGGTCATCATCATCTATGTGACAACCTATGGATCCTAATACATCACTTAATTCTTTGATCTTCAAATATATTTTGCCTAGGTGTTTTCCTCAATTATTGACTTCATTTTTCAATTGAATGTTCTTGGAGTATAATCTTTGTAGGGTTTCCCATACTTTCATTGAAGTATCTATGTCTTTTATATGCCCTATCCTTGCATTGCTAATGTGTTGGGATAAGATGAATATAACTCTCTTACCTCTCTCATTCCACTCTCTAAAATTCCTTGACTAATGACTCGGATTCTCACATAATCTAGGTCTAGCATCTATACCACTAATGAGACCCCATAAACCTTTTCCCATGATGAAGCTAGGCATTCTAAACCTCCCTGGTGGGTAATTGATTTTGTCTAATTTCTCAATTTCATTGCTATAATATGACATGATATGCTCTAATGTGTCCTCCTAGAGCCCTTTGATGGAAGAAGGATGAAAAGTATCAATATCTTTATCTCTATACTTGACAAGTACCAAAATAGATGGGGTAGATGCTTTCGTTCTTTACTACTAGACTTCCCTTGAGTTGGTTATGTGCTCTTGAGCTTCAATCAGCACCTCTCCTTCCTCTAGGTCCTTCCATGACTTATTTTGGTCCTCCCTAAATGCCCTTTTATGTCTTAATGCTTTGATACCACTGATGGGAGAATTTACACCTTCCCTATGCTTCCTTGAAGTAGCTTGAGAATCTACAAGAGCTATGTCTCAATGCAAGATCAATTATGTTTGTTGCAAATAAATGACAAGATGCCTGCTATGATGCACAAATTAGATATAAAGATGTGCAAGTAGCATCTTTCCTACTGGTTTACACTACAAAGGGGCATGTTTAAAAAATTCAAAAGACATGACATGACCAATTCATATTCAACCACATTGTGTCTAGTGGTACAGCCAATTTGGCCATTGTAGATGGTGATATTCTGCCAAACTATATCAATGGTTATAGAGTAAAACTTTATTAGTAACCTCTCACAAAAAACGTTTTAGAAGACTTTAAAACGCTGAGAATAGATAAGAAGAGGCTAAGCACATTAGGAAGAAATCCCCAAAATAGTCATTTGAATGTATAGAAAACACAAAGGCATCGATAATGCAAAGGGATAAATAACATTAAACACAGATGTGTGATGAAGTTTATCTACTTGCCATCTATAGTTAGTATGGTCCACAGACTTATACATGCCATGGATTGATATACGTTTTGCATGCAATTTGATTTGGCACTCCATTTTGGTGCCTTACGGATGTCTCCTGTACAAGATACACAAACGTCTTTTATCTATATTGGTGGCACACACATCAGCTGTATGGGGAATATTGACATTTCGATTCTCATTGAGAACCACTATTGGGACCCCCCAAAGAACTCAAGAAGAATGCCCAAACACAATAGACATCTACATTTGCATGCATTCGCAAGCTGCCGTCTATTAAGTATACTAACATAGATCATGCAATCCAATCTAACAATGCGACTCAATTATACTTTCATGAACATCTCAACGTAGAAATTTGGTACATGGCATCCGGTACATGGCATCCGGAGTGTGGAGTCGTGGAACATTCAAAATGCCAAGAAGTTATGGAACAAAGGATTCAAAAAATGGAAACACCTCTGGAAACATGACACCAACAGTTGGATCAACTACGAGGATATCGACCCTCGCATGAACATCTCCTACGAAGAATGGAACACCTTGCAAAGCAGATGCCTCGCTTGGGATCGTCACAAAACTCGCCTTCTCATGGGACAAGATGCTCCGAACGTGCGTGGTCTCAAATGGCACAATGGGAATAGCCTACTCAAAATCCCGAACATCAAAGAAACGACTGACCTCCAGATCAGCCTCAACAAGAAGTGGTGCCTGTCCTGGACGCGGCTTCGGTGGGACATGAGATTCATGGGTATCTGGCACCCACTTATAGAGATTAAGAAGTCGGTCCTCTTATGGCAAATTCTTCATCGAGGAATTTGGACTAACCATAAGGCAAGCAAAATTTGTGGGATCCCTCCGTGGTGCAAACGCTGCCACCGTGCAATCGAAGATGTCCCACACATCTTCCTTACTTGCCCCAACTCCTACAGAATCTGGCAGATGGTTGGACTGAAAATCAGAGTTCAGAAACAGCTTAGCTGGAAACAAGTCCTTTTGGGTGAAGCGATTGGATGCTCTGCGGCTCTCTGGAACGCGATCAGAGGGGAAGTCCTGTGGAAAATTTGGCGGGAGCGGTGTGCTCTCAACTTCGGCGACCCCCCCAGGGAGTGGTCGATTGAAAAATCTCTATTCCTCCTTGGCAAAAGGATTGTCAACAGTAAGAAATCCCCCCCCTTCAGGCACCACCAAGTCCTCCTTTTGATCAACAACAAGCTCAAACCCAAGTGGGTCCCGCATGAGGGCGACGAGAGGGTGATCAACCTTCTTTGTACTGCAACCTAGGAATCAACCAAGCTTCCCCTGCTTTGTGGGATTTGGGGGGTCCCGTGGGCACTAGTCCCCTTCTATTGTACCTTTGTTTCTTAATTTAATTCAAGTCCGGGAGAGTAGGCGATTGCCGAACTTCCTTTATATAGAAATTTGGTACACTTAACCATTAATATTGAAACATTTATAGCATATAAATTGACTTATTTTCCCACTTACAATACTTCATACTACATACCACACAAGAACAAACAAGCCATAAGATTGGGAGCACAAAACTTGGCCAATGATTATCAAATTCTTGTACAAAATCGTTCTTAGTCATCTTCATTGCCTATGCCATGAAGGAATGTCATCAAAAGTCAACTATTCCTTTTTGTATTCTATCCCATTTCATTTCACTCATGGCCTTTTGTATCTTCCCACATTAACACTTCATTTACAAATTATTTGCTATATATATATATATATATATATATATATATATATATATATATATATATATATATATATATATATATATATATATATATATATATATATATATATATATATAGTTCGCCATACTCCTAAGTAATAGACTTTAATTACAAAGAAACAATAAGAACTAATAATTAAATATGGAAACATCAGAGAAACCAAAAGAGCTAGTAATTAAACATGGACCTATGAGCTCCAGCTCACACATGGTGGAACCTATTGGATGCCAAACGTGCCTCTTGCAAGTGGCCTACGAACCCACATCCGACATCTCCACATTAGATTCTTGAGCTTTGTCCATAGGTGCCAAAAAGACTACTTGTACTACTTCATTTTCCCTATGAGGGATGATTTGAAAATATTTAGTATACATAGGAGAATCCTTAGATAAGTTAGCACGTGTGTAACCTCCATAAACTCGTGGCTTTTGTGCGTCATTTAGGCAGATTTCTCCTATCTTGACTCCACAATATACTTTGATCTTTTAAATTCTTATTTTCAGCTTTTAGATTCTCACGTTTGTGCTCTGTTTCCATAAGCTATGGTTGTATTATAATCGATTCCTTTGTGAAATTATTGCTATAAAAAAAAATCTTGGGTGACTTTACCAAAGAGGGAAGTTGTGTCTAGATTTTGATCGAGTGCTAATTAAATGATTCCAACAACGTACTCTTGAAAATTTTAAGATCTCTTGTAGCCAAATACCATCCCTCAAACTCTACCAACTTCCTCATTATTTCTTTGAGTAGTACATTATCTCCCATTCCCTGATCAAAGTGTGCCTTGATGTGTATTTGATTTTTAAATTCTTGACCCCGTGTATGCTTCCAATTCTTTATCTCTATGATTATATTCCTTATATTTTATCAATAATGTGTTATAACTGGCACACTATAAGTTGAGATCACTATACTTAGTACACAAGCCATTTTGTTTACCCTATAAATATGCTATTTTATATGCAAGATCCTCCATCACATTTGATTTATCATGTATGATAATATAGGACTCCTTCTTGTGGGAGAGGTACTATTCTTTAAGAGAAACTACTTTACTTGATTCAACCGCCACTTACTTCCTCTTGACTACCCATGTAGGCTTAAAGAGATTTAAATTATCTTTGGAAACTATTGTCTTCGTTATGGCTTGAGTTTCTTCTTAAGCACCTACACTAGTGAGTGTGGCCAATATTTTGCTACATGGTATGCATATTATAGCTTCATGGGTATGTCTAAGGATTTGGTACCTTGATCAATTTTTGGGGCAAGTATCTGTTGCAATATCTTATTATCCTACACATGAGCATACACCTCTTGAAAATAAATTACATCTTTAGTGGATCTATCTTTCTTCTTCGCATTAGAGAAGATCTCATTGTTTATGTAGAAAAAAAAAATCACATAATTTTCTTGATGGCACTTTTCCACCTCAATCAATGGGCAATAGCGAATGTTATGTACATGTTGCAAATAGGGAGAGAAACAAACATCAAACAAAAAGCATTAAATGTATCTTCCTAGGGTACAGTGAAGATAAGAAGGCTTATAAGCTTTATGAGCCTGAGGTTAAGAATATCATGGCAAGTTGTGATGTGGTGTTTAAGGAGGAGGAGCCACATGTAGTGGAGCAGGAAAAGAGAGCTTCCACTTTATCATCACGCGAAGGGGCAATCCACTATGAACCTAGCCCAAGAGCTATCCCTTCTACACAAGACAAGGAAACATCATCTTCAAGTGATGAGTCTGAAAGTCACCAACTTGTCATCACCAAAATGGAAAAGCCATTGCCATGTTGGGTAAGGCAGATCTATGATTTTGCAAACCCCATCCCACAGTCACTAGAAAAGGTTGCATATGGACCAAGGTGATCACAAAGAATAGAGGAACAAAGACTGACAAGTTCCCATATTGTAAACACAACTCTAATTGTTGATTTCATTCAAGAGTAAGCAAAGGAACCAATGAATGTGGAAGAGGAACTCCATGATCAAAATTTGAGGGCTTCCATGCAAATAGAATACAACAATATCATGCAAAATGGAACTTGGGAGCTAGTGGATTGACCCCCTAAGCGTAAAGTCATTGGAACCTAGTGTCACAAGGAAGGAGATAGGGAAGAGAGATCACACACACAGATTGAGGCAAGGAAGAATGATCTTCTTCTTCTTCTTCTATTACATAATAGGAATGTACAAGAATGACCTAAAAACAACAATACAAGAAGTGCAATATATAAAGAATAGTACATAAGGAAACTCCTAATGTTTGCAAATGTGTGAGGTGGAAAGAAACAAATGTGCCATCACTCTCAATAGATAAATCTAGTAAAGCTCAATAAAGTATCCCTAACATATACCGGCATGACCACTATACATGTGAGAGAAATGAAAAAGTGATACATGTCATCTTGGATCATCACATGTTGAGCTTGATATCTCAACATTCCCCCTCAAGCTCAATGTCATGTCCTCTAATCCAAGCATCTTTCAAAACTTCTTGAGCTTCTCTGCTCCAAGTGCTTTAGTGAAAATATCAGCAACCTACTCATCTGTTCTCACATAAACAAGATCAATATCACCTGCTAATACCTTCTCTTTGATGAAGTGTTAATGTATCTCAATATGATTTGTTCTAGCATGAAATCCAAGTAGCACTCACATAACGTAGAGTGCACCTCAAAGCATCTAAATGTGGCTTCCTAGGAACTTGCATATATTGACTTTCAAGTCCAACAGTGTAGCTAAAATCAGGCCTTGTAATTGTGAGATATATCAAACTTCCCAGAATTTTCCTGTATATAGTGGCATTTTCCAATGCTTCACCTGATGTAGCATCCAACTTCAAATTCTCATCTAGTGGCATAGAAATTGGCTTGCAATCAGCATACCATACTTTTGTAGCATACTCAAGGCATATTTCCTTTGTGACATCCATATACCTATTGTATGTATAAACTCAATGCCCAAAAAATAGCGCAACATACCAAGATCTTTCAAGTCGAATTCTTGCATAAGGAGATGCTTTACCTCTTTAATGCTTTCTTCATTATCACAACAGAAAGCTTTTCTTTACCTTTTTTTGATGTATTTGATGAATTTGTTGGACTAAAATTTCCACGCAATCTTCCACTCTATGGATTTGAGTTGGAATTATTGCTCAGTGATGCATCTGGTCCACTCAAAACATAAGATTCTACTATTGCTTTCTCAACATTTTCTTTGTCATTTGGTTCAAGATTAAGTCCATCTTTGGCATCTGTATAGAAGCTTGACATTTCATCAAACACCACATCTCTGCTTACCTTTACCTATCGTGTAAGTGGGTTACAACATTTATGCCCCTTTTGCTCAAGGGAGTACCCAATGAAGATACATTTTTTTGCTTTTAGATCATGCTTCATCCTCAACTCATCTCAAACATGTACATATGCAATACAACCAAATACTTTCATATGTGATAAGTTTGTCTTTTTATTTGTAAACTTCTCTTTAGGTGTAACTTGATGTACAACAGAAGTTGGAGTTCTATTCATGATGTATATAGTAGTATGCACAACTTCTGCCAATAACAATGAGGCATATTCTTCTCAGCCATTAAAGCTCTTGCTATTTTTGCAATATGTCTATTTTTGCGTTCAACAACACGATTCTGTTGTGATGTGTACCTGCATGAAAACGGACATCAAATTCCATGACTTTTAAGAAAGTTGTTGAACGCATTTGACATGTATTCATCTCCTCCATGAGACCTTAATGGTTGATACATAGGACAATTGGATTTCCTTGCTAAGTAGCTTATCTCTCACATAATGATAGTGCACTTCAATGTGCTTAGTCCTTGCATGATACACAGGATTAGTAGCCAAATGAAGTGAGCTGGTGTTATCTCCAAAGATCATTTGAGTATAAGAATGTAGTCCCAAATCTGTATAAAGTATCTTAAGCCACATAGCCTCTTGTGTTGCATTTGATAAGCCTCTATATTCTGCTTCAGTTGATGAAAACACCACAATTGGTTGTTTCTTAGATGACCATGATATCAACTTTGAACCTGCAAAAGATAAGTAGCCATAAGTGCTCCTCCTATCATCTTTTGAGCCAACCCAATCTGCATCAGAATATAGCTTGATATCCAAGTTAGATGTGAATGGAAAAAATAGCCCTTCATTTATAGTGCCCTCTAGATACTTTAAGATCCACTTGGCAGATTCCATGTGAGGTTTTCTTGGTGTATGTATAAATTGACTTAATGTACTTACTCCATAGCATATGTCTACTCTTATTAGGGTTGCATAATTGAGTCTCCCAACAATTCTTTGATAACCTATAATATCTTCAAGTAGTTCTTTCTCATGGGAACTAATTTTGTAATTGAGTTCCATAGGCGTACCTGTAACTTTTGTGTTTTCCATCTTGAATTTAACCAACATATCATTAATGTACTTCCTCTAACTAATAAAGATTCCATAATCTAAATATACAAGTTCTCATCCAAAAAAGTATGTTAAAAAACCAAGATCACTGATTTTAAATTCTTCCATCATTTGAGCTTTGATTTGCTTAATGCCATTGGAATCATTCTCTGTAATGATAATGACATCCACATAAACACATAGATAAATAACTTCTTAGTTATTCTTCTTTATGAACAAAGAAGAATTATGCTTTGCTAGCAACAAATCCTTGATCTTGCAAATAGGTGACTAGCCTATGGTTCCAAGCTCTAGGAGCTTGTTTTAAACCATAAAGTTCTTTACTTAATTTGCATACATAATCTGGTTTGTCGTGGTCTTCATATCATGGTGGTTGAGCCATGGTGACTTCTTCTGAGATCCATCCATTAAGGAATGCATTTTTAACATCTAATTGATACAAGTTCCAATTCTTTGAAGTAGCAATAGTTACTAAAACTCTGATTGTTGGCATTCTAGCCACAGGTGAGAAGGTCTCCTCATAATCCACTCCATGGGTTTGAGCAAACCCTTTTGCTACTAGCCTTGCTTTATACATGTTGATTGAACCATCTAAATTTTTCTTTACTCTGTAAATCCACCTGGATCCTATTATCTTCATGCTTGGTTTCTTGGGAGTTAAATCCCAAGTGTTGTTCTCCAAAAGTGCTTCAATTTCTTCCTACATAGCTACTCTCCATTCTTCCTTCTTATTGGCTTCTTCAAATGAAGAAGGCTCTTCTGACATAGAATCTTTGGTCATGTATAAAGAATGCTTGGTGACTGGTGATGTGTCATAGACATACCTTATGGGTTTCTTACTTTCCCTTTGAGATCTTCTAAGTGGTTGATTGGATGACTCTGGAATGTCTTCCAATTGTTTGAATTTTGTCTTGCCCTTGTAATTCCAAGCTTTGTAGTCAATCTTTTCTTCATTTTTTGAGTTGATATCTTTTGATATTTGTGGTTCTTCTTGAGTCCGAGTTGGAAAATCACTTTCCAAGTCATAGGGTAGCTTTATTTTCCTGCAACCATCTTCAAACCAGGAGTTATTTTCATCAAACACCACATCCCTACGAACTAGGAATCCTTTGTTAGTGGGATTGTACAATCTATATCCTTTCTGGTTTTGTTCCTAACCAATGAATATACATCTTTCAGCCTTTGGGTCAAGCTTTCCTCTAATTTGTGAGTGTATATGTGCATAAGCAATGCAGTCAAACATTTTACAATGGTCTAGAGAAGGTCTCCTGCCATTCCATGCCTCATAAGGTGTCATTCCATCCAAGGACTTGGATAGAAGCCTACTAATTATGTGGCTATGGAAACAACCTCTGCCCATAAGTAATTTGGAAGTTTTTTTTTCATTCAACATTGATCTTGCAACCTCTATTATTAGTCTATTCCTTCTCTCTACCTCCATTCTATTCAGGAGTGTATTTTGTTGTAACCTCTCTCTTTATGCATCTATCTTTTAAGAATGAGTCAAATTCATGTGAGAAATACTCACCACCTCCATCAAATATGAGCCTCTTCAAGCTTCTACCTGTTTGATTCTCAAATAATGCCAAATACTTCTTGAAACAAGTGAAGACTTCATCTTTATGCTTCATAAAGTAAAGTGTTGTCCATATATTATTGTCATCTATGAATAAAACATAGTCCCTTGATCTTGAGATTGATGGCTCTCTGCTAGGACCCCATACACCGTAGTGCATAAGCTCCAAGTAGTCTTCATGCATGTATCCTTTTCTGTTGAATGGTTGCTTGTGTGATTTGCCAAATTGGCATGCTCCACATTTGTAAATCATGTGTGTTTGGACACATTTGGAATGCCAAGCACACTCTGATCCCTGCATATTTGCTTTAGTGTTCCTTCACCTATATGACCTAACCTCTTATGCCATATTTCCAATTTAGATAGGGTTTGATCTTTGTAATTGAAGAGAGCAATATTTTTGGTATCTTCAACTTCAAATGTAAATAGTCTACCAAATTTCTCACCTTTTGCAATCCTCTTGAAGCCTTGTTGAGGGACCTCCACATATGCTCCATGCCTTGTGAATCTAACCTGTAAGCCCTTTTCAACAATCTGGCCAACATTGATTAGGTTTTCTGTTATAGTTGGCACATATAATACTTTACTGAAGAGGTTCATGTTACCATCAGAAGCTTTAACATTTCCAATCTTCGTAATAGAGTGCCTAGTTTCATCACCTGTTTGGACTTCATGCTTTCCTTTGGGTTCTTCAAGATCAGATAACAATGCTAAATTTCTAGCCACATGATTGGAACAACCAAAATCAATATAGAATAGATGCTCATCATTTTTACCTTGCTTGGATGTCATGTTCATGATCAATAGAGAATCCTCTTGGTCTTCTGTATAGTTGTTATAATCTCTTCTATTTCTGAAGCCTCCTTGATAGTTATTGTTGTAGCCTTGATTGTAGTTGTCATGGTAGTTGCTTCCTCCATTGTTGAACGTGCCTCTTGATTGTCCATAGCCTCCTCTGTGGAAGCCTCTTCCTCTCTGATTCTTTGTGTTCTTGAAGCACTCATCTGTGGTATGATTAGTAAAGCCACAAATATTGCAAGGTGAAGAGTTGTATGATCTCCCCTTGCCTTGCTTTCCTCCTCTACCCCTTCCTCTAGTACCTCTTCCTCTACCTATGAAGTTCACTTGAGAGTTACTTGCCTCTTCTTTATTCCTTTTACCTTTGCCTTTATCTCTACTCTTATTTGTATCAGTGTAGAGGGATGAAGATTGGTTACCTCTAGAGTTATCTCCATTCTTATTGAGCTTTGTCTCATGTGTGAAGAGTTGCCCCATCAATGTGTTGAGGTCAGGCATTTGCATGTCCATTGCTGTGGTGAATGACTCCCATTTGTCATCAGCCTTAATGCCATTTATGATCTGCCTTACTATCTACTCATCTTCTATTTCTTCTCCAATGCTCCCAAGTTGGTCAACTACATCCTTTATCTTGGTCACATAGTCAACTACACATTGCTTTGATTGCTTCTTCAAGGTTGTGAACTCCATCCACATTTGGTTCTTCCTAGAACTTGTATTTTATGGGAAGTATGAAGAGATTACTTCCCATGTCCCTTCGGAGGTCTTACAATTCCTAATGTGAGGTAATAAGAAATCAGATATTGAGTTAAGTATATAAGACCTGGCAAGAGCATCCTTTGCACACCATGCAACTAGTTTTTCTTACTCTTCTCTTGTGGGTTGATGTTTGCTTCTGAATTTTGGCCTTTCCTCATCTCTAGAGATGTATCCATACAAACTTCTTCCTTGAAGGTAAGCTTGCATCCTTAGGGACCACACTAGATAATTTCTCTTGTCCAATTTGTCAATTAATGATGGAAATCCATCTCCCATTTCACTTTGATGTTGTTCTAATACCACTTTTGAAGGAGATGGTGGATAGATTGGAGAGATGAAGTGGTGTGGTGCTGCAAGTCCCCAACCAAGAAAAAGTCGAGGAGTGTAATGTAGACCCTTTGAGATTCCCAAGTATCACATATAATCACCTAAGTGCTTTGGAGAATGATCCTCGAATCAATGGATCAAAACAGATGAGTAGAAAATTCAACTATGAGGTAAGACTTGTTATTTTGGTCTCTACACATGTTCAATAAAATGAACAGTGCTCTCAACCTGCTAGCAATTGATCAAATTCCTTTTGGAGCTATCTAATTAACTTAGATAGCTACCAATGAAAAGTTATTTCACTTGAAATGATCAAGTGTACTCAGAGAATTAAGCTTAGCAAGTTAGATGACCATCCCGACATTTTTGGGCTTCTACACTATGCAAACCATTGAGCAGAGTTTTGAATATATCTCAAGATTGAGTAATGCAATGACAATGAAACTTCATAATAATAAAATAAATAGTATGATGAATCTATAACACTTTAAATCATATCAAATGATCAACTATGCACTATGTAAAAATTCTGAGAATTTCAATGCTTTGAAATGAACATGATAGAGAAGAGAGAATGAGATATTATCAATGTATATGTATTAAATCACATAGAGTTACAAAGACATTGGCAATGTATGATTGTACAGTGTGAGGGTAGTGATGAAGCTATGGAATGAGCTCACTAAACACTATAGATCCCTCTCAAATGATCCCTGAATCCAACTTCCTTACATGCAAGATTTTGGTCAATATTTTATAGCTAGATTTCTAGCCATTTTTTGAATTCAATTTCAAGCTCTTACCATAAAGTGAATCCTAAACTTTAGGACTTACTTTCTCATCAATCGCCTACCAAATGATTCGTGATTTGATTCTTCTTAACTCCACTGAGAGTAGTGCAACTAACATATGCACTTTTACAAGGATAAAAGTAAATTGCTATTTTACAAGGCAATAGTCATATGTGGCTTCAATTGATTATGTGAAGTGAATACTAATTGTCCAAGTATGTAGGCTTGGACTCATTTTCACCAATAGTTTATGTGCGAGCAGATGAGACAATTGTTGATATTTTCACTAAAGCACTTGGAGTAGAGAAGGTGAAGAAGTTTCAAAAGATGCTTAGATTACAAGACATGTTGAGGGGGAGTGTTGAGATATCAAGCTCAACATGTGATGATCAAGGATGTCATGTATCACGTTTTCATTTCTCTAACAGGTATAGTGGTCATGCAGGTATATATTAGGGACACTTTAGTGAGCTTTACTAGATTTATCTGCCGAGAGTGATGACACATTGGTTTGTTGCCAACTCACTCATTCACGAACATTAGGATTTTCTTTATGTACTTTTCTTTATATATTGCACTATTTGTGTTATTGTATTAGGTCATTCTCATATATTCTCTTTATGTAATAGAAGCAGAAGATCATTCTCCCTTGCCTCACTATGTGTGTGCTCTTCTCTTTGAGTGTGAGCATGTGTGAGAGAACTCTTCCTTATCACCTTTCTCTTGATAGTGCAAGACTCTAGAAGTGAATCAAAAGATGAACATGATGAAAAGGAAAGATATTACAAACTTTGGAAGTTTAGAGGGAAGGCCAAGATGCAAGAATGTGGAGAATGCTCCAAACACACTCCTAGAAGATCAACAAGGGAAAGGAGGAAACTTGAAAGGTATGGTTATGATTATACCTTTGTAACCAAACATACAATCTATTTGGTGAAAGATTCAGGTTCGAAGAAACCATGAACTTTTGAAGAAGCCAAAGGTAACCCTTATTTGGAGAAATCCATGGAGTAAATAGAAGCTCTTAAGAAAATAAACACATGGTAGGTAGTTCAAATACAAACCAATGAAAAGGTAATAGGTTGTAGATGGGTCTAAAAATTGAGAAGACAAGACACTCAGATGGATCAATTTGTAGGTATAAATCTAGGTTGGTTGCTAAAGGATGTGCTCAAACTCAGGGCATAGAGTACGAAGAAACTTTCTCATGAGTTACTAAGTTGACAACCATCAGGACCTTGCTTAGTATTGTAGCAACAAAGAATTGGAGGCTAATTGAACTTGATGTGAAGAATTCTTTTTTGAATGGATGGATCAGTGAAGAGGTATATATGTCACAACCTCGAGGGTTTGAAAACCTTAATTATCTTGCTTATAATGCAAGCTTAAGAAAGCTTTGTATAGTCTAAAACAAGGACCTAGAGCTTGGAATGACAAATTGGTGACTTATTTAGAAGATCAAGGATTCAAATTAAGCAATGTAGATCCTTCATTTTCATCAAGAAAGTTCATAATGAAGTTATCTATTTATGTGTGTATGTAGACGACATAATTATGACATGTGATGATATGAATAGAAAAGAAAGGATCAAAAGGCATATGCAAGAGGAACATATACAGGATCAAAAGGATTAATGATCTTGGAGAACTTACATTCTTATTAGGGATGCAGGTAATCTACACAAATCAAGGGATGTACTTGAGTCAAAGGAGGTATTTTAAGGATCTACTCTTGAAATTCAAGATGGTGAATGCTAAACCTATAGGAACACCTATGGAGATGAATCATAAACTTAGTGTTTATGAAGATGAATCGATTCAAGATATAAAAGAATATCAACGTCCTATAGGTAGTTCAATCTATACTACACATACAAGGGTAGACATCTCATATAGTTTTGGAGTGCTAAGTTAGTTCATGCACTCTCCAAGAAAGCCACATATGGATGCAGCTAAGAGAGTACTAAATACCTAAAGGGTACAATAAATGAAGGTATGTTCTACTCTTACACATCTAATTGTTAGAAATGTACAAGCTTAAGTGTGTGAACCAAGGCTCAACTCAAGTGACACATCACTTCACTTTTTGGTAAAGTTTATAACCACTTCTACATGAGTTTTTCAGCTCAAGATTCCACCTACCTTGATGAGAAGAGTGGGGGATTTTGGAGGCATGATTTGAATTCAAATTCTACACCAACTTTCGGAGCATTATATAAGCAATAGATTGGAAGAAATTTGTGGCCATCCTCTTCATTGATTTGTGCATTTTTAGGCTCTCATTGGGAGTGTATAATCTAGGGCTAAGCTATCTCCTAGCTAAGTTAGCCCTCTGCTAGCTAAAGTTTTTTATTTTGACTGAGATTTTGTTTCATCTATATCTCTTTGTGTAGTTGTCTATTTCATGTGCAAGATAGATCGTCTTAAAGCTCTTTTGATAAACCTTTGTTTTGGAGTATAATCTCAGTATCAAGTGCTCCTTATTCTTGTGTATATTGATCTTGAAAGCTCTTTGGTCTATCTCCCGAATATATGTGTGTGAAGAGGTACACATAGGTGTAAGCTATTTGTTTGGGTAGATTTTGGTCTATCTTGTGCAAGGAGGTTGACATCTATCACATTGTCCAAATTGAGTGATCTATGTTTTGTTAGAAATCTTAGAGAGTATATTTATATTGTGAGAAATTTCATAGGTTCAATTCTCATGTCAAGAGAGCAATCCAAGTTTTGGTGGGCTATGGTAGTGAGCTGTTTGGTCTTAGGAAGGGCCTATCATTCTTCTGTTGCAATTAGGAGCAGATATACTCCATCGGGGCTAATAGAGCTCATCATTGAGCATTGAGGAAATCAAGTGGGAAGTTGCTTGAGATCCAAGGATTGAAGCAAATACCATGAGGATTTGAAGAAGCATTTGAAGGAAGGGGAGCTTCTGTAATCATCAAAGGTTCAAGATAAGTGGAGGCTTTTGTGGGAAGGAAACATATCATTCTTTCTCATATCTACCACAATCGAAGAAGGCATTAGGAACCAATTTATAGTCTCATACAAAATGGGAGACTATAGTTCTTAGATTGAGAAGCTTGAAAAGAGAAATGACCTACTTTGGAAGTTTAGAATCTCTACATTCCGCATGGGAAAGGATCTTTGGGGGTTGATTAGTGGTATTAAGGTGAGGCCATACATATATCCACATACAACTACTGAGAATCAAAGGAGAGTCATTAGAGAGTGGGAAGAAAGGAATTGGAGAGTGATCTTCATTCTATCTCAATGCATGATAGGTCATATCCAAGATCTAGATACATCCAAGAAGGTTTGGGAGTGTTTAGAAAGATTGTAATCTACCTCAAAAAACACTAGGAAAATTCAGCTCAAGAATGAGCTCAACAACCTTACAAAGTCATCAAATCAGAGTATTAATGACTTCATACTCAAAGTAGAAGAAATCACTAATGCACTTGGTTCAATAGGATGTGTCGTAAATGATGATGACCTAGTTGCCTAGACACCTAATGGGCTTAGAGAAGATGATAAATGGAAGGCATTCACAACCTTGGTGTACATAAGGGATCACCACCAGATTCTAAGCAACTTACTTCCCTTATGGTGATTGAGGAGCTCAACCATGGAGGCAACAAGTCAAATGGCAACCAAGACCAACTCTCCTATGTAGGCAAAGGAGGAAGAGGCAAAGACAACAGAGGTGGTTCAAGAGGGAGAGGTAGAAGCAGCTACCAACAAGGCAGCCAAAGCTATCAAGGAAGTCAATCGAGCCAAGATGAAGGTCAATCATCAAGAGGAAGAGGAAGAGGTAGAGGAGGAAGATATGGAGGTAGAGGCTACACCAACTCAA
Source organism: Ceratopteris richardii (assembly GCA_020310875.1). Taxonomy (NCBI): domain Eukaryota; kingdom Viridiplantae; phylum Streptophyta; class Polypodiopsida; order Polypodiales; family Pteridaceae; genus Ceratopteris; species Ceratopteris richardii. The sequence goes on from CM035422.1 coordinate 30,401,481, forward strand.
ATGGATGCTTCAATTATGGGAAGCAAGGACACTATGCCAAAGATTGTTGGCAAAAGGAAGGTGAGAAAAATTAGAAAGGGTAAGAATTATGCTAACTCCTCAACCAATTGAGAAAATGAGAATTTGTTAGCTATGAAGAATAGTAGTGAAGGTTAACCACATGATGAAGTGTGGTATGTAGATAGTGGTTGTAGTAACCACATGTCAGGTAAAGAGGATTACTTCAACAATCTTAAAGCACCCAAGCAAAGAGGCTTTGTGGAGACAGGGGACAACATAGAGCGTGAGATGCAAAAAATGGGAGATGTGAAGCTTGAAGACAACCACAAAGCAAGAGGACTATCTCAGGTATTGCATGTTCATACGATTACAATGAACTGCTCAATTGGATAGATGGTTGAAAGGGCATACCAGGTAAGGTTCAACCATAAAGGATGCTTTATTGAAGAACCAAGGAATAGCTATGAGCTGATAGCAAAAGGAAAGAAGGAAGGAAGGATGTTCACTTGATCTTTGGGTGTGTATGCTACACACATGTGCCACAAGCATTGAGAGGTAAGATGGATGCAAGGGCTGAAGGATGTATGTTTATTGTTTATGCTATGGAGAAAAAAGGTTACTGGTGCTGCAACCCTAATACAAAGGAGTTAAAGGTAACTAGATGTAGTTTTTTTATGAAATCAAGCCATGGTATGCTTCCAAAGTTCCATTACAAGATCAAGATATTTAAGATGCAGAGAGGAGATATGAAGCTAGGTTTCAAGATAGCTTGGAAATAAATGGTCCAAGCATACAAAGAAGTTCAAGCATGGATTCAGCCCATCAATCAGTGAATAAAGGAAAGGTAAGCTTGGTAGAACTTGATGAAGATGGACACAAAGTTGAAGACTTTGAAGAACCTATGTGTTGGAACTCAAGGTCAGGCATGAGGCACATGAATATGTCCAAGAAGTGAACAAACAAGAAGAGGGAGCATGTAGGAAGCTCCAAGAAGTATATGTAAAATTTTGAGAACAAACCCCCATAAAAAAGTGATTTTGATCACTAAAAACCATTGTAAATATCATTTCATGTTTTTGCAACTCTATTTTGTGCAAGCTGAGGATTCCTTGAGCTTGAGGACCTAGGTAGAACTCATGTTTTGGATCTCATAATTTTTAGAGCTTATTTGAGCCCTCAAATAGCATCAGAAGCTTAATTTTTTACTAGGTTGGCCATTAGGTCTCAAACTAGCCAAAACTAGTCAAAATACTATAAAAAGAGCTAGAGAGCTCATGTTTGGGGTTAGCAAGTTAGAGAGAGCTTCTTGAAGACTGTAACAAGTTATTGAGAATCAAAGCTTCCATTGTTCCTGTCTTTAAGATCTTGCCTTGTGTGCATGCGTGCATGCATGTATGTGCTTGTTACTCATATTTGCTCGCCACAATCGCTCATGATCTTCATATCCTCCTCACCTCTCCATGGATTGACAAGTAAAGGAGTGGTGCTCATGCTTGGGCTACACCAAATTTTGGCACTGTTGTTGGGGATTGTTGCTCAAGGATGAGCATTGTGATGGTAAGATCCTAGATTTGTGACATTGGAAGGTAAAAAATAGTCATTGTTTGTTAATTTTCTAATTTTATTTCTCCACCTTTATCATCATCATCACCATCTTCTCCCATCTTCATCTTCACAATTGGTATATTCCCTATTTTCACCTCATTTCTCATTCATGGTGAGAGGGGCATTAAGGAAATGACCTCTAACACTTCCTCGATGCTTAGCTCATAAATAGAGAATGGAATTGAAGATGAGGGACACCAGGCTCCTACAAAATCATTCACATGAAAAACACACACGGCACTACCAAGGCAGGGGTGGTTCGCGCTACCTTGTCACACAAAAAAAATGGCACTCTTAGGGTGGGGGTGATCCACGCCGCCCTCTTAGTACACTTAAACACAATCAACACAAAGATACTCTTAAGGTAGGGGTGATATGTGCTGCCCTCTTAGTACCAACACATAAACACTACACAAGTACTCTTAAGGCAGGGGTTATCCATGCTGCCCTCTTAGTACCAACACAAACACTAAACACTCACAAAAAAGAGATTCTCAATGAGAAGAGGAGCTAGGTGGCACCACAATCCTCAATGGGTTTGGGAATGATGGGAAAGATGGAAGAAGGATCAAGTCCCAAAATAGCAAGTTTTTTAGAAGTCCTCAATCTTGGAAGTATGTTTTTTGACATAACTATTTGCAAGTGATGCTCCAAGGTACTTCATGGATCCAAATCTATATTTAGGAAGCTAAAGGTGTCACATACTCTGAAGCTACATTCGCAGGTGTAGAGCAAAATTTGTGCAGCACCACCTCATTTCTGGAGTGTATCCAACCATCTCCTCACAGTGGTATCAGAGTTATCATCAATTCAACATGGGAGATGGATCCCCATCATCAATTGAAAAATTGGATCGAGGTAATTACTCTACTTGGTCTATTATAATGGAAGCATATCTGCAAGGTAGAAATCTCTATGGGTACATATCTAGAGATGAAGCAATGCCAATATTGAGAAGCAAAGGGCAACCCACTCAAGAAGAACAAGAAAGGTTATCAACATGGTGCTCAAAGGATGCCTTGGCCAGGTCATATCTTCTCAATTCAATTTTTGATTTCTTGCATCCACACATTAGGAATTGTAAGACGTCACCAAAAACCTAGAATGCACTTGAAGCATTCTTTTCTTCAAGCACTAGAGCAAGAAACAACCAATTGTGGATGGAGTTCACAACACTCAAAAAGATGCCCAAGCAGAATGTGAGTGATTATGTCACTAAAATGAAAGACCTAGCTGATCAACTTGGAAGCATTGGAGAAATCATTGATGAGGAGCAAATTGTGAGACAAGTGATCAATGGAATCAAGGTAGATGACAAGTGGGAAGCATTCACCACAACAATGTATCTATACATGGACATGCATGTACCTAAATTCAATACTCTAATGGGACAATTATTCACTCATGAAGCCAAGCTTGTGAAGAACAAGGACAACTCAAAAGGTAATCAATCATCTGCCTTATACACTGATAAGAACAAAATTAAGGATAATAAAGGTAAAGGCAAGAAATCTGATGATGAAGCTAGTACCTCCCAAGCTAACTTTGCAGGGAGAGGTAGAGGTACAAGAGGAAGAGGCAGAGGAGGTAGACAAGGCAGGGGAAGATTCCAAAGCACCTCTTCATGTGCTATATGTGGATTAACTAACCATACAACTGAGAATTTTTTCAGGAACCTAGAAATCAGAGAGGAAGAGGCTTCAATAGAGGAAGCTATGGAAGAGGAAGATCAAACAATTTCAACAATTAAAACAACAAAAACTACAATAACTAAGGAGGCTATAGAGGAAGAAGAGACTACAATAATTACATTGAAGAGAAGGCACAAGAGGACTCACTTTTGTTGATGAACATAACCATGAGGCAAGGTAAAGCAGACAAGCATGTGTTCTATATACATTCTAGTTGTTCATATCATGTAGCAGGAAATGTGGCATTGTTATCTGACTTGAAGGATCCAAGGAACAAGCATGAAGTATAAACAGGAGATGACATAAGGCACTTAGTTGAAAACATTGGAAATGAGAAGACCTTAAATGGAAATATGAATATACTCAGTAAGGTATTATATGTACCTACCATAACCAAGAATTTGATAAGCGTTGGACAAATTATAGAAAAAGGATTTCACGTAAGGTTTAGAAGAAATGGAGCATTTGTTGAAGATCCTCAACAAGGGTTCAAGAGGATAGCCAAAGGAGAAAAGACAGGTAGACTCTTTACATTTGAGCTACAAGATACTAGAAATATAGCACTTTTCAATTATGGAGGACAAAATTTATCAGAGTTAGAAATGTGGCACAAAAGATTAGCTCACATAGGTGAAAGGAGTTTAAAGCAAATATGCAGGGATCAAAGTGTGCTTGTTTTACCAAACATATCCAAGCAACATATGATATATAAGTGCAATGCATGTGAATTTGGGAAGTCTCATAGATAACCATTTATGAAGAAAGGTTAAATTCATGGTGATATATTGGAGCTAGTCCACACAGATGTTTGGGGACCTAGCAAAGACCCTTCAATTTCAGGATCCAGGTACTATGTATCATTCATTGATGATTGTAGCAGATGGACTATACTTTACTTTATGAAGCACAAGGACAAAGTGTTCAATTGTTTCAAAAAATATCGTGCTCTTGTTGAAAACCAAATAGGAAAAACATTGAAAAGGCCAAGTTCAGATGGAGGGGGAGAATACTTCTCCTATGAGTTTGATGCATATCTCCAAGATAGAGGCATCAAAACAGAGATCACTACCATGCATACTCAAGAACAAAATGGAGTAGCAGAAAGGAGGAATAGGAACATTGTGGAGGTAGCTAGGTCCACTATTAGTGAGAGAAAATACCCAACTATCTATGGGCAGATGCTGTGTCTACAACCACCTATCTCATCAACAGGTTCCCATCTAAAGCATTGGATGGGATGAAACCATATGAATCTTGGAATGGAAGGAGACCTAGCCTAGATCATTGCAGAATATTTGGGTGCATAGCCTATGCACATGTTCCATCACAAATCAGAGGTAAAATGGATCTTAAGCAGAGAAATGTGTGTTCGTAGGATATGATCTAAATAAAAAAGGGTACAAGTTGTAGAATCCAAGTAGTAAAGGTTTTATTGTTAGTAGAGATGTTGTTTTTTATGAAAACAACTCGTGGTTTGAAGATGATTGCAGAAAAGTCAAGCTACCTTATGACCTAGACGAAGACTTTCCAACAATTCAGAAGGCAAATGATCAACAACATGAAGATTCAAGTGACTCTAATATGATCAAAAGACACCAAGAAGGAACTTCAAGGTATGGAGCAACAAAGGTAAAGAGAATATGCAAGACTTGAGGGATATTGTAGAATCCTCTCAACAAACAATAAGGAGATCAACTATGGAAAAGAAGAAGCCAGAAAGATATGGGTATGACACCTCTCTGGTCACTAAACACTCAATTTATATTGCTTAGGATACCAACTCAGAGGAGCCGTCAACCTTTGAAGAAGCAAACAAGATTTGAGAATGGAAGGAAGCAATGGAGGAAGAGATACAAGCACTCCAAGAGAATTAGACTTGGGATCTAGTTCCCAAGAAACACTCCATGAAGATCATTGGATCTAGATGGATTTATAAGGTAAAAAGGAATTCTGATGAATCAATTAATAGGTACAAAGCAAGAATTGTGGCTAAAGGGTTTGCTCAGACCAAAGGGATTGATTATGAGGATACCTTCTCTCCTATGGAAAACATGCAAACTATTAGAGTTCTCATGAGTATAGCTACATCAAGGAATTGGAACATTTATCAGTTGGATGTAAAAATGCATTCTTAAATGGTTGGATTTCAGAGGAGATGTACATGGCAAAACCTCTTGGATTTGTTGATAATCTACATCCTGAGTATGTGTGCAAACTCAAGAAAGCTCTCTATGGTCTCAAGCAAGCTCCTAGAGCTTGGAACCATAGACTTGTTACATTCTTGCAAGACAAAGGATTCAAAATGAGCAAGGCTGATTCTTCACTCTTCATTAGGAGGAACAACTCTGAAGTTATATATCTATGTGTGTATGTAGATGATATCATTCTTAGAGGTAATGATGCAGATGGAATCAAGAAGATCAAAGCCCAAATGAAGGAAGAATTCAAGATAAGTGACCTGGCATTGCTCACTTATTTTCTTGGATTAGAAGTTGTCTATACAGATCAAGGGATGTTCTTTACTAAAAGGAAGTATCTTAAAGATATGATTGCAAAGTTCAAAATTCAAGACTCTAAGGTTGCAGGTACTCCCATGGAGGTCAACCACGAGTTAAGTGCTCATGAAGGGGAACAAATTGAAGACATTACAAGCTACCAAAGCCTAGTTGGAAGCTCAAACTATGCAACCCTAACTAGGGTTGATATCTGCTATGGAGTAAGTGTGCTTAGAAAATTCATGCACACTCCTAGGAAATCTCACATGGATGCAGCCAAAAGGATATTGAAGTATCTAAAGGGAACAATTAATGAGGGCCTATATTACCCTTACACATCTGATTTAAGTGTAAAGCTCTTCACTGATGCAGATTGGGCAGGATCAAAGATGATAGGAGAAGTACATCTAGATATCTATCTTTTGCAGGTACAAAGCTCATTTCTTGGCCTTCCAAGAAACAACCTACGGTAGCACTCTTCTCAACTAAAGCTGAATACAGAGGATTGACAAATGCAACTCACGAAGCAATGTGGATCAAGACTCTATATATAGATTTAGGGTTAGACTTTGGCACTCCATACATATTTGGAGACAATATGAGTTGTTTGCATTTAGTTGCTAATCCTTTCTTTCATGCCAAGACTAAGCATATAGAAGTCCATTATCACTTTGTTAGAGAAAAGATTGCAAGCAAAGAAATACAATTGTCTTATGTATCTACACACATGCAATGTGCATACATGATGACCAAAGCAATTGATGGAAGCAAACTCAATAGGTTCAAATAAATGATTGGGATGCAAGAGATACCTATGGAATGAAGACTCAAGCATCTTAGGCTTGAGGGGGAGCTATTGGTAAATTTGTCAAGCCTTGATGCTTGACCGAATATCAAAGGTTTACTTCACAATTTGAGTATGACTATCCATAAAGTCACATATGAACACCTCCTATAACATCCATGAGTTTAACTCAAGATAAATGTAAAAGAGAGTAATAGAGAGAATCTCATGGCTTTAGGAGTTGAACTTCATACCAACTAAGTGGTTGGAATCAAATCAATCAGAATCCTAAAAGGTAGGATCACTTATAGGTGCCATATTCAAAATTCAAATTGATACACATCTATAAAAGACCCTGACTTTTAGTCACGGGTAGTAGAGCAAGAAGAAGGACACAATGAGCTTCAAGCTTGTGGGTACACTAAGCCCACCCATGTATGAGTAAGCCTACATCATCCCTTTGTATCATACATTCATAATATTACAAATTTGATTAAGTTTATGCAAGCTAGTTCATGCCTTTTGTTGTCTGGTGCTAAGCACTCATTTCAATGAACTTGTTTTGAGGAGTTCTCTGTGTATGCTTATCCAACCAATGTGATTCAACTTAGTAAATGTAGAGTATACCTTCTAGTTAGTAGCTATCAAGTTTCATATCACATGTACTTTGTGAGATACATTCTCTGCAAATCACCTATGTTTGCTCACTATCATCCTCCTCAAAAGTCGAGATTACACCCCTAACTTCTTAATGTGATTTCTCAGCAAATACTCATCCTAAATTAGTGAAATAACTTCCTATAGCAAGATTAGGACTCTAATTACTTGTTTCTAAAAGCTCTCAGGTTATTTGTAATCAGTGAGTGAGCATTGAGTGAAATACGGAGCAGGATCAAGTCCCAAAATAACAAGTTTTTCGGAAGTCTTCAATCTTGGAAGTAGTCTGTCTTGACATAACTATTTGAAGGTGATGCTCCAAGGTACTTCATGGATCCAAGTGTATATTTGGGAAGCTAAAGGTGTGTAATAAGGTATTCTGAAGCTACATTGGTAGGTGTAGAGCAAGATTTCTGCAGCACCACCTCATTTTTGGAGTGTATCCAACCATCTCCTTACAATTAGGCACCCTGGTTATTGAGGCAAAATATCAACTATGCGCACTATAAAGTCCTTCATATAGAGTCTGTCCAAAAATGCCATTGAAGCTCCATATTGGGGGTGCACTGGTGGACAATATCATTGTTGTATATACATTATTGTTGGCAATTAGAGAATGTGAGTTCTCTATCTCTCTTTTTCTATGCATATTTTAGTTAGTGTGTTTTGCTTCTCACTAGTCTACCTACATATCATATTCCACTCCATCACTATTCTTGATCATTTCTTACACATAGTTCCACGCTTGTATATGTAAGAACCATTATTGAAATCAACTATTGGGTGCTCTAATCCATCAGGTTGCTCTAGGTTTTTCAATTGTACTATGGATCTTCTCAAACCATCGAGTACCTAATTGATTGATTTGGATGTATTCCAATGGTGCTTTATAGGGCCATTATGTTATTTTTAAATAGGTTGCCCTATTGCTAGGCATATTTCTATCCATGCTATAGGAACTATCTATTTCACTTGTCCCTTGGCTTTCACTCGATGGGTGGTTACCTTAGGACCAAGACCTGGCTGGGTGGTTGACACTAGCTTTAGATGATGTTGGATTTTTTGATCCACTTTGCAAAGATTTTTGCCTAATCTAAGGTTCATGTATATAATTGATTCCCCTTTCTACTCCTTTTGAATGAATGTACTTATTAATATTGTTAAAAAGGGGATTTCGTCACGTCCGCTTTTTAATCTCTTTTCGGGTTCTTGGGGATGGTAGGGGTCTGACAATGTAGAGGCCCTTTATCTGATTTTCCTAACTTAATTATCAATTTAGCAGAATGTTACTCTCCAGTATAACTTCTTCTACACCGTACTACTGTTCGTATTGCGGTTATTCCTTACACCGTATTTAACACACGAATTTATGCTCACAGTCGCACAGACTTATTAACATGAACATAACATTACCGTGTTAATAAAGAATTACTGTGAATCAACAAAGACAGAGTGACAGTACTCAGAATATCTGTAATCTGCACCACGAAGTCTCCACAAGGTCGCAAATCGCCCAGACAGACAGTCTGGCGATTCCGCTCCTCTACCACCGGAGAACAACGTCATGTCTCTTCATTAATGAATAAAAGGGTTACATCACTTCGCTACGCCCTTTCGGTGTGTGCAGTATATGAGAATATAAAATTACAATGTGCCAATCCGGTGGCCTAACACTGGCACACACGGTGGGCTTGAACTTGCAAGGAAAACAAAATTAAGGCTCATCTACGATGCCTTGGATATACATGGTTCTTGCTAATTTGAAGGTTCTGGTGATTTTTTGTTTTAATGAATCCAACATCAGTTTTAATGTTTCCGGCTCCACCAGCTGTGCGTTAGTTTGAAATGAACTTGCCGCAATGACCTGACTCATCAGAACTTCAATTTGGGTTTGCAAAAATGCTTCTTGCAAGTAAAAGTCATTGGCAAGGGCTGCATCTCGATGCAATCTCATATCAGCAATTTGATCATCTATTCTAGATAGTCTGTCGGCTTGAGCTCCTAGCTGTTTCTCTCTGCATTCCAATTCTTGAGCTTGATATTGAATTGTCCTATAATATGCATCTCTTTGTTTCATAATCCCTGCTAATTCCTTCTTAATTTGAATGGTCAGACTCATCTGTGCTTTTAGAGTAGAATTCGCCTCAAAAAGATTGGCAGAGGGGGCCTGTAATTCGGTAGTAGTTTGCTTAGCCAAATTAGCCATTTCTTGTCCTCTCTGCACGACCTCATCAAGCGCGGCGCAAGTTTCTTCTAAAAGGTTACCGAGAGCAATCCGAGCATCCTCCTTATCTTGGACTAACTGATTCAATTGCTTGATGTCTTCATCTCGAGTAGTTAACATCCTTGGCTTTTAACTCAGCCAATGCTGCATCTCTTTGAGCAATGAGACTATCCTGCTCTGTAAGCCGAGCTTGAAGTTGCTGAAGTTGATCCTGCAAAGCATGGTTTTCTGCCTTAACTGCATTTGCTTCTTCCTGTAATGGGGCAATATCTGCTTCTAAATTATCTACTTTATGCTGTAATTCATGTCGAATATTATCAGTTGCCTGCTTCATTTGCATAGGTAACTGCTGAGAAAATTTCTCAAGAGTTGACCCATTGATTCTAATTCATTAAACATTGGAGCCAGAAGAGTCAAAGGAGGAATTGGCTGGGATGAAAAGGCTGATAATAGGTGAGGGGAAGGTGGTGGAGAGTAATTGGGAGAAGACGATGAAGTAGCGGGTGCATCGGGAACAACAGACTCGACGGGGACAACGGGCGCAACAAGATTCATGGGGGAAGGAAGTGGGATAAGGGTATGCGGCAACAAAAGTATACCAATTGGATTCTGTTTTGTCGCCTCCGTTCTATCAATCACAACTTCAACCAGGACAATAACTTCGTTAAGAACTTTTGCAATAACTTCCTTCACAGCTTGAGTCTGTTGATGAGAATCCTCCCAAGAAGAAACTTCTTCAGAGTCTTCAGTGTGGGCACCTTGTTCCTGCTGCTTAATGGGAGAAGAAGGATCGAAAGAATCGACATGAATGGATGTAGTGGTGTCGTGGAAGACTTCTTCTTCATTTCCAACAGTTGATCCTTGCACCTGACTGCCAGAAGGACTTATACGTCAGCGTTTCCTGTGCAGAAGTTGGAAGAGATCCTCATCATCATCCTTTGCATCCTCAAGCACTTGAGCAGATTCTTCATGGAATAAGATGGGAGCGTTTGGAGGCGGTTGCGCAGCTTGGAGCACCGGAAAAAGAAAAGTAAGGATATGGGGTAGACGAGAATGTGGAAGGTCACCCTTATTGACTTGTTTAATAACCGCAACACATTCACGGTGAATACGCCGGAAATAAAAAGAAGCAAAATTGACAGACTCGTGAGAAGCCATGTCTATCATTGAATAGAAGGGGCACGAGATACCATAAGTGCATTTTTGCAAATTCAAAATAGCAACTAAAAAGTGTAAAGCAGTTCGCTCGTGTTCGGGTCTACACAAAATGGCATTCTCATTAGATGAGTGCCGGGGAAACAACTCTCTCATGGTGGCTACAGGAAGAAGTGAACCATTCTCCAATCCTTCCATAGGGAGGCGAAAAGCTTCAGCAAACGAAGCTAAAGTGATAACAACGTGGGATGGGAAACAGGCTATGGGCCAACATTGCTCTGTAGCCGGTGTAGAGGCGATGGCAGCAATGATTTGCACATAGAATGGTTGACATTCCATTAAATGCCAGGGCAATTCAGCGAAATTCAACAAACCGCGAGTGCGCAAATACTCACTTACTTCAGGAGTGAGTCCTACACAAAAAGTAGCGACATTCGCTAAAGCTTCCATGGCGCGCACAAGTAAGCACAAAAATACAGACGACAAGGAATGCACAAGCACACAAGCACAATAGTGATTAACAAGAAAAGAAACAAGATTAAGTAGTCACACAGGCAACGTTAGGCGGTCGAAAACCCTAATCATCGCGCGATATTGGAAAGATATCCGTCATAATTACGGCATGCATGCAGGAGAAGAAACAATAACACAGGGCGGCGATTAATCATAATTAGATACCATAACGAGGAGATTACGATCAGTGGTCAACCAAAATACGGGGAAAGAAATAAATAAATGACACGCGCAAAAGACAAAGTACACGTCATTGGTGATCGACTGATTGCTGATATGGGCAAAGCTTAGATCCATTAATCACTTTCGAAAGGGGAACTCCGGTTAAGGTGGCCAACCTAAAAGTAGCGGGTTCCACCTGTGCACTAATTTGGTATGGATCGAACCACCGTAATTTAAATTTTCCAGCAGATCGATTTGCTTTAGCATTGTAAAATAACACCAGTTGCCCCACCGTAAACACAGGGGTCTTGAGGAAACGATCATGGGTACGAGCTTGACAAAGCTGAACTTCTTGAAGTACCAGAAAACTTTACCAGTGCTATTCATCTAATGATTTGAGTGTATCCAACCGGAATGGCCATGATTCATCCGGTAGCAATTTCTGAGCTAAAGCAACGTGTAGACTCGACACTACTACTTCCATTGGTGCAATAGCTTCCAATCCATAAGCTAGTTTGAACGGGGTCATGCCAGTAGCTACCTTGTACGTAGTCCGGTAAGCCCACAAAACTACAGGTCGTAACTTGTCCCAACGTTCCGGACATTCCAAAAGCAATTTATGGAGCATAGTCAACAAATTCTTATTGGTACTCTCCGCCAAACCATTGGCACGGGGATAATAAGGCGAGCTGAATTTGTGGACAATCTAAAATGTCTCAGTCAATACTTGCATTAAGTGGTTAGCAAAGTGTGTACCTTGGTCCGTAACGATTTCCAGAGGCAACCCATAACAAGGAAAAATATCCTTCATCAGGCATTTAGCCACCGAAACTACTGTGGCCGACTCTAATTCCCAAGCCTCCGCCCACCGAGTGGCATAATCGGTACAAGTCAGTATGTAGCGATTGTTGGTGAAGGTCGCGGGTGGTGTTATTGGGCCAATAAAATCTAGACCCCACTTCTAAAAGGGTTCCAGAGGTAAGACAGGTTGAAGAGGAAAGAAGTTCCGCTGTAATGGTTGTCCAGACCGTTGATAGGGATCACACTACTGCACAAACTGTGTCACATCTTTGTACATGGTAGGCCACCAAAGCCCACTTTGCAGAATTTTACGGTGAGTAAGCTCAGCTGCGAAATGTCCACCCAAGGGTAAAGAATGAGCCATGGCAATAACCGATTCGGCTTCATGTGGTGGAATACAACAAAGTAAAACACCAATATGATCCATGTAGTACAATTGACCTACAAGCAACCGGAATCTGCGACTGTAAATTGCAAATTTCCGCCGCAGAGCAGGGGGAGTTTGAGGAGGAAGACACCCGTCAGTTAGAGAAGTTAGTAACGTATCGTAGTATGTAGGATGTACAAGAGGTTCTGTAGATTCTTCAATAATTGGCTCAGTAGCGTAAATTGCCGGTGTAGTGTCATCAACCCCCACTGGAGCTTCACCGGAATCCAACCGAGATAGAAAATCCGCCAAGGCATGTGCTGTGCCGGGTCGATGAATAACTTCATAGTCGAACTCCTGTAATAATAAAACCCATCGAGCCAATCTCCCACCCAAATGTTGCTGCCGGACCAAATACACAAGTGCGGCATGATCCACGTGGAAGGGGACCTTCCGTCCCAACAAATAATGGCGAAACTTCTTCACAGAGTACACCAACCCGAGACATTCTCTTTCAGTCACTGAGTAGTTTCTTTCCGCAGGGGCTAGTCGACGACTTGCATAATATACAGGCCAAAACCATTTATCCATTTGCTGCATGAGCACACTTCCAATGGCGATGTCTGGTGCATCCACAAAAACATGGAACGGACGATCCCAATTAGGGGGTTGCAAAATTGGGGCCTGCGTCAATAACACTTTTAAACGATCAAATGCATTTTGGCACTCCGGTGTCCAATCATACTGCCGTGGAGCACTATTCATAAGCCGATTAAGCGGTGTTGCTAAATGAGCTAACCACCGTAAATGTCGGCCATGCCACCGGATTTGGCCTAGGAAGCGCATAACTTCTTTCGGTGTTGTAGGGACTGGTGCCTCCAACACAGCTGTGACTTTATCCGAATCGACTTGTATCCCTTGTGCAGAGATAATATGTCTGAGTAGTTTTCCACAAGAGACCGTAAAAACAGACTTTGTCGGATTCAAGCATAATCGGTATTCACGACATTTTTCAAAGCAGCACCGTAAGTGATACAGGTGCGCCACAGTCTTGCCAAATAAGGAAAAGTTGTCCAAATATACTTGCATAAAAGTAGTCAAGTAGGGTGAAAAAACTTCTTGCATACATCGTTGAAACGCACTCAGAGCATTCCTTAACCCAAACCACATTACAATACAAGCATAAACACCCTAGTTCGTGATAAAAGTTGTTTTAGGTATGTCCTGTTCTGCCATCCTCACCTGATTATAGCCACTATATCCATCCAGAAATGAATACATCTCGTGCCTTGCCACCCTGTCGAGCATTGTGTCTAGAAAGGGTAGAGGGAATGGATCCGGGACAGTGGCAGCATTCTGTTTCCGATAATCAACACAGATGCATAGCTGTTTATTTTTCTTTGAGACGACCACGATTGGTGATATCCATTCAACATGCTCGATCGGGACAATGAATCCCACCTTCAATAATCAATCGAGTTCTGCTTTGACTTGTGCTGCATAATTGGGGTTCATTCAGTAACTGGACTGTTTGATTGGCCTCGCCTCCGGTTTGAGCACTACCCAATGTTGCTAGATCTGCGGGTCCAAACCTTTCATATCTCGATAGTCCCAAGCAAAAGCATCGGAAAACTCTCGCAGAAGTCGTATCAAGTCATCTTGAAATGTCTCTGACAATCCTGCCTTAATCTTAACGGGTCGCGAGTTAACCGCATCACCCAAATTATATGTTACTAACTGATCTTCTAGTACATAAAATTGTCGAGGTTTTACCAGATCATCAGGTGACTGCAAAAGTTCATGTAAGGTGGCTCCATCCATAGAGACACTATCATCAGCCTCGGCCTCTCCGGTCACTGGTACCACCGTGTAAGCGGCCGGACTCCACTTGTCTGCGACCGACTTGAGATCTATAGTACCTAATGAAATTAGATCCTTATTGGTCTTCAGGAACGCCTCTTCCTCGTCGTCAGATAAGCCATCCAACATGTGGACCGGCTCCGCTAGATATGGTCTTGCATGAAGCTCGCAGGGTTGGATGACATCCAATTTAACTACATATTTATGGTGATTATCTTTGAAAAGTTAACTCCTGCGCGGAACAATCCTGTACAACTTTGGCTTGTTTCAACCATGGTCGACCGAAAAGTAGATTATAGTCGAGGCTGGATTCTGGTAGTAAGAGGACTACAAAAGACATTTTGAACATGGTACCCTGCAAGGTAATCGGAATATTCCGTACTAGTCCCACCGGATGGACTCGGGATTGGTCTGCCATGCGTACAAAAAATTGTACGGGCTCGATTTGGGTCCAACCCAATTGCTTGCACAGTGCTGTCGTTGCTATATTCACCCCTGAGCTGCCATCAATTAGCACTTGAGTAATCTTTTGGTTTTTATGCCAGACAGTGATCAATGGGATTGAATGGTCCACCGTAGAATCAGCTTCCGGTTGTATTGTTGCAGTCGCCGGAGTACAGGAAGATCCGAGACTAACCTGCTGTTGAAATTGCTGCCTGACTCCTAGCACCAAGGCGAGTAACTGTCCCAAAGGGAGTGTAATTGAAGCCCTAGATAGGATGTCCCATACCTGATCTTTATGGATCGTACTTCTCACCGATTCTGATGATGATTCTACTGTTGTTGGGGCAGCATTTTGTTCATTCGATCTTGCCTTCAACAGGGGAACCTGTGTTACCGGAATTGGATCAGGAAACACTGTTGGCTCTTTAGCTGTCCATTGACTAGCCTTTGTATACATTCGCTACTGCTCACGGATACGAGGTTCAAACACCTCAGCTGCGGGTTGCAATTGCTTACCCGATCTTGTCTGAACCACTATTGCTTGTGATTCGACTGGTGAAATATAGAACATGTTGGTCATTGGATTTTGTTGCTCCTTCTTCCTTTTGTCATACTCTGCTGCATCCTTGCAAAATCTACGGATGTGGCCAATCTCACCACAAAAATGACATCGAGGTGGTGGAAGAGAAGTACCTTCCACTGATGTATCCGCCTGCCATCGATTTGAATTGAAATTGGTATTCCGCTGACCCTGGTAATTTCTATATCCTTGCGATGGATTGTTTCGCATTTGTGGTGGCACGTAATGAGTTGTTGGCTGACCTGGTTCCTGTATGATGGCATTTACTGCTGCTCGCCCCTGCACCTTGGCATTATACGCGCAATTTTCTGTTGAGTGTCCTGTTGTGTTGCAGATGGCACAATACATCTGGTTAAGGGCACATGTAGCACTGGTGTGCCCTGGGTTTTTCCACTTGGTGCAATACATCTGTTTGGTCTGGTCATCCACTACGTTCTTACTGGTCTTCAACCATTCCAGGTCTTCTGTAAATCCTCCAACTTTATGCTCTAGTTGCAAGGCCATCGCAATAATAGCATCCAGTGTCATTGCACCCACACAGCGGATGATCATAATTTGTCTTAACTATGGGGTCAGACCGTTAATGAACCACTGGGTTATAACATCATCCGGTAGATTAGCATGTGCCGGAGGCAGTTGTCTTAAGTGAGTTCTAAACAATGTTGCTTATTCCTAAATAGTCTGGTGCGCCTTCTGCCAATTGTTCTGCAAATAGTCAAAGATTTCGGCAGGATTCGTCTTCAACTCGAACCTCTATAAAAACGCGTCCCTCACCGCATCATAGTTAACGAAATGATTAATATCATACTCAGTCAACCACCTGGCTGCTTCATTAACTAAAGTGGCCTATAATACGATGGCCTTGTATGCCGGATCCGATGGATGATTGAGCACTGCATAGCTTATCTCAAAGGTGCATACATGTGCATCAGGGTCGTCACCCGGGAATCCACTGAACTTGGTGTAAGTCACTCCTGTTGGAACCGGTCGAACTGGTATAATTGGTTGCGGCTGCTGCTGTTGCTGAAACTACGGTTGCGGCTGTGGGGGTGTTTGCTACTGAGATTGTGACCCACTCATATTTTATTATGAGTAGGGTTGTTGTTATCTATCTATTGAGGAGGTGTCTCTTGTCCTTCAGAATCTGTATTGTTAGACTACTCACCTTCTGGTTCAAAAAGGGTGTTGAATCTCTTACTTATCTCGAAATCGAATAACCTTTCCTTAGCCTTGGTATCGAAACTAGAGAGCCTTGCCCCGAACAGTGGAGAATGTAATAAAGGTCCACCAGGTAGTACTGCACCGTCACCGAAAAACTTCAAATTTCCACTAAATGGTACCGAACTCCCACCGGAAGTTATCGAACTTTCACCACAGCAGGTTATCTTTTCACCGGAAACGGTCTCACTTGTTAACACAACTTTATTACTGAAAGTAGTCGGATTCTGACCAGATACTGTTGAACCAACTGCACGCTGCGACTCTGTACACTCAGAAGTCACTGGACCTTCTTCAGAATGTACCGGAATCACACCAAAATCTATCGGAATCTCATCCTGTGTCATCGAACTGGTACCGGAATCACTGCAAAATGTCTCCGATCCTTCGACGGCTGGGATTAAATGGCCTGCACTTCTACGCCTGGGGGTGTCCCTAATAGATTTGGAACTGCCTAGGGATGCTGATCTCTCCTATACTTCGGATAAGGCTCGCCGGACCGAGTAACCGGAATATATCACCTTTGCACCACTTGCCTTATGCACTACTCTACCTTTACTTATTATTCTCAATCCATTGCCATCTTCCCACAGACGGCACCAATGTTAAAAAGGGGATTTCATCACGTTCGCTTTTTAATCTCTTTTCGGGTTCTTGGGGATGGTAGGGGTCTGACAATGCAGAGGCCCTTTATCTGATTTTCCCAACTTAATTATCAATTTAGCAGTACGTTACTCTCCAGTATAACTTCATTGACATGATATCCATGATGTTGGTACATTTGGCAAGCCTAAGTGCTTGGCAAAACATTTAGAACTACACCTTAGTCTTACTCTACTCACATGAGAAAGTATATGTGAACTCATGCTTGGTATTTTCACTTTATCACCTTGGATAATTGTAAAAGAAAAAGGTAAAGGAATCTCATGGATTTAGGAGAAGCCAACCCCCAACTTGGTTGGTGAAGGATTCATTTCAAGTCACCCCCAAAGTATTGGAATACCTTTAGTGGGAAATTCAAAAATCAAAAGCATTTGATGTGTATAAGAAGAGTAGATTCTAGTCTCGGGGATATCAGCTACTTTTGAGAGCTATTGAGCTGCAACATTGGGCATACCTTGAGATCAACTTGTGTAAGAGTAGTCCTCTACACTTCCCATGTATCATATGTGCATTAACACTTATTCATTGATACATTTCTTCATGATCATTTCTGTCTACTGTTCTTTGTCACTTCTTCATCATTTCAGTGACTTTGCAGAAGTGATTTCTCTGTGTGCACTCCATCATTTGATGCATTTTAACTTGGCATAGTTAGTGTGAAGTGTCTATTATACAGCTACAAGGGTTCACTAGATTTGGTTTATCCAATCATGAGATATGCACTGATGAAGTAGACTATGATCGCACATCACCTTGCTCCTGAAATGTCGGGATGACCCCTTGAGTTGTTAAACTCATTGCTTAGTGTATAGTGCCTCTAAATTCATGAAATAAATTGTGTTAGTTAGCTATACACTTGAATAAGATGTGTGCAGGATCCCTTTGGTCAATTCACACAAGCTTGTGAGCTCTAAGTAAAACACTAAGCACCTATATCCCAAAATAAAAGGTTTCTTCACAATCCTAGTACATGCAAGTTAATCCTAGTACATGCAAGTTATCTGTTTTGACACAAACTTTTGAGAATAATGTTCTAAAGTAAATAGTGGGTTTAAATGCATATTTGATAAGCTAAGGTGTCTAATAGGGTTTGTTGAAGTCACATTGGCAGGTGTAGAGCACGTTTTGTGCAACACCAGCTCGTCCTTGGAGTGTATCCAACCATCTCCTCACACATGCTATGGCTATTGCCGAATACTTTGAATTGAGGTACATTAAGCACTTTTTCTTTTTTAGGTAGAAAAGTTCCATAAAGTTTTTCCTTTGAAAGATTTATTGTAGTTTTAACGACTTTAGGAAAGGATACACTCATCCATCTTCACGTTATAATGTTTATCCATTACAATTAATCTCAATCTTGAAAGTCATTTCATTGTCATGATATGCATTGTCAAGACTAATTTTTGGTCCTTAGAACCTCAAAAAAGGAGTCGTGTGCATGGGAATTCAAAATATCTCATTGTCATGAATTTCCGGCTTGAAGTACTTTGGATTCAAACATGTGGATTAAAGTTCTCATTTCAAGAAAGCTTTAGCTTGTTGAAAATAGGCATGTTTTCTCACATGAATTGCTTCTCTATCTCTCTCAATGTCTTATATATGAGTCGCCATAGTCTCTCACCCAATGGCTCTAGTGATTACTGTTTAATGTCTCTCCACCACTATTCCGATTTAATGTGAATGATAATAAAGGGAGCAATATATACGGAAAGGGGCAATATATATTTAGTTTGAATGAGAATAAAGGGACCAATGTATATGGAAGGGGTTCCTTGAAAAAGTAGTGTCATTACATGATCCGTTAGAATAAACTTTCGAATGTGATGTTACGGTTCCTTGGGGGATCTTTCGAGGATCTGCATTGTTATCACTAATGGAATGTTGAATTATTGGAGTTTAGTATTGAGATATTAATGTGTTTGTGTTTTAATATAGCAGATAAAGGTTTGTGAGGGCATGCATGAGCATGGAAAAATTTGGATGTCATTAGACGCAAATAAGAAAAATTACATTTTTTGTATATTTTGTAAATAAAGACCCATATAGAGGGTCCTTTCTAGAAAGTTAAAAAAAATAGTGGTTGAGATAAAGATCACCTGTAGAATGGGACTCTTTTAAATATAAGATAAGGCTATCATAAAAGTGAGAAACTTTTTAATTTTATTCCTATGTTTTGAGGTGTCACCCTCATTGTAACCTCTATTTTCGACATAATAGAAAAACTATAAATACATGCAATCTAAAGAATCATCCAACTGACTGCATGGAGGGAGATTGCACCCAATACTGTGTACTATTTTGTTTACTGCACATCTCTTTTTACTATGTGTTGTTAGATTTTGTATTCTATCTGTACGTGTGTCCATAGCTACTGCAAAAGTGTTATCAAAGCCTGCATGCATCACTCTAGAGGCATTCTAATGGTTCGTATTCGACATATGATTGCTATCGGATCTTGATTCAAATCTAACCCAATTATTGTTTTCAATTCTAATTCCAATTGCATTTCTGCTTTCAATTTTGAGTTTCATTTTCCAATTCATGATTGATTTCTAGGCTTTGTTTTTGTTTCAGATCTAGTTGCAATTCTAGTTTCAATTCTTGTTTGTGGTTTCTACTTTTATTTCAATCCTTGAACATGAACCTAAAGTTTACACCAATAGTTTATGCCTACAATTTACTCCTACATTTACTCCACCTATGGCTTACTCCAAGGCATCGACTAAGGCATATAACTTTTTTGTCTTTGGGCTCCTTGACATCCATGGATCCTTTGGCTCCCTTGGCTGTTGACTACATGCAACTTCTTTACTTAAGGAGTTCTCATAAAGACCTCTCATTTATGAATGAGGGGATTTGAACCCACAACATCATATTCACAAGTCAAGTGTTTTACCACTACACTATTCACTTCTGTTATCACTCCACTCCTTTATACTCATATTTAACATAACTTTCATCTCTCTTACTTTTTTAGTTCCCAAAACCACCCTTCCCTTTTCCATTTGAATTTATCTCTTAAATTTCTTTTCACTTTTTAGCAACGAGGTTTCTTCTTCTACACACCCATGGACCTACACATGCCATGGAGGACTTTGGTGAATCACCTCTACCTGGGGTGTCACTCGAACAATCGTTGGAGCTCCTATAACTCAAATTCCAAGGCACCCAAAACAAGATCTGAGAACGTAATGAATTACTTCAAAAGATGCATTCCAAGGAGGAAAACCTTGAATATATGGCAAAGTCCATTATTACCGTTCAAGCAAATGGCATGCAATCCAAGATCGGTGTAAAGAATTGCCAACTTTCATGGTTTGATGGTGATAAGGATGGTCAACTTATTTTATCATGGTTGTACTTTCTTCCTCCTCATTTCCATCTACATGTATGTCATTCGTGGACCATGTTGACGTTGAAGGAGGGTAATATCATTATAACTTATACCGGGTCATTTTGGCAAAGTCTATAACTTATTCACATGCTTGAAGATGTTCCTAAAGATACCTTGCAGATGAAGTATAAAGATTGTTTGCAGATGGGGATCAAATCCAAGATTCATTCAATTTGACCTACAACACTTTAGGAAGCTATTTCTTTTGCTTGTTTATGTTTATGGAGATGAAAAACCTTTTGGACTTGCCAAAAATGAGTATGTTTACTATAGTTTGAGACAAAGTACATTGGATCATAACTCATATAGGTTGCTTTTCCTAGATTATCTAGGTCTTTCAACTCATACACTAGAAACTCCTTCTTAGTATGGGGCTTGTCTAACTTGAACTTCCAGAAAGTCTTCTCAGTAGTGATATAAGCATAAAGCTCTATGGTCACATTGTCATGGGGTATTTTGGTGGTGGCTACTATCCTTGTCAGTATTTTTTACTTCCTGAGAGTGGTTAGTACCTCCTCCTAGTCATCCTTATCTGAATCTCTAACGACATATGGATCCATGTGCATTGTTCCATGCTTGTCTATGTAAGAACCATTCTCGAAATTGACTATTGAATATCTAATCCATAGGGTTGCTCTTGGTTTCTCAATTGTACTACGGATCTTCTCAAACCATTGAGCACCTAATCGATTGATTCGGATGTATTCCAATAGTGCTTTATAGGGCCCTTATGTTACCTCTAAATAGGTTTCCATATTGCTAGGCATATTTCTCTCCATGCAATAGGAACTATGTATTTGATTTGTCCCTTAGATTTCACTTGATGGGTGGCTACCTTATTGCTTGGACTAACACGTGGCTGCATGGTTGACACTAGCTTCATATGATCTTAGGCTTTTTTTATCCACTTTTCCAAACCTAATCTAAGGTTCACGTATTTAATCTATTTCCCTTTTTACTCCTTTTGAATGCATGTACTTTTTAATATTAGTCCACTTATTAGTCACTTGTTTCCAAATTAGCTCTATTAGAATCTTGTCTTAATGTGTTATTGTCAAGAATTTGCGCTAATTAGACTTGAATGTTGAATCGTCTGATTATGCTCTTTTGCTCTTATTCTTTTATTATTATTATTATTATTATTATTATTATTATTATTATTATTATTATTATAAGTGATTTATGTATCTTCCGCTTGCTATCTTTAGAGTTTCTTGGGCTTGGAGGATTTATATCATGATCCTAATTCCTAGTTCTAGCAATATGCATCTTAATCTAGGCTAGAACTAGCAAAGGGGGTTTAAGGCTTTCCAACCTCTATTCATGTTTGATGCTCTCTCTTGCCCAAGAGGATATGCCAAGCCCTTGCTTTGCCATGTGGACCCCTTATGAGAATTCGAAACATGCTCAATCCTTGATTATTCCTAAAAAAATACCAAAAGACCATTTAAAATGACCAAACTTCTGCCACAAAATAAAAGCTAATGTTTTCGAAACAAGGGGGTCTATTGGGACAAAGGGGGTCTACCACGATAGGCCGATCTATCATGACACATG
This sequence comes from Ceratopteris richardii, assembly GCA_020310875.1. NCBI lineage: Eukaryota > Viridiplantae > Streptophyta > Polypodiopsida > Polypodiales > Pteridaceae > Ceratopteris > Ceratopteris richardii. The sequence goes on from CM035422.1 coordinate 30,423,651, forward strand.
CAGTCTATCAGGATAGGTTGATGTGTTGCAATAGAGGGTGTCTATCATGATAAAGACACTCTATCTTGGAGTTTTGTCATGATAGAGGTTGATCTATCATGATACATGGGGCATGTCGTGGCAAAAGTCTATGTGGATAGATTGGGGTCTTTCATGATCAATCATTCTATCATGACAAAGGAGGATTTTTAGCGATGAACAAGTGTCTATCGAAAACTTAGTATGTCATGAAATCGGTCCATCCCGATAGAGGGGGGCGGGGGAGGAGGGACTCTGTCATGATAGAGGGACCTTGTCAAGATTTCTTTCTATCATAGTAGAAGGAGTCTCTGTCACAATAGAGGGGCACCCAAATATGGAGAGGTTTGGTGTAAGAACGTAAAAATGAAGAGGCCCAATGGGTCATGTATCCTAAAATCATGCCACCACACCCACAAGAGTGGTTTATGGCAAACCAACAGTGCCACGGAATGATACTCTCCAATCAAAGTAAGAGGCTATCACCATAATTTTGAACTTCTTGTCAAAAAAGGAAATTCAGGTTGATGCTCCTTTCTTGGGTCCATTCACCAATAATAATTTCTCTAGAGGGGTCTGATAGCCCTCAGACATTGAATGAGATAAGGATCATTCTGATGGGGTTGAATCTTTCATTAATAGGGTTTTAGCACTTAATTTCTTATTTTTCCTTACTCTTTTTTCTTTGTGACGTAATAGTTGTGTGAGGGAAATTTCCCTCTGATAGGGTTCTTCCACAAAAACTCCGATGAGAGATTTCCTTTCATTGCTCTAGCCTCTTTAGCATAGGAATTTGGAGTAGTTGAGCCAGTAATTTAGATTTCATTGTCTACATTGTCTTCTTTGCTTATGGGGTAGCCTTCTAGATTATCTTCTTTTGTGACATAGTGATATAAAGTTACATCTTCATCATAGTCTCTCTCTCTCTCTCTCTCTCTCTCTCTATATATATATATATATATATATATATATATATATATATATATATATATATATATGTATATATATATATATATATATATGTGTGTGTGTGTGTGTGTGTGTGTGTGTAGATGTTTAAAAATTGAGGTACTAATAGATCTTGAAGATGAACTTGCATGATTTTGGATCCTTGTCTATCCGAGAGATGCAAGATTCTTTTACAAAGAACAAAATTGAGCCACCCAAACTAGCTGATGTCATGCTATACCATCAAGTGAGAGAAAGTGAGCCTAAATCTAAGGAATGATCTTCATCTCCATGCACTCCCCCTTTTTACTCCACTTAGGAAGGCACGGGAAGGTATGGATGGCCAAATGCCATTGGCGTAATCCCAACACATGCATTAGATTGAAGATATTAACTCATGTGCTTCTATTCACCCTTATTATATCTTCTATGAATATATATGTATAGAGGACTTATTTTCTTCATAGTTGGACCTTATCAAGTAATGTTCTATAAATGATTGTAAAACTATTTAATTTCCTTGAATCCCAATACATGAACAAACATACACCTCTCTTTATGCACTCTTAGCATAGAAGAAAAGGTATCAAAAAAGGATCCATTATAGTCTATCATGATCCCCAAAATAAATGAATTGGCCTTTTTATGTTGTTGTATCAAAATTCATTACAAAGGGTGTTGACTTGTTACATACATAACACTTATTTGCTATATCCTCCTCCTATATCCTCCTATATCCTCTTCCTCTTGCTATTCCTCAAACCATTGGATATAAGCATCTCGTTTGCTTTCTTTGATTAATTTCTTGATGAGCTTGTTTCTTGGAAAAAAAAGCTTTCCCCTTCCTCAAGTTGAGCCTCATCTTTGTGATTGTCTCTTTTGTACCTTGCATACAATGCTTGGGCTTGATTGGCATAGAGATCCTCCTACTCCAATAATCATCTATTCTCCAATCATTAAGGTTGCAAGCTACTCAAATTCATTTAATGACTCCTTGACATACAATGAAAAACTAAATGTCTTCCACTTCTCATGATTGAAATTGTGTGCCAATAGGCCATTATCACCTATGTGACACTATATCAACCCTAGAGAATCTACAAGCTCCTTAATATTGAACATGTAGTGATTTAGTGATCCACCCCAACTACTCTACCTCAATCTGAACTATAACATTTCTTGGACTATAAACAGCACCTTCTTATAGCATCTAAACATGGGATGGAGTCGACTATTGGGATGCTAAAGAAAGGGGCTTCATTCCCCGATTGAGAGATAAAAAAATAACTAACTTTAGTCCACAAATAAGATGCCGGAAACCAACTTTCTTGAATGAAACCTGAACTTTAGTTAGTCCAAAAATTGCACCCCACATTTAGAAGGTCGTTGAGCAATTTAGTTTATTGAGTCGTTGGACTTCCTTTGATTTCTCCATCTCCATCACTCGAACTTGAACTTGACCTCCAAGTCGAAGCTTAATTTTCTACACTAGTTTTATGTTCACATTCAGAATTCAATAGATAAACTTTTTGAAGAGTAGACTTCACAAGGGACTAAAGGAATATGAAGAAGGTACTAAAGATAAAGGTTCCATCAGCACATTTTTCTTTTTGAGGTCAACAAATTCCATAATTTTTTTCCTTGGATAGATTGATTGTAGTTCACTTATATGGAACCATCCTTTATCACTTCTACAATACATAATACATGTGCGGATTCATTTAGCATAATTTTGAACGACTTCAGGAAAGCGTACACGCATCCATCTTAACGTTATATTGTTTATCCATTACAACCATTCTCAATCTCCAAAGTTATTTCATTGTCATGATGCGCATTTCCAAGAATAATTTTTGGTCCTCAGAACCTCAGAAAAGGAGTCATGTGCATGGGAATTCAAAATATCTCATTGTCATGAAGTTCGTGTTTGAAGTACTCCTTTGGATTCAAACATGTCAATTAAAGTTCTCATTTCAAGCGAGCTTTATCTTGTTGAAATCTCCATAGCCATTTTTGCTCACCTGAATTGCTTCTCTCTCTCTCTATTAATGTCTTTTATATGAGTCTCCCACCCAATGCCTCTCTAGTGATTACTATATAATGTCTCTCTGCCACCCTTTAGATTTACTGTGAATGAGAATAAAGGGAGCAATATATACGGAAGGAGGAAATCTATATTTAGTGTGAATGAGAATAAAGGGAGCGATATATATGGAAGGGGGTTCCTTGAAAAGGTAGTGTCATAACACGATCCGTTAGAATAAACTTTGGAATGTGTTTTTATGGTTCCTGCAGGGGGGGTCTTTCCGACATTTGCATGATGAGGTTTTTGTTACACATGGAATGTTAAATTATTAGAGTTTAGGGGATCTTTCCAACTTTTTTTTTTTTTTTTTTTTTTTTTTTTTTTTAAGGAAGTTCGGCAATAGCCTACTCTCCCGGACTTGAATTAAATTAAGAAACAAAGGTACAATAGAAGGGGACTAGTGCCCACGGGACCCCCCAAATCCCACAAAGCAGGGGAAACTTGGTTGATTCCTAGGTTGCATTACAAAGAAGGTTGATCACCCTCTCGTCGCCCTCATGCGAGACCCACTTGGGTTTGGGCTTGTTGTTGATCAAAAGGAGGACTTGATGGTGCCTGAAGGGGGGGGATTTCTTACTGTTGACAATCCTTTTGCCAAGGAGGAATAGAGATTTTTCAATCGACCACTCCCTGGGGGGGTCGCCGAAGTTGAGAGCACACCGCTCCCGCCAAATTTTCCACAGGACTTCCCCTCTGATTGCGTTCCAGAGAGCCGCAGAGCATCCAATCGCTTCTCCCAAAAGGACTTGTTTCCAACTAAGCTGTTTCTGAACTCTGATTTTCAGTCCAACCGTCTGCCAGATTCTGTAGGAGTTGGGGCAAGTAAGGAAGATGTGTGGGACATCTTCGATTGCACGGTGGCAGCGTTTGCACCACGGAGGGATCCCACAAATTTTGCTTGCCTTATGGTTAGTCCAAATTCCTCGATGAAGAATTTGCCATAAGAGGACCGACTTCTTAATCTCTATAAGTGGGTGCCAGATACCCATGAATTTCATGTCCCACCGAAGCCGCGTCCAGGACAGGCACCACTTCTTGTTGAGGCTGATCTGGAGGTCAGTCGTTTCTTTGATGTTCGGGATTTTGAGTAGGCTATTTCCATTGTGCCATTTGAGACCACGCACGTTCGGAGCATCATGTCCCATGAGAAGGCGAGTTTTGTGACGATCCCAAGCGAGGCATCTGCTTTGCAAGGTGTTCCATTCTTTGTAGGAGATGTTTATGCGAGGGTCGATATCCTCGTAGTTGATCCAACTGTTGGTGTCATGTTTCCAGAGGTGTTTCCATTTTTTGAATCCTTTGTTCCATAACTTCTTGGCATTTTGAATGTTCCACGACTCCACACTCCGGATGCCATGTATCGGAAACCAGATAGAGTCGTTTTGTCTGATTCCGGCCGCCCACTTCCAGTCCTCACTGATTCTTGTGAAGCTTTTGACTTTATTCCAGCCCTTCCAAAGAGAGCATACGAGAGTGGAGCCTTTCGGGAAGACAGGTATCGGGGAGAATAGCAGGGTCATGATGTCAAGGTTCTTCCAGTTCGGGGACCCCGTGAGGGCCAACTCATTTTTGTTTCTGAAGATCAGCTTGGCCCACGAGGCCTCCCTATTGCACCAAGCTTTAATCATCCATTTGGCTGCCAGTTTGTTAGCCATGCACCCAATGTCCAGGATGCCAAGCCCCCCGCTATCTCTAGGGCTGGTGCAGATGGCCCATTTGATTTTAGGCACCCCCCTTCTGTTATGATCACCCGTCCAAAGAAAGTTTCTGCAGATGCTATTCAGTTTGGACAGGCCTTGCTCATTCGGTCTCCAGCAAGAAAGGAAATAGATGGTAGACGAGAGGAGGAACGTGTTGATAACCATCGCCCGTCCAGCGAGATTGATTTGCATGCCTCTCCAGTAATTGAGCTTGTTTTCAAGTTTGGCCAACACCCAGTTCCATCGCTGCTCCATAGAGACGCCAAACCCCAAGGGGATTCCAAGCAGACGAAAGATTTGGCCCTGTGGAATGATTTGACAGCCATGATCAGTGAGAAGGCCAGGTTGATGTCCCACAATGGCCCTAAAGGCGGTCTTATTGTGGTTGATTTTGGATCCAGAGGCCTCACAAAAGGTATCAAGACACCTCCAGAAAGTCTCCAGGCTGGTATTATCATTGTGAACGAACGCGTTCATATCGTCGGCAAAAAGTCTCATGATGATTTGACTGTGATCGTGAGGTAGCTGGAGGCCTTTGATATTGCCAGCCTCCACATGATGAGCCACAAGTCTGCTCAGCCCCTCAGTGGCGATGACAAAGAGAAGGGGGGCAAGAGGGCACCCTTGTCTAATAGATCTTTTAAGATGGATCGCCTTCGAAAGTTTGCCGTTAACGTTAATTTGGGTCGTTGCGTTGCCGAGAAGGGTCGCGACCATCTTGGTGAATTTCTCACTACATCCGAGGTCTTGGAGCGACTGCAGAATATAGTCCCATTCTAGCCTATCGTAAGCTTTGTCAAAGTCGATCTTGAGGAAGACCACATCTTGGTTAGACTCATTTGCAAATTGAATACCTTCCCAAATATCCATAATGGTTTCCAGGATGGACCTGCCTTTGATGAAACCTTTTTGGTCCTCACTAAGCCAAGATCTCAGGTGGCACGCAAGTCTGTTGGCAATGACTTTGGCGACGATCTTGTATCCTGTTTGAAGCATGGTAATTGGCCGCCAGTTCTCGATTCTGTTTTTTTCCCCCTTCTTGTGAATCAGCTAATCTTTCCAACATTTGCATGATGAGGTTTTTGTTTCACTTATGGAATGTTAAATTGTTAGAGTTTATTATTCACATATTAATGTGTTTGTGTTTTGATGGCAGATGAAGGTTTGTGAGGGCATGGATGAGCATGGAAAAATTTGGATGTCACAGCACACAAATAAGAAAAATTACATTTTCCACATATTTAAAGACCCACATAAAATCATAAAAGTAGAAAATCATAAAAGTAGTGGTTGAGATAAAGATCACTCTAGAATGCAACTTTTGTAAATAAAAGATAAGGCTCACCATAAAAGCGATCAACTTTTTATTTTCTGGTCTACTTTTCAAAGCATCACCCTCATTGCAAGCTCTATTTTCGATGTGATAGAAAACTATAAATACACGGACTCTAGAGACTCATCCAATAGAGTGTGTGGAGGGGAGATTTCACCCAATACTGTGGACTGTCTCGTTTACTACACATCTCTTTCTTCTGTGCATTTTTAGATTTTTTATTCTATGTGCATGCACGTCTATAGATCTTACAATAGTGGTATCAGAGCCTCCATGCATCACTCTAGAGGCATTCCAATGGTGCCTATTCGATGTATGATTGCTATCCAAGCTTGATTCTAATTCCAATCCTAGTTTTCATTTCCTATTCTAATTCCAATGGCTATTTTGCTACCAGTTTATGTTCAGTTTATAGTTTTCTTTTTATTTCTTTTAAATCTAGTTTCAATTCTAGTTTGAGTTCCTGTTTTTTGTTTCTATTTTTTTCCAGTTCCTAAACATGAACCTATAGTTTACACCTACAATTTATGCCTAAAATTTACTCCTACATTAACTACTTCGGCTTACTCCAAGGCATCGACTAAGGCATATAACTTTCGCATCTTTGGCTTCCTTGGAACCCATGGCTCCATTGGCTCTTTTGGCTATTGGCTACATAATTCTTTAGGTCACAATGAGGACCTCTCAGTTATCAAGGAAGGGATTTGAACCCACAATGTCACATTCACAAGTCAAGTGTTTTACCACTACACTAATCACTTGTGTTGTCACTCCACTTTCTTATACTTATATTTAACATATTTTTTATCTCTCTTACTTTTTCAATTCCCGAAACCACCCTTCTCTTTTCCATTTAAATTCAAAAAAACTTAAAATTCTTTTCAAATTTTTAACAATGGGGTTTTTTCTTGTGCACACCTATGGACCCTATGCATACCGCAGATGACTTTGGTGAATCACCTCTACCTGGATATCAATCAAAAAACTCTTTGAGCCTCTACTACCCCCAAGCAACCCAAAACAAGATCTAAGAACATGATGAATTACTTGAGAAGATGTATTCCAAGGAAGAAAACCTTTCGAAGATGGTAAATTTCATTATAATTATTCAAGCAGATGGCATGCATTCCAAGATCGGTGTAAAGAATTACCAAGTTTCATGCTTTGATGGTCATAAGGATGGTTATCATGGTTATCTTTATTCCTCCTCATTTCCATCTACATGTTTGTCATTCACGGACCATGTTCACATGGAAGGAGGGTGATACTGTTATAACTTACACCGGGCGATTTCCACAAAGTCTATTACTTGTTCGCATGCTTGAAGATGTTCTTAAAGATACCTTACAGAGGAAGTATGAAGATGGTCTCGAGATGGGGATCCAAGTCAAGCTTCTCACATGCCGACCAACAACAATTTAGCAAGCTATTTCTTTCACTCATGATTCAGAGAATGAGTTTCAATCGATTACCAAGTCAATCTGTTTGCAACAACCATGTCAACAAAAACCTTTTGAGAAGCCTCATTTTGCTTTGAAGCATAATTTCACTACCTCTGTGTATCCTAGTTTTCCATGAGATTCTCAATCCATCTATTCAACAACATGTGTACTCTCATCCATCCAACCTACCAAACCTCCCACCCTTCAAAATTCAATGGTGGATGTTCAATAGAAGATACCACGTTTCACCTGTTGGAGTTGTGGTAAACCTAGACATACTAAAGAAAAGGAAAACTTGAAGCTTCTCCATATGAAACGTCTTGTATCCCAGATGCACAACATGAAGGTAGTCCAAGATGATGTTCCTCTTGTTTGGAGGGTGGAAGCCTTGGAAAAAGATTTAAGTAACAAAATTTATATTTATTCTTTACTTTGCATGCAGGTACTATTAATAATAAACTTGTTAATATATTACATGATGATGGTAGTTATCATGATTTTATCTTACATACTTTAGTATATGAACTCAAATGAAAGTTGTTTCCTTCCTTGTACAAACTTAAGACTACATTTCAAGGAGTCGATATAATGTAACAAGTGAAGTGTAGGATGTTAAGATTTGTATAGGTTTATATGTAGATGCTTGAACATTTTTAATTGCCCCTTTGCAGTCCTACAATGTTATACTTGGTATGCATTTTTTTCATCATTATAACCCTTGAAGCTTGAATTTTAACTTATTTCTCTGTCTGCAAGGCATGCTTTTCAATCACTTCCATAGGATAGTCATAATCAACTAAAATGTGCATTTAGGATCATGAATCGTTTTTGTAAATGTCATAAACTATTATACTCTTACCGTTTTTTATACACATAAACCTTTTATGAATACTTATGAATATTGTTATATGTTTGATTATCCTTCTAAACTACCACCATCTCAAGGATCCTTTCACCATAGTATAGATTTAATCCTTAGCAGTTCTCCTCCTCATAAAGCACCTTATAGGTAGGAACCTTTTCACCAAAAGGAAATAGAACACCAAGTTAAGGGTTTACTTCAAAAAGGACTTATAAATCCTATTTCATCCTTTGCAGGAGATGTTCTCTTAGTTGAAAAAAATAATAAAACTTTTAGGATGTGCCTTGACTTTTGAGCCCTCAACAAGATCACAGTTAAGAATACATAACCTATTCCTCGGATAGATGACTTGCTAGATAAACTTCAAGGAGTCCATACCTTTAGTAAGATTGACCTTAAAATGTTTTATCATCAAATATGTATGATGCATAGTGTTATGTGAAGATGATGCTTTGTTCTCTTGTGTAAAAGGGATAGCTCTTGAGCTACATTTGTAGTGGATTTCCCCTTCGTGGAATGATAAAGTGGAAGCTCTTCTTTCCTCCTCCATTGCATGTGGCTGCTCCTCCTTAAATACCACATTGTGAATTTCCATGATCTTCTTAGCATCAAGAGTAAATCTTATAAGCTATCTTATCCTTATTATACCCTAAGAAGATACATTTGATGTTGTTTGATTGAAGCTTCCTTCTCTTTCTATCTAGAACATGTACAGAACATTCACTTCCAAATACTTTGAAATGGGAAATAGATGGCTTTTTACTAATGAGACCTCTTGTGGAGTATTTTCATGAAGTTCCCTAATGAAACTTAGTTTCAAGATATAGATAGTAGTGTTTATGGCCTCAACTTGAAATTGTTTTGGAAAACCCTTTTTCTTCAACATGCACCTTGCCATCTCCATGATCCTTTGATTCCGACATTTTGCAACAACATTTTGTTGAGGGCTATGTGCCACTATGAGTTGATATTTGATTCCTTTACTCTTGCAAAAATATTCAAACTCTATTGATGTAAAATCACCACCACCATCTATCCTAAATTTCTTCATTTTCTTCCCTATTTTAGTTTGAACACGTTGAAGCCATTCTTTGAACTTACCAAAATATTGAGACTTATCATGAAGAAATTACACCCACATCTTTCATCTATAGTTGTTGAAGAGTGATATGAGGTAGGAAGATCTACCCAAGGCATGTGTAGGCATTTGTTTGCCCAAGTAATCATGCACTTGATGGAATTAAATCTCTCAGATTTGCACACTAGAAGTGAAATGAGCCTAATACTTAGTTCCCTCCATACACCTTTTCTGCTACCCTACAATAAAACTCTAATTCACCTACCTTAGACTGATCCAAATCAATTGATCTTTTAACCACACTTATTGTGGTTCATAATATTTCCAACATTCTATAGAACACCTCAAATGGATCTGTTTAGGTCAATCAACAACTCAATACAAGACGGCCTATGTAGAGATGTAGGATATGAAAACATAAGGGTTATAGAGATACACCAATTTCTCTTCACATAAAATTGATTTCAAGAAGCCTTCTTAGGAAACGTAGGATCATACATAAACTACTGAATGAGCTTTAAATCTCTTCAATTGGATATCTACACAAAGAATTGCAACTCCTACAAGTAGACTATGTCTATAACTACAAGAGGCTAGAAGGGGTGTGGGCTTGATAGCTCCTTCTCACTCCTCCTCTTTGCATATAATGCCCTCCTATGCATTTTCCTAGCTTTGGACAACTCTGCTTCAACTCCTTGAGCCTCCTTGAGTATATGTCTCTTGGTCTTCAATGACCTACAAGACTTCCATGACTTCCATGGGGAGGGGACATATACGTATACATATACATATACGTATATGTATACGTATACCTATACGTATATGTATACATATACGTATACATATACGTATACCTATACATATACGTATACATATACCTATACATATACGTATACGTTACCTAGCTAACAAGCATCACAAAACGTATGTAGATCTTCAACTTCGAGATTTGGTAGTCCTTGCACTATATGAACTTCTCACATGCTTTTTAACTTGGGAATATTGATATGTCCTATCCTCTTGTGTCAAAAATCAGTCTTTGCAATCCTTTGGTTTCAAATCATCACATAACATACCTTTTTGTGTGTAGGAGCAACATCTAGTGTGAACAATTTGCCTTCTTTCCTTCCATTGGCAATGACCTTGACTGCTTGCTTCACCATGCACCCTTTTGCATCAAGTATAACTTGCATACCTCTCTCTATCATCTAACCTACAGAGGTAAGGTTCTTGGAAATTGATGGAACATGGAGCACATCTTTAAGAGTCTTGACAGATTTACCTTCACCTAGCTTCACATCTTCCTTATGTGTAATGGGATGCTCAGTGTTATCTCATGTCTCCACACAACCTTTTGAGCTTGGGACTTGCATATGAACAAAAGCTTCCTCCATACATGACATGTCATTAGAGCATCCGGAGTCTATGTACCATTTTGTGTTCTTGGGATCACTAGTGTATCCATGTCTCATGGCTAGGAGGGCCTCCTTCTCATCATCCTTCTTGGAGTTGTTAGCATAGTTCCCTTGGTCATTCTTCTTCTTCTTCCCTTTTTCATCCTTGAACTAGTAATTTGAACAAATATGATTCTTCTTACCACATATAAAACAAGTTTTACCTTGATTAGGGTTGTTCTTCCCTTTGCCATTCTTGAACTCCCTTGAAGATGATGCCTTGCTATCTCATTCTGATTTTGAATCTGCTTCATTGGATTGCTTCCACTTGATCTTTCCTCCTTTCCCATTCTTGCCACTCTTGCCTTTTCCTTTGCTAGGATATAGGACCTATGAGTGACCATCCTTGTTGGATGTGTCTCCTATGCCAACCTCTTTTGCACTAGGTGTGGGATCAACTCCCCAAGAGTTGGTAGAGGATCTATACAAGATGGTAGTAATAAGGGGTTTCCACTTGTCTTCCCCTCTCAACCCATGAGAGTAATCTACACAAGGTCTTCCTCATATACTTTGCAACCAATGGATGCAAATTGCTCCCTCAACACCTTCAACCTTAAGGTGTAGTCAACAATAGATCCAATACCCTTCTTCAAGGAATGGAGTTCATTCTTGAGTTGCATCTTTTTGCTTCTTGTGGAAGTGGCATATATCTGCTCTAAAGCATCCCAACCATCTCTAGCATGATCAAACTCAAATAATCATAGTGTTAGAGATTACCTATGATATGTAGAAGATAGCCTTCCTATTCCTTTCCTCACAATCCTTCAAGATCTTCAATTCTTGATTGGCGACCTTTGGATCTTTGGGATCCACATGGGGCTTATCTTCATCTCCACACACAATAGGCCATAAACCTCTACTCATGAGGTAGATCATGGCTACAAACCTCCATGGTTGATGGTTGTCTTTGTTAAGCAACTCCACTTTTTGACATAGATCTGCCATAATGAATGGGAAATTAGGGTTACACTAAAATGTGCCTCTTAGCCTTGATGTGAAAGCTTTTGTGCCATTATCCTAGAGTCTTCAAAGGATGCTTACTACTCTAATACCAACTGATGGAATTTAATCCCTCACATTTGAACACTAGAAGTGAAATGAACACAATACCTAGGTCCCTTCATACACCTTTTCTGCTACTCTGCAGCAAAACTCTGATTCACCTACCTTACACCAATCCAAATCACTCGATCTCTTAAGGACACTTATTATGCTTCATAATCTTTCCACAAAGTTATAGAATACCGCAAATGGATTTGTTTAGGTCAGTCAAAAATGCTATAAAAAATAGATTATGCAGAGATGTAGGATATGCAAAAAGTAGGGTAATAGAGGTGCACCAATTTGTTTTCACATAAAATGCATTTCAAGAAGCTCTTAGAAAAACATACGACACATAAATAAGCTATTTAATGCACTTTAAATCTCTTGAATTGGATATGTACACAAAGAGTTACAACTCTTACAAGTAGACTATGTCTATACCTACAAGAGACTAGAGGGGGTGTGGGCTTGATAGCTCCTCCTTACTCCTCCTCTGTGCATGTAATGCCTTCTTTTGTGTTTCTAGCTTGGACAACTATGCTTCAGTTCCTTGAGCCTTCTTTAGTATATGTCTCTTGGTCTTCAATGACCTACAAGACTGCCATGACTTCCATGTGGAGGGGACCATCCTTATAATCTCCTCCAAGCCTATGTCTACCTACCCATGTCCTAGGGTCCTGGTAACTTGATCCATGCCCAAAGTAATCTCCACCATTGATGTATGGGGTAAGTCCAATGGTAGAAAGGTCGAATCAAAAACCATTAGCTTGTATCCCTTGATCTTGCATAATCCACACTTAGGATCAAGTCTAGATCCATTAGCCCACATCAAATATACCCTTCCCCAAGTTAAGAAATCTAATTTTGTTTCTAGACCTTGATTTAGGTTGATCCTCACATAGGATCAATCCCAAATCCAATGGCTTAGAAGTAACCTTCCTAAATATCCATTTACGGTCTACTCTAGACCTCATCTAACCTTAAAGTAAGGAACCTACCAATGTACAACACTCTTAGATGGCTTCTCCTCATAATGGGGGCCTTAGAAAATAGAGTGTTATGGAACAATGGTGGTATTACATAAGGGTGAGGTATTGATCATATCTAACACTCCCCTCAATGTCCACCTAGAGCTTGCATAATTCTCACTTTCAACAGCACCAACTCTAGAGGATAGCTTGCTCTCTTCTTTCTTTCTTGTGGAAATGTCTTCCTAATTTGCTTGCCCATCAGTTAAGCTTTACATGGTAGGTGTGAAACCATGCCCCTATCATGAATCTCCTTTAGTATAGGGTATCCAATATGGCTAAATGTCTCATGCCATGTCTTACTTATGCCAATTCTTGTAGTGGTTGTAGGAGTAGCCAACACATACACATTTTTCCTTCTTATGCCAATCCTAAAATATTTGTTAATATTATCCATAATCTTAGCTCCTATCTTGCTGAAAGATACTCCATGACCTTGATTAGCTATAGAAGCTACTAAACCTAGATTTCATTCGATTTATGGAACATAGAACACTTTTGAAAGCTCTCTAATATCCCCATTTCAATTAACAAAAAAAATTACACTTTCGCTCTCGTTAGGAAATCGCGCATGTGATGTGTTCCTTTAGAAACTGCAATGAATTGTAAAGGTCTTTTGTGCTCTACATGTGATGAGAAGAACCACTATCCAACACTCATTATGCATTCATTTTTGAATCTTCAACTAAGGAGCATACATTCTCTATCATAATAAATCACTCAAGCTCAGTTTCTACATTGTTGGTAGACTCCTTGACATTTTCATCTTGTGAAGAACCTTCATTCTTCTCTTCCACCTTCTAGATATGATACTCTTCAATTATGTGGCCTTTCTTTGTGCAATAGAAGCACTCTCCCTTGAATTTCTTTTTGTAGTTCTTTTTTGTGTTTCCATCTTTTGAAGAGTTTACCTTGCCTCCCTTAGCATTTCCCATGAATGCAACATCTCCTCTTTTCCAACACCCCTTGCCTTAAGCCATATATCCTCCTACATGAGTAAGACACTAAATTCTTCAAAAGGTAGAGGTCAAGGTCATATTTGAGTATTAAGAGAAGTTATCAAACCATCAAACTTTGACAGATAAATTCTAAGACAATGCCAAGCTAGCTCGTCACTTACGTTTTGTCCACTTGTTTTGTCCATTTGATCCCTTGGATCCATTATGCGATTAATGAACATGGTAGTTGTTGGACTTTGAGGTCTACGGAAGCATGCAAATAGCACAAGGAAGAAGAAGAAGAAGAAGCTTAGATCACAACACACAATACTGAAAGTAATACCATGAGAATGTACAAAGAAAAGTGACCTATTAGGGTTATACGCATATATATAAGGTGGGGGAAAAAACCTCCTAAAGAGGAAAAAAAGTGTTGCGATGGTCCTAGTGTGCTCACACACATGACAACCTAAATATATCAACAAATCCCACCTAGGAGTGATGCGGTGAACATGGAGCTGGCACTCATGTACAAGGAAGTTTCAACCTATGTGGAATCAATCCACAAAAGGAAATCCCAAAGCTTTGCGGAAAGCTTCAAACTTCCCCCTAGGTAAAGCCTTTGTGAAAAGGTCTACAATGTTCTCATGTGTGGCCACATATGCCAAACTAATCTCTTCAAGAGAGAACCTCTCCCTGACATAATAATGCACCTCAATGTGATTAGTGCAAGCATGGAACATGGGTTCCTCACAACTGCCAATGCACTTTGACTGCCAATGAAGATGGTGGTGGCAAAAGACCAACCAACACCCAAATCAACCATAAGGCATCTGAGCCACACACACTCAACAATCATTGTGAAAGTTGCACTATAGTCAGCCTCACAACTAGAAGTGTCCACAGTAGGCTGCTCTTGCTCAACCAAGATATGCATGAGCTACTAGGCATGAGTCAAAAACCACTTGTGGACACATGAGTCTCATAACAATCAACCCAGTTAGAGTAAAGAAAAGCATGCAAATTTGGTAGTAGTGATCCCCCCTTAGGATAAAAGAATCCAACTAGTCGGCCACCACTCAAGTAGCAAAAGATGCACTTAAGTTCCTTCCAATGCTTGACACCTAGGCAATGCATAAACCTACTCATCTATGAGATAGCAAATTGAATATCTGGCCGAGTAATGCATAAGTAAATCAAGCACCCAACAACCTATTAATAGAGAATAGCATCAAATGCATCTTCAGCATCATGAAGACTCAACCTTAAAACTATTTCCATAGGGGTGGCAATAGGTTTGCAGTCTTGAAGGCCAAAATGCTACAATAATGTGTAAACATATATTGTTTGACACAAAGCTATTCCACCATCAATTTGCATAAATTGAATGCCCAAATAATGATGCAAATGCCCCAAATATGACATCTCAAATGAGGCATGCAAATCAGCCTTAAAATTAGAAATATGCTTCTCATGAGGGCCAGTGAGCAGCATGTCATCAACATAGACCAAAATGATCAGAAGCACATCATTTGCATGCTTATCATATAAGGTACTCTCAGGTGGCCTGCTCTCAAAACAATGTGCAATCAGATAGGCATGTATCTTTTCATACCAAGCACATGGTGCTTGCTTCAAACCATATAATGCCTTTTTCAACCCGCACAATTCGTTTTCATGCCCTTTCTACACAAAACCATGGGACTGAAAAACATATACTTGTTCATGCAAGTCACCATTCAAAAATTTAGTTTTAATGTCCAACTAATGTATGTTCCAACCATGATGAGTTGTAAGTGCACAGATGCTATGAACAATAGTTATTGGACATGTAGGAGCAAAGATCTCATCAAAATCAATGCCTCTTTCTTGAACATAACCCTTTGCAACAAGCCTAACCTTATACCTTTCAACTATATTATCAAGCTTACGCTTCAACTGGTATACCGACTTAATGCCAATGGGCTTCTTGCCAAGAGGCGAGTCACATAAACACCTGATACCATTTTTCATTATAGCATCATATTCTGATTGCATAGCAACCATCCAATTTTCAAAGTTTTGTACTTCATCAAATGGAACAGGCTCATTCTCATTAGAAAAACTAGAGGCAACCATAGCATAGCAACTTGATGCAAAAGAAGCACTATGAGAGCTTGAAGGAGTAAGATATGATAGAGGTGCATCTAATTTGATATCTCACAAAGTCTGGACGAGCCATTTAGGCATAGTCTTCGCCTCCTCTATATTAGTTCTCATATCAAGAAGTGCATAATGTAAATGTGCATCAGAAACAGAATGATATGCATCATTACATGAAACCTATAAAGACTGAGAAATTGCCTCATTTGGACCTGCACTAGACTGTCCAACTGTGATACGAGACAACAAGGTATCATACATATCTTTGGAGCTAACTGATGTCCCCTTAATACATGAAAGTAATGGCACAATAGCATCTTCTGGAAAAACAAAATCACAACTAACCAAAATGCATTTAGAGTGTGGATGATACAGATGACAACCTTTGCTTTTAGAATTGTATCCAACAAAAATATATTTCACAACTTTATCATCCAATTTCCTATGTTTGTTCAAGCACTAATGCATGCCAGAAAACCAAAGACAATCAAGTGAGCAACATATGGCTTGCAGCCATGCCAAGCCTCATACAAAGTGATGGATTACAATGCTTTAGTGGGACACATGTTAAGTACATATGTTGCACACATAACAACCTCAAGCCAAAAACTATGTGGTAAAGCCTAACTCTTGACCATACACCTCGCCATCTCCATGAATGACCTATTCTTTCTTTTAGCAACTCCGGCTCAAGTGAAGTGAAAAAACTACACTACAAGGTAATATGTTTGGTTGCCCCACTATCAAACTACCAAACATTTGGTTCTACTACAAACATATACTATTCATGAGAAGATGGGTCATAACTGCAAACTATAGTAAATGCCTATTCTTCATTCTACACCAAATTAGCAAACTTTGTTTTGCATGTACATGCCTCTACATCAGCCATTCCAACCTCTTCTTTCTTTGTCTCTTTCGCAGCTTGTTTTGGACAGCTCTTTATGACATGATCATTTTCTTTATAGTATTTACAAAAAATTTTCTTATTTTTTATTTTCTTATTCTCATCTCTATCATCCTTCTTTTATTATGTAGAATTAGTAGATTTGTGCTTACTAGTAGATGAGCTCCATTTACCTTTGCCCTTCTGACTAGCTAGGAAAGCTTGATCTGCAACATGCATAATGGACCTATTTTGCAACATGCATAGTAGACCTCTTCTGCCTAGACTATGTTAGCATTAGTGTCCATGTGAAAGGCCAAATGGCCACTAGACACTTCTTTGTATATGTTCTTTAATAAATCATATAGTAGCCTGGTCAACCACAGACTGTAATTTCGACCGCATTTGTAAGACCTGAGAAGTCTATCTTCGTGCTCCCTGTGTATTGTGTTTTCTACGTATTCTGTAGTCTCTATGCGGAGTACCATGTGCATTCTTAGGAGCTCAAAATTTCTACTCCGAGGATATCGACGTGGAGCTCACAGGAAGGAGAGCGCACTGTGGTGCATCGCCAATTAAATTCTTTCACTGGTATTAGAGCAGTTTGATGCAAAAGCTTTGTTCCTTTTGTGCGAGCGAAGTGAGCATCCCCCCCCCCCTCCCCCCAGCTTTCTCCAAGGCTTACGACTAAAGCAGTGACTAAGGCGGTGACCGGGGCATAGAACTTGGCATACCTCGTCATCCGAGGCACGGAAGTCACCATTGGCACTGTTGGCACCATTGGCTGCGTACGAGGGAGGACCTCAATGATCAAGGAATATAGAGGTTCTCAGGACTTCCCAGGAGGTCACCCATCCTAGTACTATTCCCGAGCTCGCTTAGCCGTGGCACTCTCTTGCCACTAAGATACACTCTTGTGGTGTCTAAAGAAGGGAAAGGACTAAGCTTGACATTACCTTGAACATGTTTTAGTCCCTCGAGGCTTCATTCTTTGCTTTCAAAGCCTAATCTTAAAGCATTTTTGGGGTGTCTTTCGGAGCCATTTTGGAGTACTTCCGCACATAATTCTCTTCACACACATCCAAGAACATCAAGAAGAGTGTTCTTTGTACTTCTCTGATAATAAATATCAACCTTTGGTGCTATATTTTCAGCCACACTTGTAAAACTACAAGTTTGTTGAAAGGTTTTTAGTTTTGGTGGGAGCAGCTACTGCAAATTTATGCAGTTTTTTTGAGCCTAAAACATCAGAGTTGACAGACACTTGTAGGTGTTATTGGATAGTTTTTGGGCTGTGTATTCAGCCTAAAATGTCATTTTATTGCATATATTGAGCACATACACACCATTTATGCTTCTGTGGATCCCGCTTATGTACGTCCATGTGGTCATTGATATAGCGGTTATGTTCTTTGCATAAAGCCTTCTACATTTGATAAAGAGGATCCTGGTGAGGTTTTCTTAACTGGGAGACACCCAAATGTCGGGGTCTCTTCAATGATGCAGGTGGAAGACTTACCCAGCCGTGCCATAGGAGATGTGTGATAGTTGTTCATAGGTGCTCGATAATCCTAGTTGGCTTCTGTTGAAAAAATGGGATTAATAGACCCTAACCGCCTTGCATGGAAGCAAGAAGCTTCTCCAAGTAGAGTTACAAGAAGTGCAAGCAATGCATCCACACCCATGCCCATGAACAATGGCACCATGGCCAATGTCGAAAAAGGAGCAAGGGAGGGCAACGCTCATGCACAAGCCTTGAGCCTTCAAGTAACCTTAGCTTTGAGGGTGGCCTCCAAGTACACCATAGCCTTCATAGCTTCATGGGTCCTTCATATCCTCCAAGTACTCCATAGCCTTCATAGCTTCATGGGTCCTTCATAACTTCAGGGTTCCAACACCCTACCCCACCTAGTCTTTGTCATCCTCGACAAAGGTAAGAGAAGAAGATATGAACCATCCCGTAACAGTAGCAAAGCAACTCTATTTTGGAGAAGAACTTTAGTGGGTCCCGATGACCGCACAAGTTGGGGTCATTGAAACCAAATAAGTGTTGCCTCTTTGACAAAAATCCTGAAAAAAAGAGAAAGAACGAGACCAAGACAAGATCCAATCTGAAAGAGAAGATTTCCTCTTCCAAATGGACTTCCTGATGTGAAAAATTAGTCATAAAATCATGATGAACTGTGAAAGGAAATGAGAAGTAACAAATAAGCATAGATGCACATCTCCTCAAATACCTATGTGAAACTAATGTGAAGATGCAAGAACAACATAAGAGCTCTAAAAAATCATTTCTTACAATCAAGGTGGTACTCACATTACCAAAAGGACATAAAAGCACATGTTTTCTCCCAATTTCTTTAGAGTCAATGGCTTCCCAAAAATGTAAAGCCCAAACATATCTTGAAGAGCACCTTGATTCTTGGTTTGGACACAATCCCAAAAGCACGGGCAGTCATAAAACCAAAAACCAAGAGAGGCCTAATGTTACCTAAAGTGAAAACATATCCCCAAAAAGATGAAGCAAAAAGAATATTTATTGCATACATGAGAAAATTGAATCCATAAAGATCATGCTTCAACTAAACCTTTGACTGCATGAAGATATGCACGGTAATGCCAACAACAAAGAATCCAACATGACTCTCAATCCATGCATGTCAAGAAAATATAGTATCTCTCCCATGGATTGAACTCAAGTAAAAGTCTATACATGCATGCCCAAGTACTATGCATGTCAACCAAGCCCAATAAAGAAACGAAACCCTCAAGGATGCATCATGAGCCAACTAACAATCCCAAAGGCATGGCTTAATGATCATTTATATGAAATATACAGAATTCATGACATACAACAAACATACAAGCAATCAAAGATCAAGAATTCCAAGGAGTCCCAATGAAAATAACCATCCAATTTTTACTCAAAGTGAATTGGCATTGGGCAAAATACCCATGAAGGTTAGTCACAAAAACCAAGTTAAAATTCCTTGCAGCCCAAGAGAGCAAGGCCATCCTGAAATAGAAAGGATCAGCTCGTATTTTCACCATATTTCCATAGGGTTGTGACTTCATGAGAGCTCCAAAGCTTTGACCATGCAACCCAATGATGCAAAATACTCCAAGATCTAGAGGTAGCAAGCACTGATGGTTTTGGACACCATCCCACTAGGGGTAGTCACAAAATTCCAAGAATCAGGTTTTCCTAGATGTAGAAGCTCCAACGTACCTGTAGCTCAGTGATGAGAAGCACCTCCTTTAATGTCAATCCGGGAAGACGTGAGGATGGTATGAAGACCTCGAGCAAGTGGCGGCACAAGTGCGTGAGTGAGAAGCACACGAGCATGCACACACATACACCCACACGCGCACACACGGCAAGACAAAGAGAGAGATTCAATGGAGTTCTTAGATTACTTTGCAAAAGCTCTTACAAGTTTGTTTCAATTACAATCTAACCTAAAAATGAGCTCTCTAGCTCTTTTTATAGTTTTTGACTAGCTTTGGCCCTGTTCAGACCTAGTGTCTGGCCTAGTTAAAAATTAGGTTCCAGGGCTTATTTGAGGGCTCATACGAGATCTAAAAATTACGAAAATTGGCAGGTAGATACTTCTAAAGCTCCTCAAGCTCAAGGACTCCTTGGCTTGCACAAAATGGAGCTACAAAAAGATGAAATGGTATTTACAATGGTGTTTAGTGATGAGAATCACTTTTAATTGGTGTAGAGGTTTTGAAAAATTAAAGGTTGCCTAAGCGCTAGATTTGCGTGAATGCTCATACTTGCTTCTTCATGAGGAAAATTATTGGCCTATTTGCCAGATCTTCGTTGACTCCCTTGTCTGCTTGTGCCGTCTCTCCCTTCTGACTCTCTTCTCTGACTGCCATGCCTCGTTAGTCCTTCAGTTCCATGTCCGCTGCTAACACCCCCCCCTCTCTCGCGTCTATCGTCCCTGACAGACCCTTGTTGTGTGGGTTTTTGGATGTAGTACTCAACGACATCCTGCGCTAAGTGATGTTCGGCAATTCTTAATCCTTTGGCTAAATCTGTGAGTAGAGCATCCCAATCTACCGGCCCGGGAACCTCTGGATGTGGTATACGTAGCTTTTCGGAATGGAGAGCTTGTTCCACTGCAAACAACTGCAAGAGATGGGATGGTCTGGGAATGAATATCTCGGAGTGATATTCCCAGAATCCCGTGACAAACATCTCTTCAAACGTTTGTTTGAAGCAGGCCGGTAGATATTTGATGCGAGCGTGCCATGCATACACAACATTAATCGATGGGGTTGTGCTCATGTCGTATACGAGGTCCTGATTACCTTCATTAAATCCTAGTGCTGAGAGATGTGGTTCCTTGACATTTTTGAAGGTCCTGAAGGTGACCAACATAAGTTCGAAAATCTTCAGGCACATCTGAGTCATGACATCAGGTACATTCTTAAACCGGACCCCCCAATGTCGAATCGTCGAAATCATATATCCAATAGTAGGTGGGCCCTTAGGGGGTGCGAAGTACACATAATTGAGCCACTTCTCACAGCCTTTAATCGTCATCACTGTTTGTGTGTACTCTGGCCATGATCTCCTTCGAAATACAGGGCAATAACATGGGTTATATTTGATGTATAATGGCATGTTGTTCCATGTTCTTACCATTTTTGGGTAGGTTTCAAGCAGCCGAATTCTCCAAGTCGGTTGGCGAATATGTCCCTGCTTGGCACTCTCTGGGATGTCTTCAGGTCCAAACTGTGTGGCCGAGGTTGGTTCCCTTGAGGTGTGGTGCTTGATTTCCGCATTATAATCCGCCATTAGAACACAAAAAGGAACATACAGGTCGTCCGATGGGCCGATCCACCTATGGTGTGAGAGATTCTTAAAATAATCGGATTTTATTACAACCTCCTCCAATTGTGACATCAATGCGATTTGGACTGCCACCCTATCATCATGTGTCGTGGCTACTTTCTCTAACTTTTGCATCCATTCAGGTGCCTCAATTTCAATTGTGTCCATGCCCTGTTCTGTTCGCTTACCCCCGGGTGTTGGCATCGGGACATAGGGATCCTCGAATGTTTCTTCTACTTCAATTGGCACAAGATCGTCAGGCTCGGGCTCTACCAGAGGGGAGGGCTGACGCTCGTATTGCATGACCTTGCTACGTAATTCCTCAAGTTCTGCCCGGAGTTTAGTGACCTCTTCAGATGTATCTT
Source organism: Ceratopteris richardii (assembly GCA_020310875.1). Taxonomy (NCBI): domain Eukaryota; kingdom Viridiplantae; phylum Streptophyta; class Polypodiopsida; order Polypodiales; family Pteridaceae; genus Ceratopteris; species Ceratopteris richardii. The sequence continues at coordinate 30,445,821 of CM035422.1, forward strand.
CTGCGGTTGTGACCTTGCTGGGTGATGTCTGTCGGGTGGCCAACTGCCTTAGCAAATCATCTCTTTCTTTTTCTAAGGCGGCATGGGCCTCCATTAGATCTGCATGAGTTTCTAACACCACTTTCATATTCTCAGAGGGAATTGCCTTGAATCGCTCTGGGTCAATCTCCTGTCGGGAACCCTCCATGGCCGCCTCCAGATTTTCTTCATTCTGTTTTTGTAATCGTTTATTTTCCTCTAGCGCTGTAGACATATGCTTGCGTAGGAGGCCCAAGTTCCGTCGAAGCTTCAGGTTTTCCGTGATCTGAGAATGTAGCAGCTCGTCCATGTGTTGTCGTTCTTCATCATCTGCTTGGGGTGGGTTGGCTACTAATTGTGCATATTGTTCCTGTAATGTCACGTGCTGCTATTGTAGTAGCTGCTTCTGCTCTTCAAGATCCATACATCGTGCTTGGAGATCTGCGTGGCTTCGGAAGAGCCTTGTATGTTGGTTGTCAAGGTGTTGGTAGTGTTGCTGAGGTTGGGACATGCATTGATACATATTATTAAATACATTATTAAGAGGAATGGTGGGAGAAATGGTGTCGAATGCAGAGGGGAAGGGAAAGGGAAAGGGAATTGTGGATGCAGTACTGGGGAAGGGTGAGGGGGGAGGTGGGGGAATGGGAGATTGTGGGTAAATGGGGGGTGGGAGAGGTGCAGAGGTGGGTGACACCTCCATGGATTCAAAAGTGGAGGCCGTGGTGGGAGTGACTGTGAACATGGGGATTGTGGTTACGGTGAGAGTTGTGAACGTGTATAGAGGTGTGTGTAATTGTGAACTCCCAGGAAGTGTGATCGGAGTAGTGGGGTTTACCGTGGCTGTGGTTAGACTTATGTTTTCAGTGGAAATAGAGTATGTGGGTTGACTGATGGTTTGTGCGTCGGTGTGTGTAGTGGGTTCGGAGGTGGTGATAGTAGAGGTTACAGTGGTAGAGGGAGGTGAATGGGGCGGATGTGGGGGAGAAGGTGGCAAGGGAGGTGATGGAGGTGCACTCGATGTGTGGGCTTCCTCGGTGTCGTGAACAGTGTGTGCTGTGCCAGTGGTTTTGGGGGTGCCTTGTGGTCCTGATCCTAATACATTCATTCGTTTTCCCGTTCGTGGGGGGCGTCTGCCATATCTTTTCTCTGTCCTTCGTGATTGCACTAGTGCAGTATGCACCGTTTCAGGTACTCCCAAAGCGTCCGATATCATTTCCAAGGTGGCACGGTATTGCTCATCCACACCTTCCTCCTCCAGAATCTGGTTCATGAGGGCTTTACCTGCAGCTAATGATAGCCTGTGTTGCTCTTGGACTCGGTTCATCGTATCGTAGAGCTTCTTTAATGCATTAGTATAGGCGGGGGCACCTTCCAGTACTTGTAGGGCTTCCTGATCATACTCTTGTTCTTCTGCTTCTGATTGTCCACCTTGTGCCTCCTCATGTGCTTCTTCTTCATCGTCCACATTGACTACGTCCGGTTGGCTGGGCTGGGCTTGGTCTGGGGCAGTTTGCTGTCCACTAGCTTGCTCTGCTTCAACTTCCGCATTTACAGCGTCGATGATTCTAGCAACTTCTTCGTCCATTAGATCCTCCAGAGTGAAACCATGCGGGAATTCCAGATCAGTCGGTACTGGCGGAAACACAAGGTTAGAGCCATCCATGGTGTGCCTGGGTAACCTCATAGTAAATGGTTGCACTCGTCGGGGAAGTCTTGGGGTTGTTTCAGGCGTTAGGGTTGCACCGCGAGCTTGTGCACAAGGCATCTGGACAGCGCCTCTCATCTTCTTTGAGGGAGGCCCTACAGCTGACAATCTGCGTTGAAACTCCTGTGCTCTGGACCAAATGAGAGCCCTCTGCACCGGTACATCATATGCGAGACATCTGTATACAATTCTTGTAAGTGCACAGCAACCATACAGTACAGACTTTTGCTTCTTATACCATCTCTGATGAGCCATGTGAATCTGGTCGATAATCCAGTGGGGCATATTGATTGTCAAATCAAAAGCATCCGCCAGGTAGAGGCTAAACCAGATCTTTTTGGGAGGCATTGTGAACCTTTCCTACGCGGGGAATGCGAAATGTTGCATGACCATGCGTAAGTGAATGGCGATCGTAGGTGTCATCGCAACCATGTCCTTCAACTTCGTCAGATTCCTGTTCTTCATATTGTCTGGAACCATAGTCTCTTTCTCTGTTGGAATGTGCATACCTTTCATGTCGAGTGCTTCTCTTACCAAGTTGATAGTCAAGCGGAAACGCTTCAGCTCGTTGCCCCTTGTGAGTGATGGGAGCACAAAGGAGCTGTATCCTTTCTTGTCTTTGCTGGGAGTGAGGGTACTAATTAAGTATGAGCACCTTAGAAAATCTGGCTTTGGTAGTTGGAACTTGAAGTAATCATAAAGCCCAGCCTTCTTCCATATCGACTTCAGCCCTTCATTATTCTGTAGCTTTTCAAACTCCCTGGTAAAGAAATGGTATCTTCCCCAACGTCCATTGAATTCTACTTCGGACTCCCACATGTATGTACCTTCACCCAGAGGTCCAGCAACGTCACTGAACCAGTGTGAGGTTTTGCCCACCGGCATTGTGTGACCCTGTGGAGGATTTTGAATCGGTATGGCATGTAATGCCCTTAATGCCACTGGTCTTTCCTTTAATTCCTCCTCAACCGGAAGGCTTTCGATGTCCACCACTTGGGGGCTGGTGCCTGCCTGGGAGCTAGTTCCTACCGTATCTGCCATTTTACTTCTTGCTGCTTGTCTCTGTGAGAATATACAAACATGTGTTAACATTGTACAGGACAAGGGAGGACCGTTGTTGTTCCCATCACAATATTAACATGAGGGTCGGGAGCGAATAATGGGTTAGTAAGTGCTCGGTGCGAGTGTGTGTGTTGTTAGTCGTTCGGTAGACCTAAGAGTTAAGTGGAATGATGTAATGTGATAGTGATGTGGTTAGTAAGTTATCATGGATTTACAAATGGGGTCTGGGGGTTTGTTACAAGTTTGAGGCTGCCAAATGCAGTGGATAGGTTTTGCTTTTGGTTTCATAGAGACTCTAGAGAGCTTTATCGGCGTCTCGGTTTGAAAATGAGGCCTTTTAGGGACCCATTTACAAGTGATTATGTGTGTGCTCATGGGCCTTAGTGTGTTCCTGAGTGTTGAAAACGAGTGACTGCTGGCTGTGCGAGTGAATGGGTTACACTGTGTAGGTTGTGGCCTCGGCGTAGCTATTTGCGCCCGCAAGCAAGCCTTAGGCACCCAAATTTGTCTTGATTGTGGGCTAGCCTTCATCGACTTCTTGGGCACCCAAATAGATTTCACTTTAGCAGAAGAATTTCTGAAAGACTTCTTATTGGTGTCGTGTTGTTGGTTACTAGTAAGAGGCCTTGCCCGTGTGGTTGTCGTGAGTGCAACCGGGTGTTCGCCTTTCCATACCCACACTTGGTTTACTTGCTGGGATATTCTGCTGCGTAGGTACTTTTGATTTCCGGCATAGGTAGTACTCTGCTTCTTCTGCCTTTGATCCACCTTTGGTTGCTGCCTCCTTCTGGCCTTTGGAAAAGAAGGGAGTTTCGTTTCATCCCTGACTCCTTTGTTGAGAATATCATTCCTCTGCAACACATAGTTTTGGACAAGAACAGCATGGTCATCTTCATGTGTACCCCTGGAGGGACCAGGAGTCTGTGCCTTTCTTAGTTCTTTGAGTGCTCCATTACCTAACTCTACTGTGATTCGACTATGATTGACCCATACCTGAAGAAGTCCACTTCTTAGGTTTAAGTTGACTGCTTGGTCATAGATCCAGTCTTGACCCAAGACAAGGGGTTCAGTGAGATCCTCGTCTTGACACACTAGTACTTTAACTGTCATTGCCTCATCATGAATGTAGAGGGGAAGTTCCACCTCGCCCATGCAAGGGGTTTCCACGCCTCCCAATCCTATGAGATATGCTTCCACAGGATTGACAGTTAATTGCAACTCTTGACAGTAAGACACTCTAACAGCACTAGTGGCTGCACCTGAGTCAATCAAGGCTCTTACGGTCCTTGCACTCTTTCCTTGTCCTATATCTAGGGTTATGAAAGGACGTCTATCAATTATCCTATGTGAGCTTGTTCCTGCAACTTCACACATGGCCATAGGATATCCTTGATCTGCATAGTCATTCGTTCTAGGCTGATCTCTATTTTGCCTCCGTAACTTCATCCTTCTGATGCGTTCTAAAGCTTCTGCTTGAGCTTCTTCTCGAACTCGCTTTTCTTCCTCTTTGCGTTTCTTAGCAGTGTTGAGTCGGCTAAGCATTTCCTCCGTGAGGGGTTCCTGATACAACTTGACTCTGCAACCGCTAATATAGTTTGGGAGAACATCACCCTCTAACGTGGCTAGTTGTACTACTCCACTTGTGGAAATCCTATTGATGATCATAGGTCCGTAGCCTCTCTTTTCTAGCTTCCTCGCGTGTTGTTTCAGTGTATAGACTAAGACTAGATCTCCTGCTTTCAAGCCTTTATCCTTCACATGGGCATCGAAGTATGCCTTCTGTCTCTTCTTCGCTGCATATATTCCTGCAGCGGCTCTCAGTCTTGTTTCCCCTAATCGTTCAAGGTCAAAGATCCTAGAGGAGAGCTCATGACCCGTCCATTCGTGCTCTTGTGCTACTTTCAACGTAGGTATTAAGAAATCCAAGGGTAGCACAGCGTTTTGGCCAAATACCATCTGAAAGGGGGTGGCTTGGAGTACCGTTTTGTAGGCAACTCGGTATGCCCAAACAGCATGGTGGAGCTGTTTGTCCCAATCAGAGCGTTTCGTGTTCACTAATTTTGTCAGTACATTGCATAAGATCTTATTAGTGCTCTCAGCTTGTCCATTAGCTTGAGGGTGATAGGGGGCAGACTTCTTGTGTATTACCAAGAATTCTTGGAGTAGCTTTTCAATCACTTCGTTCAAGAAATGAGTGCCTCGATCACTTACAAGCTCTATAGGTAGCCCATATCTTGTGAATACATTCTCAAACAAGAATTTAGCAGTTGTCTGAGCGTCATTCTTCGTCGTGGCTTTTACCTCTACCCACTTAGTGAGATAGTCTGTTGCAACAATAATGTATTCCGCATGAGAACCCTTAGCTGGGGGATTAATAGGACCTACGAAGTCTATTCCCCACTTAGAGAATGCACGTCCACCCATCATAGGTTTCAATGGCATCTCATCTTTTCGTATAGGAAACTGAGTTCTCTGACAGACATCACATCGCTTCACATAGGTATGTGCGTCCATGTGAAGGGTAGGCCACCAGAAGCCTGCAAATAGTATCGCCTTGATCACCCGATCTGGTCCAAAGTGTCCTCCTGCTACACCTTGGTGAGCAGTTTCCAAGATCTTAAGATATTCACTTTCATGGACACACAGCCTTAGGTAACCATCTTTACCACGCTTATATAGATTATCACCAATGAGTGAGTAATCCTGGGCTTCTTGTTCTAAACTCCTTTTCCTAGCTAGAGTCAGGTCTGGAGGGAATGTGTTTGTCCTCAAGAATGATACTAGAGGTTCACTCCAATCTGGCACAATGGATACTTGATAAAGAGTGGCGTGTTCCACAGGTGGTTTAGTGCAACAGATTGGGCATTCCTTGCACAACTTTTGGACATCAGCTTCCATAGTTGGCCAATGTACTCCTAGTCTCTTTAGCGTCTGTAAGGTTCGTTGCTTTGAATGGTGTTGCTCTAGTGCACCTACATGTGCTATTTGCAACCATTTAGCGTACTCATCCTCTTCTACGCAACAAGCCAAGATCCCTTGATCTGTGTGCTTGTACATACTTCCAGCCATGATGTGGTACTTTTGGGCTTTTACCACCTCTTTATTCCGTGTGTTCACCACTGGATGATTAGGCCCGTATGTCAATACTGGTACCAATGGCTTAGCCCACTGCGGTACAACTTCCAAATTAATCAAGTAAGCATCAGGAAGGTCATCTGATACTCCTTGTGGGGCTTCTCCCGATGTGAGCCTAGAGAGATGATCTGCTCTTAAATGAGTCCTCCCTTTTCTCACCACCACCTCAAAGTCATATTCCATGAGCAAGAGGAACCATCTCACTAATCTTCCTGTATTGCATGGCTTGTTTACGAGGTATAGCAATGCCTGATGATCAGTAAAAAATTTAAACTTATTTGCAAGCAAATAGTGTCTAAATTTCTTAACTGCATATACCATGCCTAATCCTTCTCGCTCTGTAGTGGTGTAATTCCGTTCAGCCGCATTCAACTGTCTACTGGCATAGGCAATTGGAAGATCCATATTACCTTCACCAGTAGGTTGTGCAAGCACACATCCAATAGCATAATTGGATGCATCCACATGAACATGGAATGGCTTATTCCAATCTGGTGTGGTCAAGATTGGTGCTGAACACAATCTTCGTTTAAGCTCCTGGAAGGAATTCTCACATTCATCCGTCCACTCAAAGTTAGTCAGAAGTCCGTACATGGGCTTTGCAATGATAGCATACATGTGTATAAATCGTCGGTAATAACCACAATGCCCCATGAAAGCTTGTCCTTGACATTTTTTGGCCGAGGTAGCTCTGCTATAGCTCTCACTTTCTCTTCATCAGTAGATATGCCATTCTTTGACACTATGTGTCCTAGAATCTTGCCTTGCCTGACCATGAAAACACACTTTTCTGGGTTCAGGCAGACTTGATATTCTCTACATTTGTCAAAGATTTGTCTGAGTTCAGGGATATGGGTTTGTCTAATGTTGGAATGAGCACAAAGATCATCAACATAGACCTCTAAACTCTTCCTCAGGAACTCCTTGAACACATGGCACATCAGCCTCTGGAAGGTCGCTGGTGCGTTGGTAAGCCCAAATGGCATTACTCTAAAGGCAAAAATGCCCCATTCTGTGGCAAAAGCCGTTTTATGCTGATCCTCTGGAGCTATGGCTACTTGATTGTAACCAGAAAATCCATCAAGGAAGCTGTACACTTCCTTGCCTGCCACTCTTTCTAAGAGATGTTCTGTGATGGGAAGCGGATAGTTATCTCGAATCGTGGCCGCATTAACCTTTTTCAAGTTAATGCATACGCGCAGCTTGCCATTCTTCTTGGGCACCACAACAATGGGTGATACCCACTCAGTGTGCTCAATTTCGTAGATAAATCCAGCTTCAACCAGTCTATCTATCTCTTCTTTGATCTTAGCAGCGTAATTATCGTTATATGTATAGGGCTTTTGCTTAGAGGGTTTGGCATCTGAAGTCATGGGAATGGTGTGTGAGCATATGTCAGGGTCGACACCTTTCAAATCCTTGTAACTCCAAGCAAATACATCTCTGTATTCTCTTAGCAAGGCAATTAATGTGTGCTCTTCTTCTTCTGTTAGGTCATGGCCTATGTACGTGCATCTCTCCTCTCCTTCTTCTAGGGCCACTACTATTTTCTTGGTGGTTTCTTTGTTATCATAGGCCTCTCCTGCTTGTGCCTCTCTTTTCGGCATTCTGATCATGACTCTCCTGTCATCTATCTCATACTTCTTAAAATTTTCTGGGACCTCAAACAAAGATTCTTCCTCTTCTGGTGAGACTTCTCTCTTCTTTCGTTTCTTCCCTTCTTCCTTCGGGGTCACATGTGTGGCTAATCTTACATCATTTGCAATCTCTCCATGCCTCTGGGGTTGAAATTCTACTTCGTGGAAGTATTCTTCATCTGATGCAAAAGGTGGGTCCATAATGATTGACTCTAGCTCGGAGTCACTTGCATCCTCAAATGCATCAGGACTAGGATCGCATTCTTCTAGAACTGCCTCTCCCATGATTGGCTCTATGGAGAAGACTGAAATGTCATAGCCATCCTCATCACAGTGAGGTGTCCATTGTTCTTCATTGATGGCTACGTCCATGGTTGCTAAAATTTCTGCCCAACCATGGGGTTCGAATTCCTCATCAGGAAAGACTACAGGTGCATAGGTTGGGTCTTGAATGGGTCTATGAGTTTCATTTGCACCTATTTCTCTGGCCTTTTCTCTCTTCTCTTCCTCTACTGCTACTTTGCACATCCATAAGTGGGTGTCTTCATGCATCCATGAGGATCCTGACCCTATGGAATGCACAGATTCCGTATCATCTTTGGCTCTATGGATGGGATTCCATTGGATGGGAGGGACATCTCTATGAGAGTAATCTTTGAGATTTACTTTGGTTGTAACACTTAAGTGTTGCAAATACAAGGAATTAGTTCCCCAATCCTGTACCACTTGCAACTGTCGCATGAATGGTCTTCCCAAAATCATCTCATAGGCATGATTTTTGCTAAAAAGGCCTATTCAGGAAAAATGGGAATTACACATGATTTTGAGACAATTCTTTGTGTCCCAATGTTCTACTATTTTACTCATTCACACACTAGAACATGCTATTATCTCTTGACTAGAGTATATTAAATTGAAAATTTATTATTAAGGATAATTGTATTGTAAATGGGGTATGAAGTTTGAGCTCAAACTTAAGAAGCTAAAATGGTAAGTAATATAAATGGGACTCGAATAATTCCCAAATTTCTTGAATAGGCCTTTAAAGTCACATATAGCAAACGTATGCTCAAACTCGACACCACAAGTGGTGAGAGTTATTCCTTCTAGCAATCCTAAGGGTCTCTCTATGTGACCATCGGCCATTTGCAATTTCATCCTCGTGGGCCTGAGTGCCGGCTTGCCCCAACGCTTCCATAGAGAAGTAGTGGCAATTGCAACTCCTGCACCTGAGTCCAAAATTGCCTTGGTGGTGTACTCCTGGTAGGTGATGGGAAGATAGGTGTTCCCTTCTTCACCTTCACACATATCTCCTATCTTATCCAAGGGAATTTCTGGCACTGTTCTATGGGATCCTACCAGGGAACGTGGTTTTGCAACTTCAGTTACTTGACTGGCTACATATTTCCGCGCTTTTGTTCTATCCTTAGGCAGTTCTTCCAAAGTGAGATCACGCTGCACCTTGGCGTTCTTTACTACCTCCGTGTTGCTAGGTATGACTGAGTCGTCGTTCCTTACCATGACTGTGGGTGCTCTCATACACGTGGACTTTGCTTCCCATGGGCCTGTGAAGTGGGGTAGCTCCTGTATGGAATTAGACTCACAGTCCAATCTCTCGTGAGACTGAGTACTCTCATGTTCCCCGTAAATAGATGGGATGTCTTGTGGGAATTGGTCGTGTGCATCATTCACAAGTTCAAAAGGAGGGGCGACTTCACTTTCGTTATCCCATTTGTCTTCTTGAATCTCTCGTAGGAAGTCTGGTGCGAACCGATTCATAGAAGAAGAAGTGTCTGGCTCCGTAGAATTAGGCACATAAGCAACCTGGGAAGGAGGGCTTATTCTATCGTTGGCTCTCTCCTTGTTCTCATAGATGGCTGGAGCACAAGCTTCCTGGGGAGGATTACTTATTCTATTACTTTTCCGAACAGGCTCATACGCTCCCTGGGAAGGAATAAAGGCAACCTGTGGAGGTACGTAAGCTTTCGAGGGGGGCTCATCTGCCTTTTGGGGGGGAAGATAAGCTTCTTGAGGAGGCACCTGGGCTTCCTGAAGAGGCTGGCTTATCCGTTCTCTTTCCCTTTCCTTTCTTTGAGGGGCAGGTTCCTTTTCTGATTGTGCAATTAACCTCCCTATTCTTTCTAGCAGTCCATCAAAATGTAACTGCGTCTTAGCTGAGCTAGAGATGTTAAAGAGGCGGCTAGCCTCGAACATGGCTTGAGCCAATTCCACCATCTTAGCACAAATTTTAGTTCGTTCAAGCTCTAGCTCGGCTCTAGGGTAGCATTTTTCATGATCGGTTATGGTTGGCCCTTCTTGGATTCTGGCCTGATATGCTTTAAGCATCATATTAAGGTCTTCGGGAGTGGGATCTGCTAGGACTGATCCTACTCTAGGGGGTGATGGGTTTAGGTGAGGCGGGTTGGAAGGTGGCTGGTCGGATGGAGATGGGAATGGTGGTGGTGGAGTAGTGTGAGAGGGAGTTTGAGTTGTGAGTTCAATTATCCTGGCTTTGGTTTCTCTTATGCTTTCCTCAAGTTCACTCATCTTTTTAGCCCATTGTCTTTTCATTCTTTCCCGACTATCTTTCCATGCTCTAGTCCTTTTCTTGGTTATGCTTTCAGTTTCACTAGCCTCTGGGCTTTTTTCCTGACCTACACCCTGGTTTTGCTGCAGTGCTTGGGCTCTAGTGATTACTTGTACTGGTGCAGTGGAAGTCACGCTCCCTGTGGAGTCTACCACTAACCCAATAACGTTGATAGGCGTGATTTTTGGCATATTATTGGGGTTCTTTGGGCAATCTCGTAAGAGATGCTCTTTTCCACAATCTTGGCAAAAGCCTTGGATCGTCACTGACTGGGATCGTGTAGGTGGAGGTAAGGGGCAATCACGAATGAGGTGATCTCCTTGGCATCTGTAACACGGTCCTCTAGGGAATGGAGGTCTTACCTGCCTAGGTTGAGGCCTAGGGTTGGGGTTTGCATACATGACGTTTGTATAATCTGACTCCCAACTAGGTTCATTTGGCTCTTCGCTGTAATAGGACTCACCATGTTCTGGAGACTGCATGTAGTACGCCTGGGGACTATCAACATGTGTAGAATCAAAGCTATGGTCACTGGGGTCATTTTCAGAAAGCAAGGATGTTACCGGGACTAAAGCTCTATTCAGGTTCTCTTCTGCAGCAGTATACTTTACCGGAATCACATTAGCTGGGGCAGGTGGTTGTTGAGCTAACACTGGCTGAGGCCTTTGTTGGTTTTGGTATGGTTGCTGATAGGGTTGCTGTGGCCTGCCATATGGCTGTGGAGGGTACTGGTTTTGGTATCTTCCCTGTGGTGGATAGGGTTGAGGGTAAGTTTGCCTAACTGTTTGCTTATTGTAAGGGCAGTCTTGTGCGGTATGATTGGTGTACCTTCGTTCTATGGTGCAATATTGGCTATTTGGGTTGACCTGGGGTTGAGTCATAACGGGACACACGTTTGCCATATGGTCACCACCGCATGTATAGCACCTCTTCGCTGGGGTAAACCTCGGAATTTGTTTGCTAGAGACGCCTAGTTTTTGGGCCACTTTCTCTGCGAGTTCCTCAATTGATGTGGATTGCGTGGAAGAGTGACTAGATGCACTATCTGAATCTTTGTAGATTTTGGAAAGCTCTAGTTCTTCCCCTAGGTTATCTTCAATGTCAATGCATATACGTACACACTCTTCTATAGTCCTAGGGTCCTTCAGATACACATAGGGTCTCAATTTCGTACTCAGCAATCCATCAAGGAATAAGGCTACTTGTTTGGCAGGTGTGGGTAGCTCCGAAACAGGGCACCTTTCAAGATATTGTCTAAATCTTCTTCCTGCCAATCTCACAGTCTCTTGGGGAGTCTGTTTGAAGCTGTGAATCAATGAGGAGGTATTGTGTCTTATGCCACTCTTAGAGAACTCTACGATGAAAGCCTCTAGGAGTTGGTCTATACATCTGAATTGTCGCTCATCCAATGGCTGAAACCATGTAAGTGCTGTGTTCCTAAGGGTTAGACCGAAGGCATTGTACTGCGTGAATAGATCCTCCACTTGTTCAGCTCTCAAGACTTGCTTGAACTCCGCCACATGATCATAGGGATCTCCTGTGCCATCAAAGTAATTCTTCATGGACTTAACTAGCTGGGTCGGTCTCAAAGTTCTTGTGTGCTCTCTAGGTCTCGCCAGAGGAAATCCATCCACATTTCTTTGGTTCCTGTGAGCTCTAAGTATCTCAGGTTCTACTCTATTCGTCTCCGTCCTCGTTCTTTCTCTGCCCACTGGGTTGGCAAAGCTTACTTCTGGTCTATCTCTACTTCTGTCTCTTTGAGTTCCATGAGCTTGGGATGTTCCAGCTCCAGGGTGACCATAGGATACATTCGATCTTGGTTGGGGGAAAATGAATTCACCCTTCCAAGTGTAAGCATGCCTATCATTTTCTGTCACCACAAAGATCCTTTCCGAAGTGTGATCTAAGTAGGTCACCCTACCTGGGCTATCCGGATCCTTAAACTCATAGATCATGATAGTTCCTATATCAGTTGGCTGATTAGATTTATACCTCCAAAAGGCTTCGTCAGTTTCTCGATTGAGGAGCAACTCTATGCTCTTGTTGTCTTGAGGCACCCACTCAGGTGTGATAATCCTAGTGAGAACAGACTTGCCTCGGGGGGTTCTAGGTTCCGCACCCATGTTCCCTTGTTCCAAGTCACCTAAGTCCGCCTCTGAGATTACATTCCCAAATTCATCTGTCCTGTCTGGGTGACTGGTGACTACGTATATGGTTCCTTCTTTGTCCAAGTATGCTCCGTTTTCAAACTTGACTGCTGGGTGCTCTAGTCCTATGGATTGGTCAGGGTTCTTAATCTGTACCACAGATCTTCCTAGGCCGTCCTCATAGATGCTAGCACCTAATCGGTTGGTCCTAAGGTATTCCAGCTGTGTTTTGTAAGGGCCTTCTACCCTGTACAAGTAAGGCACTCCTGAACTTCCTGTAGGTCTGTCCATGCCTTGAGACATCTCTGACTCACTGGTCTCAGAGCTAGGGTAGTACGTGTGGTGGCTCAACTGCTGGGCCCAAGACCTAGCAGTGTGGTTAACACTAGCCTCTGAAGATCTAAGGCTTTGTCTCTCCCTTACTAGATGTCGTCCTGATCTAAGGTTCATATGCCTATCTAAGTAGCCCAATTCTTTGCCCAGAGTACAACCTCGTTGCTGATTACTTTATATTAGTCGCTTGGTTCTTTTTAGTTATTTCTCGTGTTTAAGGTCTTGTCTGATATTACGTCGTCAGGAATACTTGAATGTTCTTCGTGCTTTCAGGTTGATCGTTCCACGTTAGGTTCTTTTCCTTTATGTTATCGACAGTACACAGATTAGGTTTTTAGCTTGAACTTGAGTTTTTAGGTAGTCTTCAACTTGATACCTGCCTATCGTCGCTCGAACTTACTCCTACCTCTCGTCGTTCTTAGCCTACACTATGAATTGACAGAGGGGGTTAAAAGTTTCCAACCTTTTGTTTCCTGCTTGGTTGCCCTTGAGTGCCCAGGAAGTGTGTTCCCAAGCTTGCACTTACTCTTGCTTAGAACGCCTTTCAATGCTCTCAATAGATCTGTAAGAGTTCCAAAGTTAGCTTAAAGATTTAAATTCCAGTGACAGAACCAATGATTTTCATTCCTGTAGCACACACACTAACTTGCCTAGTGATTTTTAGGAAAACAATTCTAAAAACCCCTGACAGATCCTAGGGTTTTCTCCCAAATCTCAAGTGTAGGAACCTCCAATTATGCCAATGGATTGACTATTTGCCCCAAAATTTATCCCCAATTTTGAACAAAAACAACCCTAATTTTTGGCCGAAAAAGCCTGTCAATCGCGATCGACAGGTCTGTCAATCGCGATTGACAGAGGTGTCCGTCGGGGCTGTCAGTCGCGATCGACAGTGTCAATCGCGATCGACAGAGTCGATCGTGGCTGTCAATCGCGATCGACAATATCAATCGCGATCGACACGTTTTCCGGGTTTTTCACCGAAATTTCAGTCAATCGGGGGCCTATCAGTCGCGATGGACACGTGGCTACGCGTAAAAGTCAATCAGTCGTGGAATTTCAGTCGATCGCGATCGACGGTGTCAATCGCGACTGACAGAGGTGTCGGTCGTGGCTGTCGATCGCGATCGACGGTATCAATCGTGATTGACAGGGTCTTACGTGGCAGTCAGTCAATCGTGGAGGTTTGTCGATGCGATTGACAGGGTCTGTCGGTCGCGATTGACAGGGTCTGTCGGTCGCAATTGACAGAGGCTGTTGGTCGCGATTGACAGAAAACCTCGGAATTTTTCTACTGTTTTTAATGTTTTAGGATGTGCTCCTTGTGCTTGTTCTAGTGGTGCACTCAATTTTGTAAATAACCAAAAATTTCTGTCAGTCGCGATCGACAGAAGCCTGCGACCGCGAGACAGTTTCTAAGTTTTTCGTACCTGCGCCGAGTGCTGAGGGTGATGATACAGCAAGACCTGCAATGAAACTCAAGAAACATGCAAAATCCGCACACACAATATCGCTCTCTCGCTCTCTCTCACAAGTGAAATGAGGGAAATGAGGTGGGAAAGGTGATATGATAAAAAACTGAAAATTTTTCGCGATGATGGAGATGGAGGTGGGAGATGGTGATGCTGATGATGGTGATGAAGATGGTAAAGAAAGTAAAAGAAAATCGATGAGAGTGAAGAAAATACCTACAACTCCAACGCGTCAACTCTACGTCTTACCATCACACGCTCGTCCTCAAAGCTCGATCCCCGACAACGGCGCCAAAATTTGGTGTAGGTCAGTGATGAGAAGCACCTCCTTTAATGTCAATCCGGGAAGACGTGAGGATGGTATGAAGACCTCGAGCAAGTGGCGGCACAAGTGCGTGAGTGAGAAGCACACGAGCATGCACACACATACACCCACACGCGCACACACGGCAAGACAAAGAGAGAGATTCAATGGAGTTCTTAGATTACTTTCCAAAAGCTCTTACAAGTTTGTTTCAATTACAATCTACCCTAAAAATGAGCTCTCTAGCTCTTTTTATAGTTTTTGACTAGCTTTGGCCCTGTTCAGACCTAGTGTCCGGCCTAGTTAAAAATTAGGTTCCAGGGCTTATTTGAGGGCTCATACGAGATCTAAAAATTACGAAAATTGGCAGGTAGATACTTCTAAAGCTCCTCAAGCTCAAGGACTCCTTGGCTTGCACAAAATGGAGCTACAAAAAGATGAAATGGTATTTACAATGGTGTTTAGTGATGAGAATCACTTTTAATTGGTGTAGAGGTTTTGAAAAATTAAAGGTTGCCTAAGCGCTAGATTTGCGTGAATGCTCATACTTGCTTCTTCATGAGGAAAATTATTGGCCTATTTGCCAGATCTTCGTTGACTCCCTTGTCTGCTTGTGCCATCTCTCCCTTCTGACTCTCTTCTCTGACTGCCATGCCTCGTTAGTCCTTCAGTTCCATGTCCGCTGCTAACAGTACCTGTAAAAAACTCAAGAGCATAGTCAAGAACTAACTTTAATTTCATAACCCTAAAGTGAACATACATCTCATTCTAGCTTTGGTAGCCGAAAAGAAATCATTATGTTCATGAAGAGTGTCCATATTGCTGACTTGTATTTGGCTAGCTCCAAGTTGAGAGAGAGCCATAGAGCTTTTGGGACACAGTCGCAAATACATGGGCAGTCGCCAAAGATTTACCAACATGTCTTTCAAGTGGGACACTTGAAGAAGGCCATCTTCAAGGAGCAAGTTTCAAGACCATATAATCTTCAAGTGGACAAGAAACCAACCATTTTTTTCACTTGATCTTATCATCCAAACCTCTTTAACTCAAAATGAACTGCAAAGATTATTATGTTGTGTGCATGTGTGACTAATTGCAATATATAATATGTGGATTTTTTTTGTGCATCATACTTGTTCATATTAGCAGGTATCCTCATGCTTTAGTATGTGTCATGTGTACACATGAATATAAAAGTGATGTGCACAACCAAGTTAGTCAACATAATGCCATTGCAACATTTGAAAGTGAAAACATATGACCATGCACACACTAAACCTCACACATACAAGTGTAAATCATCAAAAAAATTGAGTTCTCGTCAAACTTTTAGGTGGAGTTTTTGGACACAATCCCTGGAAGTCACAAAAAACTCAGCCAACATAAGCAGTATCAAAATTCCAATATCTTGTGCACCTGCCATATAGAGAAACAAGTCTTTCCAAAAGCAATACCAAAAAAACGTGCAAAACATAACTTCCAAAGCACAACAAATCACTGCCATGACCTCCCAATGGTGGTGAATGTGACACAATCCCTTAATCGGGGAGTCACACACCCAAATCTTACTACTACAAGGCCAAATAGAACAATCTGCATGATATAAAGTCCTTCTCATGAGATGACAGTGAATACTTCATGGAGTAAGTTGCAATTAGTGGGGTGATAAGTTCACGATCATGTTGTGCATAAGATACTGACATTGTAAAATGCATGATATCTTAGGAAAATGTCATCGCCAAATGAGAATGTCGCCACAAGGTTCCCCAAACATAAGTTATGCCATCACCACACCCTATAAACATGGAAACAATAGGAAAAATAACATTTGATCCACTTCACATTATAGGACAATGCATTAGTTCCTCACGTTGGATTTGGAGTGACCATGAGAAAAGACAGATCCCTTCCAAGTGTATGGAGAATCTTGTGTGTGAAAAGAAACTTTATTCATTGATACTTTACCTTTAAGGAGGCCCGTGCTTGAGATCACCTATAGACTTTGGCTTCTTCACGCAATCCTTAGTGATGGATTTGAATACTATCCTCATCATAGGGTAGTCACGACATCAATTAAATGTTTGACCACGAGTTGTAACCTTATGAGTGAATCTTTCATCAAAGGAATTTAAAACTCCAAAAGTATCAACCATTAATTTAGCTTTCTCACTCATGAGAATAATCATGAGACATCTTCATTTTTTGTAAGTAATCCATCAAGGTGAATCACCTCTTGGGGACATACATCAGAACCGAGACAAACAAACAACACTCGTATAACTATGAGCTCATGGTAATTGATCATCTCCTCTCAACTTCAATATTCGACGAGTGAGAGCCCTGAACAGAACCTTCTTGTGATGCTGCAACATGTCGAAGTGTGCAAGGGAGAGATGGTACACGTGAAGAAATGGCAACCTCCAAGCGTTGATTTGCATGTATGAGACACTCTTCTATTGGCCAATGGCGAGAGAGAGGGGAGACTATGGGCTGGGAGAGCAAAGCTCCCTTCCTTGAACTTCGAACTTGCATCTTCAGCCTAGCGTGGACCAATGGAAAAATAATGAATTTGCACAAAGTATGCACATTTATAGCAATAGAATAGAAATGGAGGTCTACTCATTCAATCTACATCTATTGACACATTTCAGTGTAGATATGATGCTCGCAAATTCACAAGAAGCATATAAACATGACTCACAATCATTTAGAATGAACGTTATAATCATAGGCTGGTAACAACGAACAACACACAAAAAATTCAAGTTTTGATTAGCACACGAATGCAAGTCAAACTAGAAACCTGGATAATCATGATCAGGCTCATAATCCTTCAGCTTATAAATTACATCAATCAGCTACATAAGTACAAAGAGCACAGATTGAGTTTCATGGGACGGTTGGTCCTTTTCAGACTTCCCTCTTGGTGACAACATATTATTCTTGAACTCCCCGAGAAAGGTTGATATGTGAGCTTTGTATTTGATAGAGAGGCATACCCCTTCCGAGGCTTGCCTTAGTAGTAGAAGTAGCCTTATTGAGGGGGAGCACAAGGCTCGACCCCAATCATAGAACAAAAGCTAGAGGATCCAGGTTCGATCCCAACTATGGGGGAGACCAAGGCTCAACCCCATCATGGCCGTGCAGAGGAGCGACAAGGAAGTATTAGGGAGCCCGAACCCGATGCAGATTCACCAAGGGAAGCGAGGATTGGCCTGGCAGTTGTGCAAAGCAAGGGGAATAAGGAACCAAGCTCAACCCCCAGAGGATGGAACTCGAGGCTCACCTACTAGCCTTGAGAAGAGCCTACCATGGTGCAAGCCATCAGAGCGCCAGACAACACGAGATGCCCAACGTGGAAGCCTGAGGAATGCTCCTAGCAGAGATGGAGAAAACAAAAGCGTAGCTCATCATCAATGAGGGGAGGGCTCCATGTTCATTTCCACACAGTGGGGAGCCTCGTAGAGCAATGAGTCTAGAATCAATGAGGGAGCCACAGCTCAACCTCACAACAAAACTAGAGAAGCCAACGAGCACGGTTGGTGACTAGGCGGAGCAGATGCTCGACACCCCTATAGAGCAATAGCCCACCTCCCTTTCGCACAGTACTCACTGAGCCGACAACCAAGGGTAAGAAAAGGAGGAAAAAGCTAATTCCTCTCCTTTAAAAAAAAAAAAATGGGAGGTTGGGCCGAGGCTTACTCCCTCGAGCTTTAACTTTGAAATTGCAATTGTATAAGGAAGGGCATAGTACCCATGGGACCCCCCTTATCCCACAAGAACAGGGATTTACATAGCTAGGTTAAATGGCGGTCACAACTACCGCAGGGCAAGATAGACGGTGGCAACATCAGCCACATGATACATCATTCCAAGATAACATGTCCCTCACAAGTGCTGCGAGCAGGGGTTGAACCCTCACCCCCGCCTCAAGAGGTGAGAGGCCCAACCACCAGGATAGCGGCCTGGGACACTAATTCCTCTCCTTGATATGAAAATCGACCCAAGCATTTAGAGAGAGGGAGAACATTGGGAAAGGGTACTGCCGATCCAACGGGGACATAAACTCTTCATGCGGTAGGTGGTATTGGGAAGCCACATAGATGGATCTTGGCATAATTTATTTACCCATTGAATGACGGTGAGGAGAGAGATGGAAAGAGTGGTTCCTCCCTAACTCAAACACATCCTATTTTCAGAGAGCATTAACTGCAAAGAAAGAGAAGGTTTCTCTCCCTCCAAAATGTGTATCTGTCTTGTACTTATCCAAGGATAATAACAGAAAAAATTGAAGGCTATGCGCATGCAATTTTGAATGTTAAAAAAGGACGTTACGAGTCAACACAACTAAGACTCTATTTTATTTTTTTAATTTTTTTTGAAAAAAAAAAGATGAAGGGAGGGATGGTTCACAGAGGTACTACCCATCCCTCAATCCAAGAAATCATTCACTTCAAGAAAATGATAGAGATGGATTGTGATGCTAAAGTGAATGTGTGAGAGTGTGTATGTGTGTGAGAATGAGAGAGATACGGGGCTTAGAGGGTGTTCTTGTGGAACAAACAAAAATAAAGAGCTAAACTAATCAAAAAATTAACAAATGAAAGGTATCCTAGGCCAACCGAAGGCCACACGTATTCATCCTCACTGCCAATGCGTTGTGACTATCACTAAAGATGGTGGTGGCAGAAGACTGACCAACAACCAAATCAGCCATAAGGCATCTGAGCAAAACACACTCAATAGTCACTGTGAAAGCTGCCCTATACTCAGCCTCACAACTAGAAGTGGCCACAGTAGGCTGCTTCTTGCTCACCAAGATATACATTAGCTACAAAAAGCATGAAGCAAAAGCCACTAGTGGACACATGAGTGTCATAGCAACCAACCCAATCACTGTCAGTAAAAGCATGCAAATTTGGCAGTAGTGATCCCCCCTTGGGATAAAAAAGTCCAAGTAGCTGGGTACCACTCAAGTAGCAAAAGATGCACTTAACTGCCTACCAATGCTTGGCACGTGGGCAATGCATAAAACTGCTCATCTATGAGACAACAAACTGAATATCTAGCTAAGTAATGCATGAGTAAATCAAGCATCCAACAGCCTACTAATATAGAATAGCATCAAATGCATCTCCAACATCATGAAGACTCAATTGTAAACCTATTTTCATTGGAGTGGCAATAGGATTACAGACTTCAAGGCCAAAACACTACAATAATGTGTCAATATATTTCATTTCACACAAAGCCATTCCACCATCAACTTGCATAAACAGAATGCACAAATAGTGATGCAAATGCCCCAAATCAGAAATCTTGAATGAGGCATGCAAATCAGCCTTAAAATTAGCAATATGCATGTCATGAGGACCATTGAGCAGCATGTCATCAACATACACAACAATGATCAGAACCACATCATTAGCATGCTTCACATATAAGGTGCTTTCAGTTGGACTATTCTCAAAACCATGTACAATGCAATAGGCATGTACCTTTTCATACCAAGCATGTGGTGCTTCCTTTAAACCATATAATGCCTTCTTTAACTTGCACACTTGGTTTTCATGCCCTTCCTGCACAAAGCCATAGGGTTGAAAACCTCTTCATGAAAGTCACCATTCAAAAATGCAATTTTAATGTCTAATTGATGTACATTCCAACCATGATGGGTTGCAAGTGCACAAACTCTACAAACACTAGTCATATGGCATGTAGGTGCAAAGGTCTCATCAAAATCAATGCCTCTTTCCTCCGCATAACCTTTTGCAACAAGCCTAGCCTTATACCTATCAACTGTTCCATTAGTTTTATGCTTTAGCTTGTATACCCACTTAGTGCCAATAGCCTTCTTGCCAAGAGGCAAGTCACATAAAGACTAGGTACAATTCTTCATGATAGCATCATATTCAGATTGCATTGTAGCCATCCAATGTTCAAAATTATGTGCTTCATCAAACGAAACAGGCTTAGTCTCATCAAAAAGACTAGATGCAGCCATAGAATTGCAATTTGATGCCAAAGAGGCACTATGAGAGCCTACATGAGTATGATATGATAGAGGTGCATCTAATTTACTTTCATGAAAAGTCTGCACTAACCATTTTGGCATACTTTTTGCCTGCTCAATATTAGCTCCTCTCTCATCAACAAGTGCATCATGTAAATTTGCATCAGAAATCTGCATCATCACATGAAACCTACAAAGGCTGACATGTTGCCTCATTAGGACCGACACTAGACTATCCACTTGTAAAGAGGCAGCAAAGTATCATACATGTCTTTGGAGCTAATAGATGTCTCCTTCATACATGAAAGTAAGGGTTGAATAGCATCTTCCACATTGTAAAGCAAATGATAATGTCATTAAGAGCTGTCCAAAACTAGCTACTAAAGAGGCTAGAATGGTTCTTGTAAAGGCCTCTACATTGACAACAGAGTCTACTAATCTAGTGCAGAATGAAGAATGGGCATTTACTACTATTTGAGATTTCGACCCATCTTCTTGTGAGGAGTGCATGTCTACAGTAGACTCAGATGTTTGGTACTTTGATAGTGGGGCGACCAAACATATTACCTTGCAGCGTATTTTCTTCACTTCGCTCGAGCATGCCTGTACAAGAAATATGGTTACATGTGCCAACAACTCCTCTTATGCTATTATGGGATCTGGTGAGCTCATTTTGACCACTACAAATTGTAGTTCTTTAAAATTTTTAGATGCTTTATTTATGCGAGGGATCAAGAAGAATTTGTTATCACTTCGAGCTTCAGCCAAGATTGAATTGGTCGTGAAATTTGTTGATGAAAAATGTAAAGTTCATGATCTCTCAAATGGAAATTTGATTATTGCTTCTTGCATTTTATGTCATGGGCTATATAAGCTCATAGACTATGAAAAATTATGATTTGGCATGTGTAGTAGATGATTCTCAGGCTATGTCAGATGCAAAGCTTTGGCCATCTACATTTTGCTAGTTTGCTACGCATGCAAAAATGTGAAATGGTGTCCTCTTTGCCCAAATTTGAGGCACCTGGTAAACATGTATGTGAAAGCTATATTTTGGGCAAAATGTAGCATTCCTCATTCCCAAAAAATGGTTCAGTTCAAGTTACATGAAAATTGCAGCTTGTTCATAGTGATTTCTGTGGTCCTATGCAGACACCCTCTTTTGGAAACTATCTTTACTTCATGAATTTCATTGATGATTTTTCTAGGCATGCATGGGTATATCCATTGAAAGAACAGTTCAAAATGTTTATGTGCTTCAAATAGTTTTTGGTTTTGGTTAAAAATCTCTCAACATGTAAAATGGGCACCCTTTGTTCTGATCGAGGGGGGGGGGTATATGTCTTCTCACTTTAACGCATTTCTGGTTGAATATGTGATAAAACATTAGTATACAGTGCCATATACACCTCAATAGAAAGGAGTTGCTAAATGGAAGAACAGGTCACTCATGGAGATGGCAAGGTGTATGGTCAAGAGTCAGGCTTTACCACATAGTTTCTCTCTTGAGGTTTTTATGTTTGCAGCATATGTACTTAACAAGTGTCCCACTAAAGCATTGCAGTCTATCACTCCATATGAGGCTTGGCATGGTCCCAAGCCATCTATTGCTCACATGTGTGTTTTTGGTTGTTCAACATATGCATGAGCGTGTGAACAACATTGCAGGAAATTGGATGATAAAGTAGTGAAATGTATTTTTGTTGGGTACAATTATGAAAGAAAAGGCTATCGTCTTTATCTTCCACAGAATAAACCCATTCTTGTTAGCCATGATGTTTTTGTGGAAGATTCTATTCAGCCACTATTTTCATGTACTAAGGAAACATCTGTTAGCTCCAAAGACATGGATGATACTTTGCTGCCTCTTTTTACATGCGGACAGTCTAGTGCTAGTCCTAATGAGGCAACATAACCTCTACAGGTTTCATGTGATGAAGTTGATTATTCCATTTTTGATAAAGATTTACATGATGCACTTGTTGATGAGAGGTATAATGTTGAGGAGGCAAAAACTATGCTGAAATGGTTGGTGTAGACTTTGTGTGACAACAAATTATATGCACCTCTGTTATATCGTACTCGGTCCGGCTCTCATAGTGCCTCTTTTGCATCAGATTTCTATGCTATGGCTGCCTCTAGTCTCTCAGATGAGAATGAGCCTATTCCATTTGATGTACCACAAAATTATAAAAAATTAATGGCTCCTATGCAATCAGAATATGATGCTATCATGAAAAATGGTACATCTTTATGTGACTTGCCTCCTGGCAAGAAGGCCATTGGAACTAAGTGGGTATACAAGCTAAAGCATAAGCGTGATGGAAGACTTGACAGGTATAAGGTTAGACTTTTTGCAAAGGGTTATGTGTAGGAAAGAGGCATTGATTTTGTGTGTGAACACTCTAGGACCGTTGGGGCACTTTTTTTCCACTTTAGGAGGTTTTTTCCCCCGCTTGTATATACACCTATCACCCTAATGGGCTTCTTATCTTTGTACATTCTAGTGGTAATATATTCACTATTGTGTGTTGTGCTCCAAGCTTCTTCTTCTTCCTTGTGTTGTTTGCATGCTTCCGTAGACGTCTAACTCCAACAATTGGTATCAGTGGAGGTTGTCGCTTCATTTAGGGCATCATCGACACTCCTTCAGTCACAGTCTCAAAATCGCACGAAATTTGGTGTGCATACTCAAGGTGTTTCAGAGATCAAAATTGCTTTGCTTTGTGGTGCCGAAATCGTGATCTGAGCTTGTTTCGGCCTCCAAATGCCCTATTGTAGTGCTTGTGTAGGCTATTTCATCTTTTTGTGCTAAAGATATATACCAGTTTTGATTTGCCACTATAAGCATCTCAAAGTCTGCTACAAGTTTAGGAGAACTCATTAGGGTAGTTATGTTCAACTTTTTCAATTACAATAATTTTTTTTGCATCAAGGTATTTTAGTTAGTGGCCACGACTAAAAGCAGTGGTGTATTTCATATGTTGGCTGTTGAGGATAAGTTGGATGGTACCAATTACCCATTGTGGGTTTATATGATGCATCATGTATTGGTCACAAAAGTATTGTGGAACATTGTGCAGGGTGTTGAAAGACGTCCTATTACACCTGCAAATACACGTACTGCAAATGCAGGTACTAAAGCTAATGTAGATGGTGTCAAAGATGGTGATATTTTTTAGATTCATGTTCATGCTACTATTTTTGTTGCACCTACTATAGAGAAAATTTATTGGGATGGCAGAGATGCTTAGGCACATGCATTTATAGCTTTGTATGTCAAAGGTGCCATTAGTCCTCACATTCGCTCTTGCAGAACACCTAAGGATTCTTGGGATATACTTACCACATTGTACCAGGCTAGGAATGAGGCTCATGTTGCTTACCTTCGAAAATAGTTGGAGGGTGAGCACATGAATGAAGGTGATTCCATGGATAGTTTTCTGACAAAGATCAAGGATTTGAAGGAACAATTGATTTCTACTGATGAAGTCCTTCTTGATAGGTCACTTGTGCAGACTGTTTTGAATGGACTTCCTGACTCCTATCAAAGTTTTGCTTCTACTCTTTGTTTGATGAGAACAGTAGAAGCAAAACTCTAATAGATTATGAAAAATCGGTGAATGATTCAACATGTGTAGTACATGATTCTCAGGCTTTATCAGATGCAAAGCTTTGGCATGCACGCTTTGGTCATATGAATTTGGTTATTTTGCTACACCTACAGAAATCTGAAAATGGTGTCCTCTTTGCCCAAACTTGAGGCACCCAGAAAACATGTTTGTGAAGGATGTACTTTGGGCAAAACGTAGTGTTCCTCCTTTTCAAAAGATGGTTCAGTTCAAGCTACTTAGAAATTGCCGCTTGTACATACTGATGTCTGTGGTCCAATGAAGACACCTTCTTTTGGAAACTATCTTTACTTCTTGACTTTCATTGATGATTTTTGTAGGCATGCATGAGTATATCCACTCAAAGAAAATTCCAAAGTGTTTATGTGCTTCAAACACTTTTTGGTTTTGGCTGAAAATCTCTTAGCATGTAAAATGGGCACCCTCTATTCTGATCGAGGGGGGGAATATATGTCCTCTGATTTTAATGCATTTTTGGATGAACGTGGGATAAAACATCAGTTTACAGTGCCATATACACCTCAACAAAATCAAGTTGCTGAACAAAAGAATAGGTCACTCATGGAGATGGCGAGGTGTATGGTCAAGAGTTAGACTTTACCACATACCTTCTGGCTTGAGGTTGCTATGTGTGCAGCATATGTACTTAACAAGTGTCCCACTAATGCGCTATAGTCTATCACTCCATATGCGGCTTGCCATGGTCGCAAGCCATCTGTTGCTCATCTACCTGTTTTTGGTTGTTTGGCATAGGCATTAGTTCCTGAACAACGTTGCAAAAAGTTGGATGAAAAAGTAGTAAAATGTATTTTTGTTGGGTATATTTCTAAAACCAAAGACTATCGTCTATATCAGCCACATACTAAATGCATTTTGGTTATGGTATTGTTTAGGAAGAATGATCATCTCTAGTTGGATACTTTGACTGAGATTGGTCAAGAGATATTGATACTAGAAAATAACTTTCTAGATATTGATTTTCTTTAGGATCAATGATTTTTTATTGGATCAATAAAAAGCAGCCAGTTGTAGCATTATCTTCTATTGAAGTTGAGTACAAAGTAGCATGTGTTGCAACATGTGAAGCAATATGGTTGAAGAGGATCCTATGGCACATGGGAATCCAAGGACAGGAGGCTACAAGGTTGAAGTGTGACAACCAAAGTTGCATGAACGTCACGAAGAATCCTGTTTTTCATGCATGTACCAAGCACATAGGATTCAGTATCATTATGTGCATTAGTTGATTGAGTACAAGGTGATGGAGATAAGGTGTTGTCCAATTGAAGAAAATGGAGTAGACCTCTCCACCAAGGCTCTTGGGAGAGAGCAACTTCATTGACCCTTTCCAAAGCTTGGCATTGGACTAAGGAGATAGTTTGTCGTAGGGTGGACATTGAGGGGGATGTTAGGTATACTAAATATGCATGCCTCAAAGTGACCACAAATGATCCATGGTGCTCTAAGTTGTAAGGCCCCTATTATGAGGAGAAGCTACTATGAGAGCCCGGACACTTGTGGAACCCTAACTTCCAAGTTAGATGAGGTGTTTGTGTGATCATTGATGGTAATAGATGATATCTATGAGCCTAGCCATTAGTTTAGGTAGGGCATAAACTTGTGTGCTATTTGTATGCCATTCAAGGTGAAAATAAGGGCCTTGAAGCATCCCCCAATTTCCCTATAGAAGCTTAATGGGTGGACTATACAGAGGGGCTTGCCCCCTTATGCAGGGCCCATCTAAGTTCCACATTGGGAGCGCACGGGTGGAAGACACCATCATTGTAACTGTATTACTCTTGGAAATTTGAGAATTTGAGTTCTCTATATCTAGGTCTGCATCTATTTTTCTCAACATTTTTCTCTCAACTCTGTCTACTCATCTATTTTGCCGTGCTGTAATTTTCCTACATGTATGAGATTCAACACTTCATTGCTCACATCTGTTATCTTCTTGCATGGGAATCTTCTTTGTTTTCCTAATTGACAAGCATGGCACAAATTTCACATATTCTAAGATGTAAGTTAAGGTAGACCACTCACCAAGCCATTCCTTTGCATGTGCTTCATCCATTGTAAGTCTATGTGGCGAATGTTTTCATTCCACAAGTCGATCTCTACAATCTATTTATTTTTTATTGAAAAGTAGACAATGTGAGAGGTTGATGAATTTATCTCCATGGTGAAGAGTCTTCCTTGCTTTTTTCCTTTTACTAAGAGCTTGTATTCCTACATGGGGTCTTCAAAAAAACATCCTTGGTCATTGAATGCTACTTGAGAACCTACTTCAATGATTTCACCTACTGAACCAAGTTCTTGGGGATGGTTGGCACATGCAACACATCCTTCAATAGCTTGGATCTTTAAGAACCATGCAATGGAACATCTCCCACATGTGTAATCCTGTGCTCAGTGTCACCCCTATCTCTACATGTCATTGAATGGTGGGTGACTCTAAATTAAAGAAAGCATAATTTTTCACTTGAACGGTACATCATAATAAAGTTCTTATTTTGTAAAACTTTTGAAGTACTAGCATAATACCATGGTTCGCTTTTGTGTTCTTGATTTCCTCCTCCTCTAGGCCAACAATGTCTTGCATAATAGCCCAATTTTCTAGAATTCTAACATCCTCCATTGAATTTTTTCTTACTTGTGAACTTCCTCCTCTTCCTTTGCACCTTCCTCTTCCTCTTGATCCATAGCTTTGCTTGGAGCCTTCTTGGTTGCTTGAGTTTGAATTTGATGTTCCTCTCCCTCTCCCTCGAGAATTTTGTCCACTTAGTTTGCCTTTTCCTCTACCTCCATACAAAAATTGGGCTTGGATGCCCTTTTATTATGAGCCTCCATGGCATCAATGTAACTAAATGATGAACGTTTGATAGGGAATTCCTTGCATACACTAATGTGGTGAATCCTTACCATGTTTCATCCTCTCTCAAGCCATTGAGAGTGTTAATTGGTCTACCAATTGAGCCTAGGGCATCTACAAGCTCTTTAACCTTCAAAATATACCCATTAATGTTAGTGTTGAGTGCTTTCCTAAGATTATTTAGCTCATTCTTGACAGAACCTTCCTTGCCTTGGTTGATTAGGAGTAAATACCTCTCGAAGGTCTCCCAAACCTTCTTTGATTTGTCTAAGTCTTGCTTATGCCCTATCATTCAATTGCTTATGTTTTGGGATAGAATGAATATGAATCTCCTATCCCTTTCTGTCCATTCATTAAGTGCCTTTACTTGTCCCTCGATTGTGTTGGATCATTTACATAATGCTTTGGCTCTATGCCACTCACTAACCCCAATATCCTTAGCCCATAAGGTAGTTATTAACTCTACATTTCCATGGTTGATTGTTGCCTTTCTTTAACTTCTGTATTTGCACACTATACTGAGCCAAAGTGAATTCTAAGGTGCTCCTCTAGCTTCTCCTAACATTTTATGCCTTAGAAAGTGTGGATGTTATCATTTGATAGCTTGTCCCTTGCTAAAGTTTGACTCATTGAGGTCTTTATTGGTATAGCCCCCTTTTGATGTCTTCTTCACTTGATAAGTCCTCCTTATGCTTCCATAAGGTATCTTGATTCCTCCAAGTCTTGAATATGATGTCCAAAAATCTCTCCAAGCCTGCAAAATGCTCTTATGCCATGAATGGGGGAAGATTCTAACACCTAATTGCAGCTATGGAAGATGGCTACTCTCCATTAGGCCCAAACACAGTCATATTTGCTCCATGTTGTGGAATTTTCTCTATAATTATATAGCAATTCAAGGTGAAAATTTGAAAACTTAAACAAGACTTTAAGAGATATAAAGCAAGATTTGAATCAAGCCAAATGGATGTCCGAGCTGTGAGGATCATCCACTTCAAGGTAGGCTATCTCTCTACAATACTCTCTGCCTATGTGGAGAGATATAAGTTCATAAACTTTGGAAAACTTAAGGGAAATATATGAGATACCAAATGGACTTTAAAATCAACAAAAAAATATACATGAAGTGAGCAAAAAAATTTTTTCAATCTGGCACAAACAAAATTGTGAAAGCCTAACTACACCTCTAGATAGAGAGGAGCACAATTATGGGAAAATGAGGTACAAAATCAAGGGGATTGCTTGCTGGAGATTAGTAATTCACTAAAATAAGTGAGAAAATCATGGAAAGCATACAAATCAAGAAAAAAGTGTGAAAGGATGCTTAGATAGAAGTTTTACTTTTTCTAGAATCCAGTTAACCACCCATCAAATGATGTAGGTGCACTTTTTGGTGGGTAATTCATGAGATTTGAATTTGATTTATTTTGATGGGGCTCTTAAGTTGATTCCGCAAACTTTTCTTGTCCCTTTTGATTTTCCTACTTGTAAAACACGTGGAGGAGTCCCTTTTTATGGTTGAGACTTGATTTTCAACATGCATGTTATCTAGAGCTTCTAAAGATGCACTACTATTTGATGCTTCCAACAAGCCTAAATCAACAAACTGGCATTAAATCCCTCAATATTTTCCATTTCATGTATTTCTATCTCATTTCTAGTTTCTCAATGATTGGTACAAATTGCAAAAACAAAGCTCACAATCTTGTAGAAATTTCTCCCCTCAATCATTAATCACCTAAAGCAAGAGTTAATTATGTCTAATCACCTAAAAATGAAGAATCAAGATAAGCAATACTTCCATAACTCGCAAACAAGTGTCACACACCCACAACTAGTCACTTACCTTACCCAAATGCATAGAGATGCACAAATATGGCTTTGGAAGAAAAGAGCTCACAACCTCAATCTAGAAAAAACAAGTCTATTTACAAGTGAGGTATTGGCCTTTATTTAGGCTTTTCCAAAGACCCTTCCTTTTTTGAATTTGAAAAGGTCCTACAAACTAAAAGGAAAAACTCTAAATATCTTCTTTCTTGTAGGATGTTTATGGCAACACTCTTCCCTATGATTTTACAAAGAAATGCTAACAAATATTTGATTATATGTAACTCTTCTTGCTACAAAATTTGATAGGGATTTTTTTTAATAGTAGATAAAAATCAATGGTTTTCTATCATAAAATTTGTAAAATTGAAAGAAGCTTTGAAGAAATCTTGGGCCTCACCATAGCTCTGTAACGTGCATGAACTAGTATATTTGGAATAGACCTCTGGCATTCACAATACCCTCCATGTGCAAGAACTTTCAAATCAACCCCTTTTATTATAGAATAGCTTGATGATTCTTTGTTATTATAACTTAGTCTTTACATACTCATAGTCAGCTTAGTCATTACCTTTTGGAACAAGTACATGGCAATTCTAAGTATTGGCTTGAGTCTTCAAATGTCATAGAAACTTATATTATACTTCAAGCAAATATTAAAGATATGAGTTCACTTATGAACTCACCCTTATAATTCTTTGAGCATTTACCTTATGTAAAAATTGAAGAATCAAAAGTGGTTGAATCCACTTGATGAGGAGGAAAAGGAAAGCTACAAATTTTTGACTAAGTTAGTTGAGAATCAATCATTAAGAATTAGGAAAAGTGATCTACGTGAGCAAGATTTCAAATTCAAATCTTGGCTGCAATCACCACTATATATACATGTGATTTAGTCACGGGATTTGTACACACATTAGCTGAGCTTCTTGCCATATCAGAGTTTGATCTCAAGACACACACATGCACCAGCATGTTCATTGTAATTTCCATTCAATATACATTTGATTTCATGATCATTTGTGACTATATCTTCATGTCTACATGAGTGAGCTGTTCACTGTAAAAAATGTCAGTTTTCAATCACATTGCAGAGATGATTTCTCTGAACATGGTGCATCCTTTTTAGTGATTTAACTTGGTAATGTTATTGTTCTAAGTCATCTATAAGCTCCGAAGTTTTCACTAAATTTGGATTCCTCAATTGTGAGAAACATCCGTTAGACATTGCCTATGTCTCAGCACCTTCTTCTCCTTGAAAAGTCGGGATTACCTATGTGACTTGCTAAGTTTATTTCTCTCAGTATGGTCAATGATATTTTATGGAATAAATCCCAATAGGTTGCTTTGATTCCTAATCAAATTCTTCTAAAAGCTCTCTAGCCAATTTTGATTAGAGAATGAGCATTGAGTGAAATACTAAAGAATATATGACCAAAATAGATAGTTTCTTCATGGTGACTATTGGCCAAACTTGACTGTTTTGATTCATCTTTCTGAGAGTGATCTTACAAGGTACATAGGGTGTCTAATACATCCTTTGGTAAGCTAAAATGGCCCACCATATATCTATGGAGTTCACTTGGCTAGTGTAGTGCAAAGATTTTGTAGCACCACTTCATCTTCATCAAATACAAATCCATCTCTTCACAGTGGTATCACAACAAGGTTGGACAACATGGCACATGGATTTCCTTCATCAACTGACAAATTGGATAGAGCTAACAAGGATGGAAGCTTATCTTCAAGGCAGGAATCTATATGGTTATGTATCTCGAGATGAAGTTATGCCAAGTTTCAAGAATAAAGGTCAACCTACACAAGAAGATTAAGCACATGGTGCTCCAAGGATGCACTTGCAAGGTCTTATCTCCTCAACTCTATCTCAGATTTTTTTTTTCCTCACATCAAAAGTTGTAAGGCATCTTAGGAAGTGTGGAATGCACTTGAAGCCTTCTTCTCTTCAAGTACATAGGCTAGGAAGCATCAACTCTGGCTAGACTCACAACTCTTAAGAAAGCTCCCAAACAAAATGTGACCGACTTTGTCATGAAGCTCAAGGACATTGCAGATTACTTAGGAAGCATTGGAGAGGTAATAGAAGAAGAGAAATTGTAAGGTAGGTCATCAATGGCTT
The DNA here is from genome assembly GCA_020310875.1 of Ceratopteris richardii. Lineage (NCBI taxonomy): Eukaryota > Viridiplantae > Streptophyta > Polypodiopsida > Polypodiales > Pteridaceae > Ceratopteris > Ceratopteris richardii. The sequence goes on from CM035422.1 coordinate 30,476,705, forward strand.
AAAGGCAAATGACAAGTGGGAAGCATTCACTAGAACAATGGACCTATACATGGATATGCATGTACCAGATTTCAATTCACTTATTGGGAAAATACTCACTCAAGAGGCTAAACTTATGAAGAATGGAGAAGGATCCAAAGGTAATAAATTTTCTTCTTTGTATACTGATTAAAGTAAGTCCAAAGACAATAAAGGAAAAGGAAGAAAGTGGATGATGATGCAGGTATACATCAAGCTAACTATGTAGGTAGAGGAAGAAATGGTAGAGGAAGAGATAGAGGAGGAAGACAAGGTAGGAGGAGAGTCCAAGAGTCTAACCCTTGTTCTATTTGTGGACTAACCAATGACACAACTAAAAATTTCTTTAGGATTTCCAGGAATCAAAGAGGTAGGGGCTAAAATAGAGGAAGTTATGGCTACTCAAGAGGAAGTTCAACAACTTCAATGGCTACCACAACAATTACAACCATTCAAACTATCAAGGAGGCAATAGAGGAAGAAGAGAATTCAATAACTACACAGAAGACTCAAATCAAGAGGACTCATTGCGAATCATGAATATGGCAATGTCTCAAGGTAAATCTGATGAGCATGTTTTCTACATAGATTCAGGTTGCTCAAATCATGTGGCAGGAAATGTGGCCCTCCTATCAAGTTTAGAAGATCCAAAGAACAATAATGAAGTGCAATCAGGTGATTATACAAGGCATCTAGTGGAGAAATGTAAAAGCACCTGATGGAAACATCAACCTACTTAGCAAGGTACTCTATGTCCCTACCATCACAAAGAATTTGATAAGTGTAGGACACATTGTAGAGAAAGACCCACAAGTCAGGTTCACAAAAGGAGGAGCATTTGTTGAAGATCCAAGCCAAGGATTCAGGAGGATTGCAAAGGGTGAAAAGACAGGTGGACTATTTACATTTTGGTTAGAAGACACAAGGAATATTGCTTTCTTTAATTATGCTAGTTAGACACTCACAAAATTGGAAGTATGGCACAAGAGGTTAGCACATATTGGTGAAGGATCATTAAAGCAAATTTGCAGGGACCAAAGTCTACTTGGACTCCCTAATTTTTCAAAGAAACACATGATTTATAAGTGTAGTGCATGTCAATTTGGAAAGTCGCATAGGTTACCATTCATGAAGAAAGGATATATGCACGGAGATCTCTTGGACTTGGTTCATACAGATGTATGGGGACCTAGCAAGGATGCTTCAATATCTGGATCAAGGTATTATATCTCCTTCATTGATGATTGCAGTAGATGGACTATACTATACTTTATGAAACACAAGGATGAAGTTTTTTAATTCCTCAAAAGGTATTTAGCCCTTGTGGAGAAACAAATAGGTAAAACACTAAAAAGGCTAAGTTAAGATGGAGGGGGACAATATTTCTCCCATGAATTTGATTCTTTACTTCAAGAGAGGGGAATCAAAAGCAAAGTTAATACAAGGTACACTCCAGAGCAAAATCGAGTGGTAGAGAGAAGAAATAGGACAATTGTTGAACCTGCAAGGTCTACGCTAAATGAAAAAAACTTACCTAATTATTTATGGGCTGAGGATGTATCCAAAGCCACCTATTTAATTAACAGGTTACCTTCAAAGTCACTTGATGGCATGACACCATATGAGAATTGGAATGGAAGAAGACCAAGCTTGGACCATTGTAAGATTTTTGGATGTATTGCTTATGCTCATGTTCCTTCACAAGTTAGAGGAAAGATGGATCCAAAAGTAGAAAGAGGTGTGTTCATTGGATATGACAACAACCAAAAAGGCTACAGGTTATGCAACCCAGCAAATGAAGGTTTCTTGGTGAGTAGAGATGAAGTGTTTGATGAGAATAGTTCTTGGTGTGAAGACTCATGTAGGAAGATCAAGTTACCTTATGATCTTGAAGAAGATTTTCCAAAACTTGTTAAGGATAACCCTATTAAAATTCAAGAGCATGATACCTCAGAAGATGATGAAGCATCTCAGATTGAAAGACTCAAAATATGGAACTCTAAAGGTAAAGCTATAGTGCAGGAATTTGGACAAGAGGCAGAATCATCACATCGTGGCTTAACAAGGTCCATGAGGGAGAAAAGAAAACCAAAGAGGTACGGTTTTGATACTTCTCTGGTCATTAAACATTTAATCTATCTAGCACAGGACATAAATCAAGAGGAACCCTCAACATTCGAGGAAGCCAAGGAGAAATCAAAGTGGAGGCATGCAATGGAAGAGGAAATTGAAGCTCTTGAGGAGAATAACACTTGGGAATTAGTTCCCAAGAATTCATCAATGAAAGTGATAGGTTCAACATGGATTTACAAATTGAAGAAGAATTCAGATGGCTCCATTAACAGGTATAAGGCAAGGCTTGTGGAAAAGGGTTTTGCACAAACTCAGGGAATTGATTATGAGAAGACTTTCTCTCCTATGGCAAAGATGCCTACAATGAGATTTCTACTTAGCATTCCTTCCTCCAAGAATTGGAAAATACTTCAATTGGATGTAAAAAATGCATTTCTTAATGGATGGATAACAGAAGAAGTATATATGGCACAACCAACTGGTTTTGAGAATCAAGTGCATCCTGATTATGTGTGTAAACTTAATAAAGCTTTGTAAAGACTCAAACAAGCCCCAAGGGCTTGGAATAACAGGCTTGTTTCATTTTTGTAGGATAAAGGATTTCAATTTAGCAAGGCAGATCCATCAATCTTCATGAAAAAGAGTAATTCTGAAGTCATCTATTTATGTGTATATGTGGATGATATTATACTTAGAGGAAATGATGCAGATGGGATAATGAAGACGAAGGATCAGATGAAAGAAGAGTTCAAGATAAGTGACTTAGGTTCACTTACATACTTTCTAGGATTGGAAGTAGTATACAGAGATCATGGTCTATAATTCCTCACTCAAAGGAAGTACATTAAATAATTGTTGACAAAGTTCAAGATGCAAAATTGTAAGATTGCAGGCACTTCAATGAAATTCAATCACAAACTAAGTTCACATGAAGGTGAACTCATAGAAGATATCACAAGGTATCAAAGCCTTGTGGGTAGTCTGAACTATGCCACATTGACAAGAGTAGATATTTGTTATAGTGTCAGTGTGCTAAGTCAATTTATGCACACACCCAGGAAACCACCACATGGATGCTACAAAGAGGATACTCAAATACCTCAAAGGAACCATAAGTGAAGGGTTACATTACCCTTATGTATCTGATCTAGGTCTAAATTTGTTCTCTAATGGAGATTGGGATGGCTCCAAGGAAGACAGAAGAGTACCTCAGGATACCTCAGTTTTGCAGGATCAAAACTTGTCTCATGGTCATCTAAGAAGCAACCCACAATTGCTCTCTCTTCTAGAAAAGCTGAATACAGAGGTCTTGCCATAGCTACTCAAGAAGCAATGTGGATGAAGACTCTATTCATAGATCTTGGATTGGAGTGTGGAACTGCACACATATTTGGTGATAATATGAGCTCTATGCACTTAGCTGCTAATCTAGTGTTTCATGCTAGAACTAAACATATTGAAGTACATTATCACTATGTAACAGAGAAGGTTCTGAGCAAGGAAATTAAGCTATCATATGTGTCAACTCATCAACAATGTGTAGACATGTTGACAGAGGCCCTTGATGGTACTAAACTCAATATATTCAAATCCATGATTGGTTTGCAGGTAGTCTTGGAAGATTAAAGAACTCAAGCTTACTTGACTTGAGGGGGAGTTGTTGGAACAAGTACATGGCAAGTCTAAGTATTGGCTTGAGTCTTCAAATGTCATAGAAACTTATATTATACTTGAAGCGAATATTAAAGATATGAGAAGTTCACTTATGAACTCACCCTTGTAACTCTTTGAGCATTTATCATATGTAAAAATTGAAGAATCAAAAGTGGTTGAATCCACTTGATGAGGAGGAAAAGGAAAGATGAAAATTCGTGACTAAGTTAGTTGGGAATCAATCACTAAGAATTAGGAAAAGTGATTTAGGTGAGCAAGATTTCAGATTCAAGTCTTGACTCCAATCACCACTATATATACATGTGATTCAGTTGGGGGATTTGTACACACATTAGCTGAGCTTCTTGCCATATGAGAGTGTGATCTTGAGACACACACATATACCAGTATGTTCGTTGTAATTTCCATTCAATATACATTTGATTTCATGATCATTTGTGACTATATCTTCATGTCTATGTGAGTGAGTTCACTCTCAAAAATCTTATTTTTTCAGTCAGATTGCAGAGATGATTTCTCTGAGCATGGTGCATCATTTGTGGTCATTTAACTTGATAACGCTAGCTCTCTAAGTCTAGTATAAGGTCCTAAAATATTTTTGCATTTGAATTTCTTAGTTGTGAGAAATATTTGTTAGAAGTCGCCTATGTCGCAGCACCTTCTTCTCACTGAAAAGTTGGAATTACCTATGTGACTTGCTAAGTTTATTTCTCTCAATATGGTCAATCATTTTTTATGAAATAATTCCCAATAGGTTGCTTTGCTTTTTCAAAAGCTCTCTGGCCAATTTTGATCAGAGACTGAGCAGTGAGTGAAATACTAAAGCATATATGACCAAAGTAAAAAGTTTCTTCATGGTGACTATTGGTCAAACTTGTCTATTTTGATTCATCTTTTTGAGAGTGATCTTCCAAGGTACATATGGCATATGGTGTCTAATACATCCTTTGCCAAGTTAGAAGGGCCCACCATATATCTCTGGAGTTCATTTGGTTGGTGTAGTGAAAAGATCTTGCAGCACCACTTCATCTTCATCAAATACAAATCCATCTCTTCATATTACCATCATTGAATATCTCACTATTGTACCCTTCTTTCATTGTATGCCTGGCTTAAAGTGTATTGAACCAAATATCTAGCGGATTGATATTGAATTAAATTTCCACCTTAATTCTAAAGTATCAATTTGCACTCTATAACTTCCATAGGTACTAATTTTGTTCAAAATAATATAAACAACTTGGGACAAAATCCATTGAACTGTGTTGGGAATATTCTTCCCTAATCATTAGATGATTGTGTTGGGAATATTCCCTTCTTCCAATATACCGGAGTTTTGACTTCTTCTCTCATTCTCCCAACTTATTATTAAAGAATAATGCACATTCACCTTCTTTAAATTGCTTATGCTTTAATTTTTTTTTCTAGACATGCTTCACGTCTTCTTTAGATAACTTCTCAATATATGTAGTTTGCAATCTTGGCATCTCTCCTTCTCTACCTAGTTTTTAAATAGACTATATTTCTTGGAACTATAAAGTCCATAGGTACAACCACTTCTAACCCATACATCCATCTAAATGGTCTCATGCATGTACTTATCTTGAATGTTGTGGAGAATACCCACTCCAAATAAATACCTCATACTATGTGATTATGAACCACCAACATTTTGGGTATTCAAATCAACACGTTATTTCTTGTTTATGCTTTTCAATTAGCCTGTAGATAGTACATACTTAATTTCTTATGAAGTATCATATGCACTTTTGTTAACTTCTCAATACCAACATTGATTATGTGAACTCCCCTATCAAAAATCAACTCTATTAGGCACCCAAAACAATTCATGATGTTCTAATATAAAAACTTTGCAACATTACTAGCAATATTATCCCTTAACGAAATTGCTTTTACACATTTGTTACAATAGTCAATCGGCAGTAAAAAAAACATTGCTTTCCTTATCTACATAATGGATGAATGGGGCCCAAAAAGTACACTCATTTTGCAAAATCTATTAATGGAATACGTTTTTGCAATTACATACAATCTTGATTTAATGGTCTACCATGTGTTTTACATACTTCACAACATTTTGCAAAGAAATAAGAATTTCTGAAAAGTGCTAGCCACCATAATCCTACTTGTAAGATTTTCCTTGCGGTTCCTTCATGTGCAACATGTTCGATATACTCATTACTCTACCCTCAAGTGACCACAAATGATCCATGATGCTCTAAGTTGCAACGCCTGCATTATGAGGAGAAGCCATTGTGAGAGCCTTGACATTTGTGGAAACCTTCCTTCCAAGTAAGTTAAAATCTATGTGTGAAATTTGTGGAACCCTACCTTCCAAGTAAGTTGAAGTCTACGTGTGACAAATGATTCATGATGCTCTAAGTTGCAAGGCCTCCATTATGGGGAGAAGCCTTTTTGAGAGCCCTGATATTTTTGGAGCCCTACCTTCGACGTAAGTTGAACCACTACCTTCATATTAGGTAGGGCCTAAACTTATGTGCCATTGAGTTGTCATTCAATACAAAAATAAAGACCTTGTAGTGCCAGAGGATTTACCCATAAAATCTTAACATGATTAGTGAAAAGGGGGGTTTTCTCCCTTTTGCAGTGCCAAGGGGGCCTTTATTCATTGACATATTGCCGATTATTTTGTCTCTCCCAAGAACATTTATCAATACTAACTCGCATTGTAAAATCTATATAAGCATGGCCTATGTGAAGCTCTATATAGCATTCTGCACTTGATCTCTCTATGTCGCCCTCTAAGATCCATATTGGGAGTGCGCACATGGATCAATCCATAATTGTAGCCATATTCCTCGTGGAAATTTGAAAATCCAACTTTCGTATCTCTTAGTATGCATCTATCCCTCTATTTGCATTTTTATCAACTCTATCTATTGATCTATTTTGTTGTGTTATTCTTTCTTATATGGTATCAAAGCTATGAAGGATCTGCATGGCATATAGGAAGAAACAAAATGGTTTCAATGACAAAGAAGAGAAGATGTCAAGTAGTGTGTCATTATCCACAATTGAAAATCAAGGTGGTTTGGCACCAAGAGTAGGTTGATCACAAGCTAGAGTAGCAATGATGCTATTAATTCCAATGTTATAGATAAAACCACCAACCTTCATAGAAGGCAAGCTTGATGGTACAAATTGCACCCTATTGAAGTTTTAAATCACTTCTATCCTTGAATCATCTGAGATTTAAAAACCATTCTTAGGACTGACCATGAGCCCAAAGAAACACTTGATCCAAATAATCCTAGTCAGGTGGTTCCTGTTGATATTGATCTTCTATGTGATTGGAAATGTAGAAATGTATATTCACTATATGATCTAGTTAGAAGTACTACTAAAAGTGTTTTTAAATCTAATTAACATAATATTAAGGCTTCTAAAGCATGGAACATACTAGGAAGCCAATATTAAACTCATATTCAAATATGGATTCAAGACTTGGAGAATTAGCTAGCAGGAGAAAATTATGTTGATGGGGAGAGTGCTACTATTGATATATTTAGGTAGTGATGTGTGTGAACACACGAGGACCACCGAGGCACTTGTTCCCTCTTTAGGAGGTTTTTCCCCCAGCTTGTATGTATGCCTATAGAAGCTTGGAAGAGAGCTCAAAATCTTAGATTTCGGTACAAAGGACCAAGTTGCATATATTTTCATCGAAAGCTTGGATGTGACCAAGTTAACAAAGTTTTAAGAAGCATTGAACTTACTTGATATTCACACTACCAGCTTAATCTTGAGGTGGAGTGTTGAAAGTGTGAATTATGCAAGCTCTATGTGGACATTGAGGGGGGTGTTAGATATGCTCAATGCCTCATCCTTATGTAATACCACCATTTTTCCATAACAATCTATTTTTTAAGGCCCCCATTATGAGGATATGCCATGTGAGTGTTGGACATTAGTAGGTTCCTTAATTTGCATTTTTTGTGACTGAAGAGATGACTACTATTCGAGGAGTACTAGTTGTGGTTGTGCATAAATGATAAAAATCATATCACATGGATGTCCAATCAACATTCTTGAATGGAGACCTAAAGGAGGAGGTATATGTGTCTCAACCACCATAGTTTGAGGCTCCCCATTTAGAGAACAAGGCATGTAAGGGAAATAATTATAACAAGCCCTTAGATCATGGTACCAACAGATAGATAACTATCTCTTGGATATAAAAAAAGCCCCTGAGGCATGGTACCAATGGATAGATAAGTACCTCTTGGGTTTTTTTCCTAATTTGTTTGTTCTAAAAAGAGGAGAGAAGACAATTATGATTGTGCTCCATGTAGAAGACATTCTGATTATGGGAAATGATGATGCTCTTCTTCAACAAACAAAACATGCTTTTAGTTCAAAATCTGAAGTCATAAACTTAGGCATAATGCATTATTGCTTAGACCTTGAAGTGTGGGAGGAACAAGGAAATATTATATCTCAATAGAAGTATTCCATAAACATTTTGAAGGCATTGGACATGGAGGATTGCAAGATATGGAGGTGAATGCAAGATTATCTATTGAAGATACTTCACCTCGAATTCATATTGAAAGATAGAAAAAATTAGATGAATGTCTCATCTACATGTGCAATACAAGACCAAATATTTCCCATGTTGGTGGAGTAATTTTGCATATTCTCTAATAGGCATTGCCAAACTCATTGGAAGGCAAGTATGGGGATACTCATGTATGTGAAAGGAACATTGATTATGGTATTGTCTATGAGGAAGGATCATCTCTAGTTGGATACTATGACTCTGATTGGGTAAAAGATATTGATATTACAAAGGTAGTTTATCATCACTGCTTTTCTTTAGGTTCTAGGATTTTCTATTTAGTAAGTAAGAAGCAACTGACCATAGCATTATCTTCTACTAAAGCTAAGTACATAGTGGAATGTGTTGCAAGATATGAAGTAGTTTGATTGAGGAGGATCCTATGGCACATAAGAATACAAGGATAGGAGGTTACAAAGCTAGTGTATGACAACCAAAGTTGCATATCCATTGCCAAAAATCAAGTTTTCCAAGCATGTACCAAGCACATAGAAATTCAGTATTAATATTTGTGTGAGTTGATCGAGGATGGGATCATGGAGATGAACTATTTTCCATCTAAAGAAAATGGATTAGACATCTTCACCAAGGCTCTTGGGAGAGAGCAACATTATCAACACTTTCCATATCTTGGCATTGGACCAAGGAGAATAGTTCAGGGTAGATTAGATATTGAGGGGGGTGTTAGATATAATCAATACTCCACCCTCAAGTGACAACAAATGTTCCATGGTTCTCTATGTTGTAAGGCCCCCGTCGAGGAACCATTGTGAGAGCCCAACAATTTGTGGAATCCTAACTTCCAAGTTAGATGAGGTCTATGTGTGATCCTTGATTGTAATAGATGATCTTTGTGAGCCTAGCCTTGAGCTTAGGTAGGGAATAAAATTTTAGGCCATCCACTTTCCGTTTAAGGCAAAAATAAAGGCCTTATGGAGAAGCATGGTTTCCCCATAGACACTTAGTGGCGGGAGTGTAGAAGGGGGGGTCCCCCCTTTTATGGGGTCTAGGGGGCTTATCCCCCAGCCCATATGGTTCAGAAACTATAACTTTTGGTCATGGAGATATCTTTTACTGATTATTTTGTTCTCCCAAATACATTTATCTATATCGACCTCATTGTAAAAGCTATATAAGAATGACCTATGTTAAGCTCTATATAGAATTTCACACTAGTGAGTCCTTCATCTAGATTCTATCTAGATCATCTCCTAAGCTCCATATTGGGAGTGCATGGATTGCATAGCACCATTGTTGTACTTACATTACTCTTGAGAATCTCATGACATGGGTTCTCTATCTCTCAGCCCATATCTCTCTCTGTGTGCATTTATCTTAACTATGTCTACTTTTCTAGATTCTTTATTACACAGCATGCACTCCTTCTAGCCTTGCATGTGCTTCAAAAAGAATCTCTTCCTAATCTCCTCTTTTCACACACAATTTAAATATGATCCACATATTTTCTGTACAACTTCCTCGATATGATTTGATAATATGAGCTTTTAAGGGCCATCATCTTATTTTTGTATACCAACTATAATCAATTGTACCTTATTCCATCCCAAACAACATTCAATTTGATAGGTCTTCAACTCCTTTGAATTTTTGGCTTGTATCTAATCTAGTCAACTAATCTATAGTAGCATGTTGTTGCTTTGGGAAATGCACAAACCTATAGTCAAATACTTGCATAAATAAAATCCAACACACTATTCTCCCTTATGGTTGTGGCGTCTTTACCATATATATTTCTTGATCGTCCACATGAATGATTAGCTTGGTTGCTAGTAGATAATGACGAAATTGTTCAAGTCCAAATATAATTCCTAGGAATTCATGTTTCATAATAGTGTAGTTATGCTCAATTGATTTAGTACTATGCTCGCATAATATATCAGTTTAAACCATTGCACATTTAGCCATATTGATGGATATCTGATATTCCTTGCACTTATCAAAGCATAGTCACAACTATTCCAAATGCCATATCTTACTTCTCAATATATTTCCATATCTTACTTCTCAATACACTAAAATCATCCAAAAACCACTCTCACGAACATTGTTAAATATGGTTAGAATACCTACACAATACACTTTCAAAATATGGTTGGTGCATTTTTCAGTACAAAGTTCATGACTATGGAGGCAAACATTTTTCAGTGCCTAAATCCATGAAGCAAATCATATGCCTTAAGTCTTGCCACTAAATGAATTCACATATCACAATATGGTAGAGGGAATGGATGAGTCACCATTTTTGCATTATGTTTGTGATAATCAACACATACCCTCAATTTACCATTCTTCGGAACAAAAACAATTGATGATAGCCAAGAAGCTACTTCCACTACGTATATGGACCCCATTTCCATCAATGTGTCCAATTATTCCTTGACCCTCATGGAATAATTTGGCTTCGTAACAAAATTTTATTGTTTCATAGGAACTGCATCCTTTTTCAAATTGATTTCTATATATGACCATCAATCACATCCATATACGGCATCAACAATAAGCATATTTCTTCCTAAAATTCCCCATCCAAATGTGTTGAGATCTTTATAATTCTTGGATATTTTAGAGTTTCCAAGTTGAGATCCTCCAACTGATCTACTTCTAGAAAATTATTGGATTGAAGCCTTACATAGATTTTTTTACACATTCAATAGCTTGGTCCAATGATAGATCTTCCAACTATATCTGCATTTCCATTGCTATTTGAAATAGTTCTACTTCAAATACCAGTACTATTATGGCATTATTCCTCAAGAAATCTTCCTTATCTTGATACTCAATTTCAAAGATCATGTTAATATCTTTTGCATGTATTGGTCACGTTGTATGTGCACTACTAGAAATAGGGCGGCGTAGCGACGCCCCCAAATTAAAAAAAAATTGGGAACCGTTGCTTATGCGAGGCTAGCATCACATAAGCGATGGCTCTATTTTTTTTAAGACATGTCGTTGCATAAGCAATGTTAGCATCACTTATGCGATGCTAAAACTATGTGTCGCAAATAATGACGCTATTTGCGATGTTGGCAAACTACCTATGACACTTTAGCATTGCATAAGCGACATCATGTGTTCCAGAGCATCACATAAGCGATGTCCTTGAATGTTAAGCAAAATTTTGATTTCTCCCATCACATTTGTGCCAGGATTTGGACGCGCGACACAGAAACACACACACACACACACACACACACAACGAGAGAGAGAGAGAGAGACAGAGATCGACACACTCCGTGAAGCGAAGTATGCACACACACACGTACATATGCATACACACACACATAGACACACACACACATACACATAAACACACATACATACACATAGACACACACACTTACACACTAATTTACATACACACATACACATGCATACACACACATATATGCACACATATACACATGCATACACAAATAGACACATACACACATATACACACACATACACATACACACACATATACACACACACATAGACACATACACACACACACACACATCGACACACATTTACACACACACATACACATGCATACAGAGACATATATATAGATACACATGTATATACCCACATATACACACTCATACACACATAGACACACACACACACATACACACACACATACACACACATACACACACATACACACACACATATAGACACATACACACACATGCACACATACACACACACATATAGACACATACACATACACACACACATATAGACACATACACATACACACACACATATATAGAAACATACACATGCATACACACACATACACACACACATATATAGAAACATACACATGCATACACACACATACACACACACATATATAGAAACATACACATGCATATACACACATACACACGCATACATACACATGCATACACACACATACACACACATACACACACATGCATACATATGCATACATAATGCACATGCATATGCATACATACATGCTTAAATTCATACACACACATACACACGCATACACGCATATATATTCATACACACACACACGTAAAGAGACATACACACACACACATACACGTAGAATTATACATATGCATACATACATGCTTACATGCATACACACACATACACACACATACACACGCATACACACATACAATACACACATATATATGCATACACACACATAGAGAGACATACACATACATGCATACATATGCATACATAATGCATATGCATATGCATACATACATACTTACATGCATACACACACATACACACACATACACACACATACACATGCATGCATACATAATGCACATGCATATGCATACATACATGCTTACATGCATACACACACATACACATGCATACACACAGATACACATGCATACACACATACACACACATACACACACACATACACACACATATGTGCATACACACACACACATAAAGAGACATACACACACATACACATACATGCATACATATGCAAACATAATGCAGATGCATATGCATACATATATACTTACATGCATACACACACATATGCATACATAATGCACATGCACATGCATACACATACACACACAAAGACACATAGACACACACACATAGACACACGCCCACATACACACACATATTTACACACATACACATGCATACACAGACATACACACATAGACACACACACACACATGCACACACACATATATACACACACATAGACACATAAACACATAATGCATATGCATATGCATACATACATACTTAAATGCATACACACACATACAAACACATATGCATACATATGCATACATAATGCACATGCTATGCATACATACATGCATACACATACACACATAGACACATACACACACATAAACACATACACACTCATAGACACATACACACTTACACACACACACATCTAGACACATTCACACACACACATACACATGCATAGAGACACATATATATAGATACACACATATATACACACATAGACACACACACATACACACATACACACATACACACATACACACACACACACACATACACCTACACACATATATACAACACACACGTAGACACACACACACATCCACACACATTTAGACACACACATACACATGCATACAGACACATTTATATAGATACACACACATACAAACACATACATGCATATGCATACATAATGCACATGTATATGCATAAATACATGCTTACATGCATACACACACATACACACGCATACACACATACACATACACACATACACACACATACACACACACATACACACACATATATGCATATACACACACATAGAGAGACATACACACACATACACATACATATGCATACATAATGCATATGCATATGCATACATACATACTTACATGAATACACACACACACATATGCATACATAATGCACATGCATATGCATAGATATATGCATACACATACACACACATAGACACATACAAACACATAGACACGTACACACACATAGACACATGCACATACATACACACACATATACACACATATTTACACACACATACACATGCATACACACACATAGACACACACACAGACATATACACACATAATGCATATGCATATGAATACATACATAATTACATGCATACACACACATACACACACATGCATACATATGCATGTTGGTGCAAGTCACAAGCCTACACATTTGGCTTGAAGGATACCTTGAAGTTAATACACACATGGAGAAGCATAGGAACATATGCTAGTGGTTAATTACCACTTTATCTTCTTGTAGAAGTCACATTTGACTTGGAATCTTTGTAAACACCTACCAAAAGGAATTCGTGGAAAAAGGTTAGCTTTGATTGAAGGAATATCTCCTAGGATATAGGAACTTGATCATAGGGAGCCAAAAGTTTGAATTTGAATTCAAAATTTTACTCATTCACTATAAAAGTGATCATGAAAAAGTCGCGGTTAGAACTCATCACTCCCGAGCTTCTCATTACTGTTTTTGAGTATGTGTGAGGCATACACTCTAGCCCACACCTATCTACACCATTAGGCAATGATATTCATGTGAATGGTATTGTATACAAGTGTTCATTAATACATACATTCACATTGTTCATTTCTGAGTTCTCTGTCATACTACTTGAAAGTCTGTCAACTTGTGGAGTGCATATCGCAGTCATTTCTCCACCAAATTCAAAGATATATAGCTTGTTGGAACCAGCTCAAAGTTTTCTACATGCTGTCAAAATTTGAAGAGATTCTATTTAGCAATTTCAGAGAAAAACTCGTCGAGGTGATCACTGGTCAAAGTCTGCAATACTCCTAAAAAATTGTGGGTAAAGGTTTACTTGCTAGTTTGATTTCTCTGAGCATAGTTAATCTTTTTATATCATTCCACTTGGAATAATTATCTTGCTAAGAGAATTAGATACCCCTAAAAGGAATTTTTCCAATTCCTAGTGCGCTGGTCATACTGAGCAAAAGATCCAGCAGGTGTCAAGACATAAATAGAAGGTTTTCTTGACATCTTGAGGAATCCTCAACTCAATCAATCAGAAGATCAGAAAGAGAGAGTAAAAAACCTATCAAATATGGGTATGATACATCTCTTGTTACTAAACACTCTGTTTATCTTGCTAAAGATTTGTCAATTGAAGAACCAAGATCATATGAAGAAGCCATAACCAAGACAGAATGGAAAGAAGCTATGGATGAGGAGATTGAAGCACTCAAGGAAAGTGACACATGGGAGCTAGTACCAAAGAAGGAGTCCATGAAGGTAATAGGATCCAGATGAACCTATAAACTTAAAAGAAATTTTGATGGGTCAATTAATAGGTACAAAGCCTGATTGGTAGCCAAAGGTTTTGCACAAACCCAAGGCATTGATTATAAAGAGACATTCTCACCTGTGGCCAAGATGCCAACCATCAGAGTGTTGGTGAGTGTAGCTGCATCAAAAAATTGGAATATGTACCAATTGGATGTCAAGAATGCTTTCTTGAATGGATGGATTTCAGAGGAAGTATATATGTCACAACCTCCTCACTATGAGGACCCTAAGAAGGTAACATATGTTTGCAAATTAAAAAGGGCTTTATATGGATTAAAGCAGGCACCTAGGGCATGGAATCACAGGTTAACCACATACCTCCAAGACCAAGGTTTTTTCATGGGCAAGGCAGACACTTCTCTATTCATCAAGAGAAGTGATTCAGAGGTATTATACCTATGTGTTTATGTTGATGACATCATACTTACAGGTAATGATGTTAATCGAATCAGACAAATCGAAAGCCAGATGATGAAGGAGTTCAAGATCAATGATCTTGGTCTACTAAAGTATATATATATATATATATATATATATATATATATATATATATATATATATATATATATATATATATATATATATATATATATATATATATATATATATATATATATATATATATATATATATATATATACACACAGATATATATATATATGTATACACACAGATATATATATATATATATATATATATATATATATATATATATATATATATATATATATATATATATATATATATATATATATATATATCCTAATTCAAAAACCCTATTATAAATATTCTCATTCAGAAATCCTATTTCAAAAATCCTAATTCGAAAACACTAATTTTGATATTAGGGTTTTAAAACCCCTAATTTAGAAACTCCAATTCAGCCTTTTAGCCATATGATTGAAGTATATGTACACATTGCATGTATTCCTCCAACATCCTACTAGAGAGATGTCTCTCCTCCCAAACTTATGCCTCTATATACAGCTACTGGAATCAATGAGAATCATAATATATATAAAGATATATACATCATGTAGATACACATACATAAATATAAAATGGAGTAGATACATTATGCATCACACATACATGCCTTAATGCACACATAAATATATATACATGCATACATATTTACATGTACACATTTACACATAGACACATACATCACATATACATGCCTACATGCACAAATGTATACTTATACATGCATACACAATTATAAACACTTGCATATATTACATGAATACATGAATATTTTACACAAATGCATTTGCATATATACACATATGCATATATACACTTATGCATACTAACATATGTATACATATATCACACACATGCACACACATACATATACATGAAATACATGTATATGCATAGTAACATATGTATACATATAATACACATGAATACACACATAGATGCATACATACATGATAAAAATTTGCTCCTCGAAGATAAAGATATATATAAAATAATTAGGCATACCCCCAAGCTTCATGTTCTAACTTAAAAGAACATGATTTCATCTCTCTAGTAGGATTCATCGTTATTCAAGTTGAATAAAGAATCTATTATCTGATATCCATTCAGAAGCTTCAAATTACTGATCGATAACTAGAGTAGAATTTACTATCTAATCTGCTCATATGTTTTCATTATCATTTTGGTGAGACATCAATATAGTCTCATCTTCATTATTCTTATTGATTTCATTTATTTCTTCTATTGTTAAATCTGTGTTCTCATGAGTCACATCATCTATTGATGGATTAATATCGATTTCTGGTAATTCCTCCTCCTCATCAATAGAATTAGCATGTAGAGTATTATCCTCTTCATCAAAAAGAGTAGTTTCATTATCATGTATAATGATTCTAGTTTCTCTTTCAGATGTTGATGTATCAGTATCTGATGGTGAATCATCAAGAGGACTTTCTTCAATCTCTCTAAGAATTAACTATTCAAACAATGACCTACCTCTAGGTTGAACATGAATGACTTGCCACCAAGGGTGAGCATCTAGGTTTTTATAAAAAAATGCTTGTTCAATATGCCTAGGAAGAATATATAGTTCTTTAGTAGATCACATTACCTTGGAAGAATCAATTTCCCAAAACCCAGATAATTCCTTTCTTAATGTGGAATTACTACCTTTATACTCGGCTCAAAATCAGTCAACCTTGAAAATGACCTAACAAAATATATGAAAACAAAAACCCATTATTAGCTGCTTAAGAAAATAACTAACTCTATCATAAAAATTAATAAGTTTTTTCTATGTGTTTGAATGTACAAAATGAAATTTCGTAGATACCAACAACAGTTCCCACGTAACCAAGTTGGTCATCTATAAGGTTTGTGTCTTTTGAGCTAGCACCTGATAGTTGCTTGAAAGAAGCAACAAACTAGAATCCTCTGTTTAACGTAAAGAATCAATGGATTTTATTCTAATATGCTATCCGAAAGCCCACATATTAGTGAACATTCGAGCCTGCAAAAGAAATTAAATTAGTAAATAGAAACTAATATACATATATAAAAAAATAGAATATTATTAAAATAAAATTACCTTTCGTTCACAACCTATCATTAACTCTCTCTGCTCATCTGAAATTTCTTCATTATTTGCGTTGGCACGTTGCAAACGACTATATAGCCAATTTGTGAAAGAAGATATATTTGTAATCTCATTATTATCGAGATTACTTCTATATCTTTTGTTTCTTCGCCTTTTACTTCGGAGATTTTGAAGTTCGTGTTTGTACTCGCTAAGGAATGCTTGCATGCATACACTATTATATGCTACAAAAGTAGAAACATCAGTTTTTTCTTGAAATGTAAATTAAAATGGAACTCCCTTACCTGATAATACCTCATCTGTTATTTTTAAAGAAGACTTGTTGGTCCATGCACGTGGAGCTTCTTCATGAACTCTTTCAAGGTACTCACAAACGTAATACATGCACTCTTCAAGCATCCAACCCTTTTCCATGGATCCTTTTGGTTTCACTCTTTTTTGCACATAACCTTTTAATATTCCCATAAATCACTTGACCCAAAACATCCATTGAGTGTTGACAACACCTTCAATCTCTATTTCACCTACAAGATGGACTAATAAATGAACCTAAATATCAAAATGAAGTAGGAAGCTCTTTCTCCATCAAACATAGTAGCTCTTTGCATTCATGTTTTTTTTTGTGGGATCGAGTTTTTGTCAATCTCTTTTGATGTAATCCACCTATACATATTAGAAAAAAAGTTAGAAAGAAGTTAATTCAAAAATAAAAGATATCCAATATTCATACATATTAAATATAAAAGTATTATAATTACCTTATAAGCGATCCAAGACGATAGATCACATCTTGTACTCCTTTCATTGTACATCCAATGATAACGAAAGGTAAAATATGTTTCAAAAAGTTATGCCAGTCATGGGCCTTTAACCCAGATAAGCTCTTATCATCCATAGTAAACATGTTTTGGAAAGATGCTCCATATCCTGTAGGAGTCTTAATCAATTGTATCCTATTGTTGATAGTCTGTATCTTTTTTGTCGTAAGTACCCAAGGAGCAGGTGCATACATCGTTTCTTGTCGATGTAAAAAATTGGCCATAACTTTGGTTTTGAGTTTTGATCTTTCAAATCATTCCTTGATGCTATGGTATCTTTTAGTCCAAGAAGATGGTGCCATAGTGAATAGCCAATATTCTTGAATATATGCATAGGATCAAGAAGATTACATACTTTTAATTCTTTCCAATACTCCAAAGAATATCATATTGATATCTTCTCTGCGAGTGCCAATTTTCCTTTACCTCTCTTCACATACTCATTATCTTCATCATCACTAAAGATTTCTGATTCTGGATCTATCAAAGGTCCATCTGTCCATTTTTTATACCAATCCATAGACGTCATAGGTTTTGGACACTGATCTGTTTCAAGCTTTCCATTAAAATTTATCGCTTCTCTTTTAGATCTTAATGGATGATCATCAGGCAAGAATCATCGATGTCAAAGATAAATATTTTTGTTGAGATTCTTACTATAGATTGGTCTCAACCAATCACCACAATATGGACAAGCTTTATAACCCTTAGTAGATATTCCTACATCATGAAAATGATAAAAATATAATTAGATTAAATCACATCTATTTATATGCATATTGAATAAAAAAATTACATCAATACCTGAAAAAACACCATATCCTTGAAAATCGTGAATAGTCCAAGACACAATACCATGAACCATAATATGTCTTTCATTGATGCTTTTCGATACATCAATGACATTAATACCTCTCCATAACTCGTGGTGATTGTCAATGAGAGGAGCAAGATATATATTCATTCTTTAATGTGTCTTTTGCCTGGGATTAGAAGTGAAAACATTAAATGTTCCTTCTTAATGCTAAGATATGGCGGAAGATTGTAGTTTATGACTACCACTCGCCATTTTGACCATTTACTAGATTTCATGGAGAATGGATTAATCCCATCTAATGCAACTCCTAACTTTAGATTCTGTGGATTTAGTGCAAATTCAGGCCATGTAGAATCAATATGCTGAAAAGCAACACTATAATGAGGAATTCTGATTATTCGATCAGTACTTTTATGATCATGTCCCCATGTCAAAAGCTTTGATAATTTGGAGCTTTGAAACATATGTCTAATCCGTGGAGCCAATGGAAAATATCTCAATACATTTTCTGATATTTTACCTTCTTCGTCCTTATATCGAGGAGATTGACATTTGGGACATGTCAAGGAGTTTGCATATTCACCTCTATATAAAATACAATTGTTAGGACATGCATGTAAACATTGATAATCTATAACGAGATTGTTGATTATCTTCTTTATTTCATCATGTGAGGTAGGAAGAATATTCTGACATGGTAAAAACTTTTCAGATAATAACTTGTAAGTTCATCAAAAAAAGATATGTTAGAATAAATAAATAAATAAATATACATATATATATATATATATATGTATATATATGCATATAATTTTATATATGTGTATGCTTATGTGTATGTGTATGTGGATTTGTATATGCATGTGCATGCATATACGTATGTGTATGTTTATATGTATGTATGTATGTATATGTGTTTTATAGGTGTATATTTATGTATATATACGTATGCGTATGTGTATGCATATATGTATATGTATGTGTGTATACATGTGCATGTATGTATGTATGTATGTGTATATATGTATGAATGTGTATGTATGTATGTATATCTATGTATGCATGTGTAGCTATGTATATTTGATTTCATTTTTAAGTTTTTTTTTTATTTGTGGTTTGCAGATTTTCATATCTAGACCATTGAATTGTCTGGTTGTCTCCCATTTTATAGTCAATCTATTACCTATCTTGCTAAGTTGTTTACAAATATAAAGTATCAGTTAGCTATGGAGGTATTAAGTCGTTAGTAAATTGGGAGGATCAAATTTATCGTGATGATTTTGAAAGATGAATGAATAGTTTGAAAGGATGGGCGAACAAAAAGTGTCCATTTAATGCAAGTTCTTGTTCTTACATACGCTAAAGTAAGAATAAAAATCTGCATTGAATGGACACTTTTTTTCGCCCATCCTCTAAAATTATTTTTTCATCCTTCAAAAACTTCAAGATAAATTTGGTCCTCCCATTTTACTAACGACTTACTACCTTCATAGCTAACTGATACTTAATATTTGTATGCAAAAGAGTTAGCAACACATGTATTAGGTCAACTAGAATAGGAGAAACAGATGTGTCAAGAAGATTCTAAAGGTTGGGTGGACAATTCTAAAGGCTAGATGGACAAAACATCTTCATTCAATACAGGTATGTATAATTTGACCTTACTCTCATAACATGTGTATGTGTGTATGTGTGTGTATGTTTATATGTGTTTATACATTCATGTATATTATGTGTATGTTTATATATACATATATATATATATATATATATATATATATATATATATATATATATATATATATATATATATATATATATATATATATATATATATATATATATATATATGCATATATATATATATAAATAGATAGAAAATTGAAAATTATACCTTAATAGTGCTGAAATAGATACATTACTCCATCCAAAACGATTTTGAAGATTGAGAATAAGTAAGCTTGCACTTAGTCGTGTCAAACGACTTCATTCATATACATGCTTTAGAGATTCCTCTCGAAGATATTTCTCATTTTTAGAAATATCAATGCTCTCACTGTCATTTTGATACCAATCCTCAATAAAATTTGCCATGCCATCATCTTCATCATTGTCGCACAAATCTTGTACTTTATCTTCTTTTGAATATAGATCTTTCAACCTTGCATATTCCACAGGATCACTTTTGCGTAGCCTCCTCATAGAAGCTTTTGATAAATGAGGTCTTACTGGCAATTGTGAATGGTGTGGAGGAATATCATCAACATCATATGTTGGAATCTACACACATGAATAAAAATCATTAGTATTCCATAAATGAATAAAAAGTAAACTTTAAACATAAAATTAAATATATAAGCTATTAAATATGGATAGAAAATTTTCATTTTCTCAAGCAAAAAGGTGCTCTTGGAGGTCTACACCATCCATAATTCACTAATAATTCATCACCAGTATGTAATGTAGTAATAGCATTGACAAGTATGTATCTTGATACATCTCTACTCATGTATGGTGATTTATGACTATTTTCTCCCTCTTCAAATGTGCAATTAGTCCTTGAACTATTATGTAACCCTCGACTACTATTTATTAAACCTGCTATATTTCCATGCATGTAAGGTCTTCAATCAATATATAATCTTTTATTTTCTGCATGTGAAATCCTTCTACTAGTAAGGGATGCTACATTCAAGCATATTCCATAAGTACTCATGCTTTGAACATAACATGCAAGTCGATGCCAATCTCCCCATCCATATATAAGACCACAAAATCACATAAGAGTGACTTCATAGTTGGAAGGCACATACAAATCCTCTACAATAAAGAGACCATCACGAGCATTAGTAATAGTGGATGGAACAATCATATAGCGATTACCCCAAAAGTTGAAAACCTCTCCATGTAAAGGAAGTGGTCCTCTATTCCATCCTCCATATCTTCTTCTATCATATGTTTGTACTAGAGAATGATCACCAGCTGGCAATGGATAATCTCCAGCCGTTTCAGTCTCTAAACCAGGAGGTAGAGGATTTCTAGAAACCTCTACTTGTAATTGATGAGCAGCAAGTCCATGACATGTACGAGGTATATTAACATTATGAGAAAAATTATCATCATCATCATCATCGAGCAAGTATTCTTGTATATCAAGAGTAATTTGATTTTGTATATAGTTTTTAAATAAAATAATGACATTAATTTATAGAAAAAATACATACCCAAGCATTATCACATTGATCAGGTGATGGTGCATGCTCAAAAGTACCATACTTTGCCTCATGTTCAATACATTCCAATCATGGTCTTTGATACATGCCATAACAAGAGCTACACCAACATATAATATGCTCTTGATAGTAAAATTCATCATAATTCCTATCGGAGGACACATGTGAAGTTGTTGCATGGGTAGGAGGTGGTGGAGTGCCCTCTGATTGATCAGAATCTTATTATAATAAGAAACAAAAAAAAAATAAGTTATGTATCTATCAAATATATTTAAAATTAAATGTTTGATATACTTACAATATATAGTCCTTGCACCATGAGGAGACGGTGGTGGAGTTCCATCTGATTGATCGGAATCTACAAATAATGGTATTTGATATTAATAATCTGATTATTTACATACATAAACATTCACATATACATATTTACACATACACACATATTCACATATACACATTTACACATACACACATACACACATACACACATATTCACATATACACAAATACACATTATTGTGGGATAAATGCATGTATTTTGTATGAATGAGTGTATATGCATGCATGTGTGTGTATGTATATATTATGTGAATATGTATATGTGTGTTTATGTTATATGTATGTATATGTGTATATGTATGAATATATATGTATGTGTATATGTTTGCATGAGAAATGTGGGTCTTTAATGTTTTTGAAGGTTCTGAATTCAAATATCTTCATACACATTTGTGCCATCACATCAGGGGTGTTCTGTAGTCTAAGACTCCAGTGACGGATGGTGGAAATCCTATATGCAACTGAGGCATTTCCTTGTGGAGGTGCTAGATACACATAATTCAACCATTTTGCACAGCCTTTGACGTTCTTGACAGCGATGGCAAACTTGGACCATGTGCGCCTACGGAGGACTGGAACGTAACATGGATTGTACTTGATAAATAGTGGCATGTTATCCCATGTATGAACCATTTCTGGATATGTCTCAAGGAGACGAATCCTCCAGGTGGGTTGGAAGGTTGATCCTTGGTTCGCATGTTCAAGTAGATCATCAGACCGAATTGAGTGGCAAAAGTCGGGGCTTTGCCACACCTATGTTGAATCTCTGCATTGTAATCTGCTAAGAGCACACAGTAAGGCACATATTGAGCATTGTTTGTTCTTATCCAATGGTGATGTCACATGTGCCGGAAGTACTCAGAGTTTAGAATAGTGTCCTCCAGTTTAGCCATTGATTGAGTTTGTACTACGACACGATCTTCATGGGTTTTGGTGGTCTTTTTGAGTTTCTGAAGCCATTCTGGTGCTTCGACTTCAAGGGTGTCCATTCCTTTCGATGTTTGCTAGCCGCCTAGCATAGGCATAGGAACATAGGGCTCCTCATACGAATCATCCACTTCAATGGGCATCAATTCGTCTATTTCTGGTTTGATAATTGGAGAGGGTTGTCTTTCATACTCAAGTAGCTTCCTTTGCAATTCTTCAACTTGCTCTTTTAGCATCTTTACCTCCTCTGAAGTTGATGTTGACTCTATGATCTTGGGTTGTTCTTCTTGCTCCCTTAGCTGGCAGTGCAGTGCATTGTTGGGGATGTAAGGGTCATGTGACCTTACCCCCATATTCATATATATACATCATATATAGAGCATTGCCTCAAGAGAGATCATTATGTGGGTTTCGAGGCTCCCACGCATGTCCACGCGTCTCTCCTCTCTTCTCTCTCCCTCCATATCCTCCTTCCTCCTCTTGTTCTGCACACCAAATCCCTTCATTGGTATCAGAGCATGTTGAAGGCTGGTGTGTAAGAAGCTTCAATGGAAGCTTAGGTCAGAAGGAGTAGAAGTGCAGGTCGGCATCTCTTGACAGCTGTTCAGTATTTCAGTCATAACTTAAGCTAAAAAGCTCGGATTGATGCGTTTTAAAGTTCTGTGTGTAGCTAACACAGAGAGCTACAACTTCACAGAAGGGCACAGAATCTGGTTCGAACTTCTAAAGTACCGAAAATTCGAAAAACGCAGACTACTGTGGAAAGCGAATCTACATTCACTATGACAGCAGGTCGGGTTTTTTGTCATAATTTAAGTTCTACAGCTCGGAATGCGATGAATCAACTTGCTGCTCGTAGCTTGGAAAGATAGCTACAACTTTGTAGAAGAACTCAGATCCAGATTCTGAGTTTTATGTTGCCGAAATTGCAGAATACAGAGCAGTACTATTGCAAGTGAAAGTGAAATTGACAGCAAGTGCTTGTTTTGAGCATATCTTGAGCTACCCACCTCCGATTGAGGTGTTCTTTATCTCGTTACGTATCTTGAAGTTTGCTGAAGACCAAAAATTCAGATTTAGAGGTTATCACCTCTGAAACAGCAAAACACAGAGCAGCACATTTATCTATAAGAACCCTAATTGCACTTGGAGGTTGAATTGGCTTTGGAACTTCTTCAAGAGAGAATTTTTGGTGTGAAAGCTCTTATTTTCAGAGCTTCAAGGCATTGTACATATATGAGCATTGTGGTAGCTCCTCCATATGAGAGTAGAGCATGATTTTGTCACGTGTTTGACATGTAAGATGACATTGTGGTATACTCTTTTTGAGGTTTATGTCATCATGAGTTCGATCATGGATGTATAGTGGCATTGTGGTCTACATCTTGCTTATGCCACTTGGTTATGGATTTACTTGCCGGTTGCACATACTTTTGTGAGAGTTGATTTTGGATCTTGTTTGGTACTTGTATCTTTATTTTCTTTGCAGGTACATGATCTAGAGGAGCCTCAATTGGACACTTGTTTGTCACCTTGATTTGCTAATCTATTATCAAATGTTCATTGATTTGATGTTGTGGATGGTGATTCCCACATGGTTATTTTGGTTCTAGAGTCGATTTCACAGAGGAGATGCTGTCGAAATTTTGACAGCTTTTATGCTAGAAAGGAGCTCTAGTGGATCTTGAAGCTTGTGTGATAGCTTTGGATCTTCGTTTATCTCCATTCAGTTGGACTTGATCACAGGTTATTTGTGATAGGTTGGACCATCTTGCAGGATTCATTCTTGAGTGGGAGGTGCATCACCATTGTATTGGCATGTATTTCTATTAGTTTGTGGGCATATGTATTTTCCATTATCCTTGATTACATCAGTGAGAGGTGGTGAGAGATTACTCATTGTTCCTTTGATATTGGTTATCTTGTTTGATTGCTCAGTTTACAGGGGATACTCTGTCAAATTTTTCTCAGGATTATTTCACATCTTCTTGGTCACTTTGAAGACTTGGTGAGCAGGCTTATGCTCATGGTTTTATATGCACGCTAGATGCATGGTTATGTGACAGGTGGTTCACATGGTTCCTTCTCCATCGAGATATTTATGATGTGAGTTATGCATATGGATATGCATGCGTGATCCTATTGAGGATAGAGTATCGTTTCTAGTCTCTTATTACATTGCTAGTCTTGGATTGCCAGCATGGTGTCTTCTCGATTCGATGGTACTGACTTTCCGAGATGGAAAGCTCAGATGTGGCATACATTGGTTTGTGCAGGGTTACATATGTATGTGCATAGAGATGCACAGAGGCCTCGTGACATGCCCGGCCATGTATGGATGGATATGGATGCATTGGCCAGCTCCACTATCCGATTACAGCTTGTGGATTCTATATACGAGTCTGTTATGTATGAGGAGACGAGTAGTGCATTATGGCAGAGACTACATGATATGTATGCGAGTCCATTGACTCATGTGAGACATAGATAACATCGACTTCGATGTTGGCATTGTGGTCATGAGGGCCATATTCGACGACGTTGCTTCAGGCGGATGCGACGACGACGTCAGAGATATGCACGTGATGCAGGTCAGGTAGCGATTTCAGGAGAGTCTATGGCAGTTGATTATGCTAGTGATGGTGATATCACTTTCTCCTATGGTTCATCTCAGGATTCCTCTTATTCATTAGATGGTACACATATGGCTTGGTTGCTTGATGCATTAGCCAGTTTTCATGTTACTCCACATCGTGAGTGGTTTTGTCGATTCTCAGGTGAGAGTCGTGGATGTGTGCACATGCCTAATGGTATGGCATATGACATTGAGGGTGCAGGAGATGTATGCATTATGCTACCTAGTGGAGCATCACTTATACTCAGACATGTACGTTATGTGCCTTCATTCCCTATGAGCTTGATTTCAGTTAGCCAGTTACAAGAGAGCAGATGCTATGCATTCCTTGGTGAGCATCATTTTCAGTTGCAGTTGGGACAGCTTATGCTTGTCAGAGGTGCCAGGATTGGGCACATGTATCCACTACAGGTACTTCATGTGAGAGACAGTCTCGTCTCAGTGGGAGTTCAGCCTTATGTGCGATGTGAGACTTGTCATGTCGCATTTTGTCTACCTACAGATAGCTCTATTGACATTCATGATGCACATGTATGGCAGGATTCAGATGCTCAGATGGATGCATATATAGAGCATGTTTTGGATGCTCATGATGCTTATGTAGAGCATGGTTTGGTTGATCATGTGGATGCTCTTACAGAGCATACTTTGGATGATCATTTGGATGCTTTAGAGCATGATGTGGATGCTCATGTAGAGCGTTATGATGATACTCAGTTAGAGTGTGATCATCAGTTTGACCTTGGTATTGATGTTGTGCAGTTAGCTCATGTGGAGCATGATCATACACTTGGTGTGGTAGAGCAGGATTGCTCTCATGATACACAGTGTATGGTAGAGCATATTAGCTCTCAGGATGCACACCTAGACACATCCTTGGTTGATAGGATGACTGATTTAGATGCTGAGGAGTCAGTTATTATGCAGTCATTCTTGGATTCGCTCATGCCAGATGTTGACACAGATATGTCAAGACATGTTGGTCTTGATGATGGTGCTTTGGATGCCTTGGATACAGGCATGGCTGACATACTTAGGTTAGCCACGATAGCACATGTTTCGTCAGCATTCGGGAGTCTGATGTACGAGTTGTTATGCTCGAGACCAGACATTGCAGTTGCTATTGGAGCATTTCCACTTGGAGTTGTCAGTCATTCGATGATTGACATAGGCATAGAGCGAGTGGGAGCTTTGCAGGAACTTCATCAATTCTTGCATCAGTCAGATGTGAGCTCGACTCTTATCGGTATGAGTCTAGAGCAGTTTGAGGTGCATGGATACACCTTATTCGAGGCAGTTGGTGTAGGCTGATCTGGTATGGGTAGAGATCCGGACTCTTCCTGTACATTATTGTATAGTCCTACATCATTCTTTGTATATATTACCACTTACGGTCACATTGACCCTTAAGTGGGAGATTGTTGGGGATGTAAGGCTCATGTGACCTTACCCCCATATCCATATATATACATCATATGTAGAGCATTGCCTCAAGAGAGATCATTATGTGGGTTTCGAGGCTCCCACGCATGTCCGCGCGTCTCTCCTCTCTTCTCTCTCCCTCCATATCCTCCTTCCTCCTCTTGTTCTGCACACCAAAGCCCTTCATGCATCTCGTTCTTTTTCCATATGATCATGTGCTTCCAGCAGATGAGCATAGCTTTATGGGATTTTTTTCATCATATATGAAGGGACTGTTTTAAACTGTTTTGGGTCGATCTCATGGGGGGAGCCTTCCATGGGAGCTTCTAGGTTTTCTTCGTTCTTCTTTTAAAGTCGTTTATTTTCTTCTAGGGCTGTGGCCATGTGCTTCTGTAATGACATTAGGTGCACCGGACTTTGACATTCTGTGACTGATAGAGTTCAAGTAAAGCTGTTAATTTTTTAACTTCGGATGATTCAAATTGATGGGGAGCTTCCAATAAGGTTTGGTGGTTCAAGCGTAGTATAACGTTGATTCAGGTCAGCGTTTTCTTCTTCTATAGTCACAAGCCGCCTCTGTAGTTGCTGGTGGTCCGTAGTTAATTGACGATGGCAATCTTTGAGAGTCTGATATTTGCTCTGTAGTTGATATACTCATTGATGTAAAGTAGAAAACACATTATTTACATTTAAGAATGTTGGGAAAGGAGAGGACGAAGGGGGGATGGGGAAGGGAAAGGGGATCGTGAATGAGGTGGAATCAAGTGGTGATGTGGGTGGAGGGGTAATGGGAGATTATGGTTGTGTGTGGGGAGGGAGTGGTGCTGTGGCAGGTGATGTCTCCATTGTGTCAAAAGTGTGTGTGGCTGTGTAAATGGGAATGGAAGGTGGGGTGGATGTGATGTTCATGAATAGTGTTGTGAGTGTAGGCATGGTAACCACTCCAAGTTGGATGCGTGGAGAGAGAGGAATTCCCATAACATATGTGGTGATTGTGGAAGTTGGGGTGGTAGTGTCACGAGGGGGAGTGAATTGTGTAGTGAGAGGTGAGGAGTGTGGTGATGGCGGTGCCGCCTGATGTTCTTCCGTTTGTGTGGTATCTCCTGGTGCCGATACATCTATGTGAATTTTCTTGCTGGAGCTTAGGGGACGGGTAGGCACTCGTTTCTCAAAGCGATGAATGTAGGCTAGAGCTAAATGAATGGCTTCATCCATACCAAGCACGTTCGCATGAGGGTTCAAAGACTCAATAAACTGGTCGTGAACCCCTTCTTCTCCCAACATCTGACTTATTAGCATCTTCCCTATTTCTAGTGATAACTTGTGGTGCTCTTGGACTCTTTTCATAGTTTCATACAATCGTTTGATCTGCGCAGTGTAGGCTGGGGCACCAGGTAGTGTTGAGGTTTCTTCTTGCTCCTGGTCGTGTTCCTCGTCTGCTTCCTCTTCAGTCTCTTCTTCATCTTCATCTACTTCCACTACTTCAGGTTGGGTAGGAGCGGAAATTCTTGTGGTTGGTTGCGGTCCCCTGTTCTGCTCTTCCTCCGTCTCCAGGTTAGCCTCATTAATGATTTGGGCAATTTCTTCATCTGTCAAATCATCCAGAGTGTAGCCTTGTGGGAACTCCAAGTCAGAGGGAATTGGAGGGAAAACCAGATTGGGTCGTTCTGCACTTACTCTGGGTAAGCGAATAGTAAATGGACGGACACGTCTCATCTGAGATGGCCTGTAAATGATCCTTGTTAGTGCAAAACATCCATGAAGCACATTCTTATGTTTCTTAATCCAACGCTGATGTGCTAAGTTGATTTGATCTATGATCCAGTGGGGTAGATTGATTGTGACGTTTTCTGCCTCCGCCAAGTACAAGCTAAACCAAATTCTTTTGGGTGGCATGGTGAAGCACTCCTAGGCTGGAAAGGTGAAGTGTTGCATGATTGTGCATAGGTGGAGGGCAATGGTAGGTGTCATAGCTACCATATCCTTTAATTTGTTAAGATCTTTGTGTTTCATTCTTCTAGGGATCAATGTTTCTTTCTCTGTGGGAATGTGCATACCATTCATGTCCAAGGCCTCCCATACTAAATTGAGTGTAAGTTTAAATCTTTTCAATTCATGGCCTGGTGTTAAAGAGGGGAGTACAAAGGTACTATCTCCTCCTTTGGCTCTACTAGGGGTGATTGTGTTGATCAGGTAGGAGCAACACACAAAATCAGGCTTAGATAAGAGTGCTCTAAAATAGCTGTCCAAGCCTGCCTTCGTCCATACAGATCTCATTATTTCTGCATCTTGATATTTCAGCTTCCCAGAAGTATGTGCCCTCTCCTAATGGACCTGCGACATCACTGAACTAGTGTGCATGTTTGCCAACTTATGACGTGTGCCCCTGCGGAGGGTTCTGAATTGGAAGGACATGCACCACCCAGAGTTCTTGAGGCCTCTTGGTGAGTTGTGGTTGGAGGAGGAGAGTTTCAATATCCACTATTTGGGCATTGGACCCCACCTAGGAATTGGTGCCTCCTGCTTCTGCCATGTTACTGCTTGCCGATTCTGTGAGGATATAGAAACACATGTTAACATTGTAGTGGACAAGAGATGGTAGTTTTTGTCCTCCTTACAACATTAACATGATGTTAGTGATAGGTTAGTGGATCATTGAGTGCTCGATGATTGTGTGTGTCGTTAGTGAACACGTAGTCCTATGAGCTAAGTGGAAAGATGCAGTTAGTAGGTGGAGATGAATTCACAATTTGGGGCTGGAGGGGTTTATTACAAGATTTTGGTTGCCAAACGTAATGCATGGTTTTACAATGGGATCGTCGGTAGGCTATGGGAGACTTTACATGAGCATCCATTTGAAGGTGAGGCTTTTTAGGGACCTAGGTACAACTGTTTTTGCTCGTGCTCAAGGATGAATATGTGTTTGTATGTGTCCAATAAGAGTGGATATCAATTGTTTGAGTGAGTGAATCATGCCATACATGGTGTGGTTTATGGGTGGGTACTTGAGGCCTTAAGCAAGCCTTAGGCACCCAAATTTGTCTTGATTGTGGGTCAGCCTTCATTGACTTCTTGGGTACCCAAATAGACTTCACTTTTGTAGAAGAATGTTTGAAAGACTTCTTATTAGTGTCCTGTCGTTGATCACTAATATGAAGTTGAGCCAGTGGTTGTGACTGGACCGCACCCACACTTGTTTTGGTGGGTGAGACACCGTGCTTTATACTTTCTTTTGGCTTCGAGCATAGGTCATCTGCTTCTTCTGCATTTGATCTGCCTTTAGTTGCTATATCCCTTTGGCATCTTCATGTGTACTCTTGGAAGGACCAGGAGTTTGTGCCTTTCCTAGTTCCTTGGGTGCTTCATTTTCTAACTCAAGTGCAATGCGGTTCTGATTTACCCAGACCTGAAGAAGTCCACTTCTTAGGTTTAGGTTGACTGCATGATCATAGATCCAGTCTTGACCCAATATAAGAGGCTCAGTGAGGTCCTCTTCTTGACACACTAGCACCTTAACTTTCATAAGAACATCTTGGATGTGGAGGGGAAGTTCCACCTCGCCCATGCAAGGGGTTTCCACACCTCCCAATCCTATGAGATATGCTTCTACAGGATTGACACTTAAGTTTAATTCTTGACAGTAAGAAAGTTTAACAGCACTAGTGGCTGCACCTAAGTCAATCATGGCTCGTACGATTCTTGCACTATTTCCTTGTCCTATCTCTAAGGTTAAAAAAGGATGTCGGTCAATTATTCTATACTTACACCTGAGACTTCACACATAGCCATATGATATCCTTGAGTTGCATAGGCATCTGTCCTATGCTGATCTCTACCCTATCTTCTCAATTTCATTCTTTGGATGTGTTCCAAAGCTTCCACCTGTGCTTCTTCTCAAATTTGCTTTTCCTCTTCTTTACGCTTCTTTGCAGTATTGAGTCGATTTAACATCTCCTCCATGAGGGGTTCATGATATAACTTAACTCTGCATCCATTGATGTAACTTGGTAGGATGTCACCTTCTAGAGTGGCTAGTTGAACTGACTTGTGGAGATCCTATTGATAATCATTGGTCCATAGCCTCTCTTCTCTAATTTCCATGCATGTTGCTTCAACGTGTAGACTAGGACTAGTTCTCCTGCTTTTAAGCCCTTATCCTTTACGTGTGCATCAAAATATGCTTTATGTCTTTTCTTGGTTGCATAAATTCCCACTGCAACTTTTAATCTTGTTTCACCTAGTCGCTCAAGGTCAAAGATTCTAGAGAAGAGCTCATGGCCTGTCTAGTCATGCTCTTGTGCTACTTTTAATGTAGGTATCAAGAAGTCTAATGGTAGCACTGCATATTGGCCAAATATCATCTGAAAGGGTGTGTCTTGGAGTATCGTTTTATAGGCAACTCTGCATGCCCAAACAACATGGTGTAGCTGTTTGTCTCAATCAGAGCATTTATTATGCACTAATTTGGTCAGCACATTGCATAGAATCTTATTTGTGCTTTTGGCTTGCCCATTGGCTTGTGGGTGATAGGGGCAGACTTCTTGTGTATCACCAAGAACTCTTGAAGAAGATTTTCAGTGACTTCATTCAAGAAGTGAGTGCCTCTATCACTTACTAGCTCTATAGGTAACCTGTATCTTATGAACACATTCTCAAATAGGAACTTGGCTGTCGTTTGAGCATCGTTCTTTGTTGTGGCTTTCCCTTGTACCCACTTGGTTAGATAGTCTGTGGCCACGATGATATATTCAGCATGTGAACCCTTAGCTGGGGGATTAATAGGACCTACAAAGTATATTCCCCACTTAGAGAATGCCCGTCCACCCATCATAGGTCTCAATGGCATCTCATCCTTGAGTATAGGATACTGAGTTCGCTAACAAACCTCACACCTCTTCACATAGGTATATGCATCCATGTGAAGGGTTCGCCACCAAAGACTTGCAAATAGTTTAGCCTTGATAACCCGATCTGGACCAAAGTGTCCTCTTGCTACACCTTGGTGAGAAGTTTCCAAGATTTTGAGATATTCACTCTCGTGGACACATAATCTAAGATACCCATCTTTTTCTCTTCTGTATAGATTATCTCCAATGAGATTATAATCTAGATCTTCTTGTTCTAAGCTCCTTTGTCTAGTCACTGTCATATCTTGGGGAAAGGTTCTCGTTCTCAAAAAGGCTACTAAGGGTTCGCTCCAATTTGGCATTAAAGACACTTGATAAAGAGAGGCATGTTCCACTAGTGGTTTAGTGCAGCAGATTGGGCATTCCTTGCACAAATTATGGACATCAACATCCATAGTCGGCTATTGATATATTTAGGTAATGATGTGTGTGAACACACTAGGACCGCAGGGGCACTTTTTTCCCTCTTTAGGAGGTTTTTTTCCCCCGGCTTGTATATACGCCTATTGCCCTAATAGGCTACTTATCTTTGTACATTTTCTAGTAATACATTCAGTATTGTGTGTTTGTGCTCCAAGCTTCTTCTTCTTCCTTGTGCTGTTTGCGTGCTTCTGCAGACGTCTAACTCCAACAATTGGTATTAGAGCAGGTCGTCGCTTCATGTAGGGCGCCGTCGACACTCCTCCGTTTGCAATGTCAGATTTGCATGAATTTTGGTGAGCATACTCAGCGTGTTTCCGAGATCAAAACGGCTTTGCTCTATGGTGCCGAAATCGTGATTTGAGCTCATTTCGGTCTCCGAACACACTATCACAATGCTTGTGCAGGCCATTTTGTCTTTTTGTGCCAAAGGTATATACCAGTTTCTGTTTGCCAGTTTAAGCGTCTCGAAGTCTCGTACAGGTCTAGCAGAATTCCTTTGGGCAGTTCCATTCAACTTTTTGAGATACAATCAATTTTCTGCATCAAGGTATTTTAGTCACCGGCCATGGCTAAAAGCGGTGATGTATTCCGTATGTTGGCTGTTGAGGATAAGTTGGATGGTACCAACTACCCATTATGGGCTTATATGATGCGACATGTATTGGTTGCAAAAGGATTGTGGAACATTGTGTAGGGTGTTGAAAGACGTCCTGTTACACCTGTAACGATAGGTACTACAAATACAGGTGCTGGAGTTGATGAAGATGGTGTCGAAGATGATATTCCGTAGATTCCTGTTCGTGTTGTTGTTTCTGCTGCACCTACTGCAGAGCAGATTCGGTGGGATGGCAGAGATGCCCAGGCACATGCATTGATAGCTTTGTCTGTCAAACATGCCATTATTCCTCACATTCGCTCTTGCAGAACAGCTAAGGATGCTTGGGATAAACTTACCACATTGTACCAAGCTAGGAATGAGGCTCGTGTTTCTTACCTCCGAAAACAGTTGGAGAGTGAGCACATGAATGAAGGTGATTCTATGGACAGTTTCCTAACAAAGATCAAAGACTTGAAGGAACAATTGATTTCTGCTGATGAGGTTATACCAGATAGCTCACTTGTGCAGACCGTTCTGAATGGTCTTCCTGACTCATATCAGAGTTTTGCTTCTACTCTTCGGTTGATGATGAAAGGTAATCCGAATGCCTTATCATTTGAGGAGTTAGTCTTTGTTATGTTGCAAGAAGATCAGTCAAGGCAAAACAGGTTCATTATGCGAGTTGCAGATCAAGCTTTCCTGGCTAGTTAGAAGGGCAAAGGAAAATGGAGCTCTTCAAGTAGTAAGCAGAAATCTACTAATTTTGCATATTCGAAGAAGGAAGATAAAGATGAGAAGAAATTAGAAAAGCAGAAATTGTTTTGTAAGTACTGTAAAGGGAATGATCATATCATAAAGAACTGTCCAAAACTGGCTGCTAAAGAGGCAAAGAAGAAAGAGGCTGGAATGGTTGTTGTAGAGGCCTCTACACCAAAAACAGAGTGCAAATCTTGTGCAGGAAGAAGAATGGGCGTTTACTACTGTCTACAATTTTGACCCATCTTCTCATGAGCAGTGCATTTCTACAGTAGACTTAGATGTTTCGTATTTTGACAGTGGGGTGACCAAACATATTACCTTGCAGTGCAGTTTCTTCTCTTCACTCGAGCCTGCCGCTACAGAGAATACTGTTACATGCGCCAACAACTCCTCTTATCCTGTTATGGGAGTTGGTAAGATCATTTTGACTACTGCTGATGGTAGTTCTTTCACTTTGTCAGATGCTTTATTTGTGCCAGGGATAAAAAAGAACCTGTTATCAGTTTCTGCATTAGCCAAGATTGGCTTGGTTGTGAAATTTGTTGATGACAGGTGTACAGTTCATGATCTGTCAAATGGCGATGTGATTATTGCTTCTGGCATTTTATGTCGTGGGCTGTATAAGCTCATAGACTATGACAGATCTGAAAATGATTTGGCATGTGCAGTAAATGATTCTCAGGCTATGTCAGATGCAAAGCTTTGGCATGCACGCTTTGGTCATCTAAATTTTGCTAGTTTGCTATGCCTGCAGAAATCTGAAATGGTGTCCTCTTTGCCCAAACTTGAGGCACCTGGAAAACATGTTTGTGAAGGCTGTATTTTGGGCAAAATGCAGCGTTCCTCCTTTCCAAAAGATGGTTCAGTTCGGGCTACATAGAAATTGCAGCTTGTCCATAGTGATTTCTGTGGTCCTATGAAGACACCCTCTTTTGGAAATTACCTTTACTTCGTGATCATTGATGATTTTTCCAAGCATGCATGGGTATATCCACTCAAAGCAAAGTCCGAAGTGCTCATGTGCTTTAAATAGTTTTTGGTTTTGGCTGAAAATCTGTCAGCATGTAAAATGGGCACCCTCCGTTCTGATCGAGGGGGGGAATATATGTCTTTTGATTTTAGTGCATTTCTGGCTTAACGTGGGATAAAACACTAGTGTACAGTTCCGTATACACCTCAACAGAATGGAGTTGCTGAACGAAAGAACATGTCTCTCATGGAGATTGCGAGGTGTATGGTTAAGAGTCAGGCTTTACCTCATAGTTTCTGGCTTGAGGTTGTCATGTGTGCAGCATATGTACTGAACAGATGTCCCACTAAAGCATTGCAGTCTATCACGCCATATGAGGCTTGGCATGACCGCAAGCCATCTGTTGCTCATCTGCATGTTTTTGGTTGTTTGGCATATGCACTAGTGCCTGAACAACATTGCAGAAAATTGGATGATAAGGCAGTAAAATGTATTTTTGTTGGGTATAGTTCTGAAAGTAAAGGCTATCGTCTGTATCATCCACAGACTAAATGCATTCTGGATAGCCGTGATGTTGTCTTTGTGGAAGATGCTATTCAGCCATTGCTTTCATGTACTAAGGAGACATTTGTTATCTCTAAAGACATGTATGATACTTTGATGCCGCTTTTTACAAGTGGATAGTCTAGTGCTGGTCCTAATGAGGCAACTTCTCAGCCTTTCTAGGTTTCATATGATGATGCACATCATTCCATTTCTGATGCAGATTTACATGATGCACTTGTTGATGAGAGAGTTGATATTGAGCAGGCAAAAACTATGCCAAAATGGCTGGTGCAGACTTTGCGTGACAGCAAATTAGATGCACCTTTGTCATATTGTACTCGTTCAGGCTCTCATAGCACCTCCTTTGCATCAAATTGCTATGCTATGGCTGCGTCTAGTCTCTGTGATGAGAATGAGCCTGTTTCTTTTGATGAAGCACAGAATTCAGAAAATTGGATGGCTACTATGCAATCTGAATATGATGCTATAATGAAGAATGGTACATGGTCTTTATGTGACTTGCCTCCTGGCAAGAAGGCCATTGGCACTAAGTGGGTATACAAGATGAAGCGTAAACTTGATGGTATAGTTGACAGGTATAAGGCTAGGCTTGTTGCAAAGGGTTATGCGCAGGGAAGAGGCATTGATTTTGATGAGACCTTTGCACCTACATGCTGTATGACTACTGCTCGGAGCATTTGTGCACTTGCAGCCCATCATGGTTGGAATGTACATCAGTTGGACATTAAAACAACATTTCTAAATGGTGACTTGCATGAAGAAGTGTATGTTTTTGCTTCATGCTTGGTAGCTCATGTATATCTTGTTTGAGCAAGAAGCAGCCTACTGTGGCCACTTCTAGTTGTGAGGCTGAGTATAGGGCAGCTTTCACAGCAACTGTTGAGTGTGTGTGGCTCAGACGCCTTATGGCTGATTTGGGTGTTGGCCAGTCTTCTGCCACCACCATCTTCACTGACAGTCAGAGCGCATTGGTAGTTGTGAGGAACGTTGTGTTCCATGCTCGCACTAAGCACATTGAGGTGCATTATCACTATGTCAGGGAGAGGTTCTCTACTGGGGAGATCAGCTTGGCATATGTGCCCACGCAGGAGAACATTGCAGACCTTTTCACGAAGGCTCTGCCTAGGGAGAAGTTTGAAGCTTTCCGCAAAGCTTTGGGCTTACTTCCTTTTGTGGAGTGATTTCCACATAGCTTGGCACTTCCTTATACATGAGTGCCAGCTCCTTGTTCACCGCATCACTCCCAGGGGGGATTTGTTGATATATTTAGGTAGTGATGTGTGTGAACACACTAGGATCGCCGGGGCACTTTTTTCCCTCTTTAGGAGGTTTTTTTCCCCCAGCTTGTATATACGCCTATTGCCCTAATGGGCTACTTATCTTTGTACATTCTCTAGTAATACATTGAGTATTGTGTATTTGTGCTCCAAACGTCTTCTTCTTCCTTGTGCTGTTCACGTGCTTCCACAGACGTCTAACTCCAACATCGGCCAATGCACTCCGAGTCTCCTTAGTGTATGTAAAGTTCTTTGCCTTGAGTAGTGTTTCTCTAATGCACCTACATGTGCTAATTGCAACCATTTAGCATACTCTTCCTCCTCTAGACAACAATCTAATATCCCTTGATCCGTATTCTTGTACATACTCCCTGCCATGATATGGTACTTTTGGGCTTTTACTACCTCTCTATCTTGAGTGTTTATTACTGGGTGGTTAGGCCCGTATGTCAATACTGGCACTAATGTTTTAGCCCATTGAGGTACGACTTCTAAATTAAACAAGTAAGCATCAGGAAGGTCATTTGCTACTCCTTATGGGGCCTCTCCAGATGTGAGCCTAGGGAGATGGTCTGGTCTCAAATGAGTTTTACCTTTCCTCACCACAACCTCAAAGTCATATTCCATTAGTAAGAGAAACCATCTTAATAATCTACCTGTATTGCATAGCTTGTTTACCAAATACAGCAGTGCTTGATGATCCGTAAAAAATTTAAACTTATTTGCAAGCAAATATTGTCTAAACTTTTTAACTGCATAAACCATGCCTAATCCTTCTCGTTCAGTGGTCGTATAGGTCTGTTCAGCTGCATTCAACTGTCTACTAGCATAGGCAATTGGAAGATTCATATGCTTCGCCTGTAGGTTGTGCTAGCACACATCCAATAGCATAGTTGGATGCATCCATGTGAACATGAAAAGGCTTGTTCCAATCTGGTGTGGTCAAGATTGGTGCTGAAAGTAATCTTCACTTAAGCTCATTGAAGGAGTTCTCACATTCTTCAGTCCACTCGAAGTTAGTAAAAAGGGAGTACAGGGGCTTTGCAATGATTGCATACATATGGATAAATCGTCGATAGTAGCCACAATGCCCCACGAAAGCTTGCACTTCCTTCACATTCTTTGGCCTAGGTAGCTCTGCTATAGCTTTCACTTTCTCCTCATTCGTGGATATGCCATTCTTTAACACTATGTGTCCTAGAATCTTGCCTTGCCTGACCATGAAAACACACTTTTCTGGGTTCAGGCAGACTTGATATTCTCTACAGTTGTCAAAGATTTTCCTGAGTTCAAGTATATGTGTCTGTCTAATGTTGGAATGAGCACAGAGATCATCAACATAGACTTCTAAATTCTTCCTCAAAAATTCCTTAAATACATGACACATCAGCCTCTGATAAGTGGCTGGCGTGTTGGTAAGACCAAATGGCATTACTTGAAAGGAAAATATGCCCCACTCTGTGGCAAAAGCCATCTTATGCTGATCTTCTGGAGCTATGGCTACCTGATGGTAGCCCGAAAATCCATCAAGGAAGCTGTACACTTCCTTGCCTGCTACTCTTTCTAGTAGATGCTTAGTGATAGGAAATGGATAGTTATCTCGAATGGTGGCTGCATTAACCTTCTTCAAGTTAATGCACACATGTTACTTTGCATTCTTCTTGGGCACCACTACAATGGGGGATACCCACTCAGTGTGCTCAATTTCATAGATAAATCCAGCTTCAACCAAGCGATCTATCTCTTCTTTGATCTTGGCAGCATAATCATCATTATATGTGTATGGCTTTTGTTTAGAGGTTTTGGCATCTGAGGTCATGGGGATAGTGTGTGAGCATATGACTGGGTCTACACCTTTCAAGTCCTTGTAGATCCAAGCGAATACATCTCTGTATTCTTAGCAAAGCTATCAACTCTTGCTCTTCTTCTTCCATCAGGTCATGTCCTATGTAGGTGCATCTTTCTTCTCCTTCCTCTATGGCTACAACTATTTTCTTGGTGGTTTCTTTGTTATCATAGGCCTCCCCTAATTGTGCCTCACATTTAGGCATTCTTATCATGACTCTCGTATCATCTATTTCATACTTCTTAAAGTTTTCAGGGACTCAAACAAAGATTCTTCCTCCTCATTGTGACTTCTCTCTTCTTTCTTTTCTTTCCTTCATTCTTAGGGGTCACTTGCATGGTTAACCTTACATCATTTGTGAGCTCTTCATGTCCCTGAGGGTGAACTTCTACTTCATAGAAGTATTCTTCATCTGATGGAAAAGGTGGGTCCATAATGATTGACTCTAGATCGGAGTCACTTGCATCCTCGAATGCATCAGTGCTAGGTTCACATTCTTCAAGAACTGAATCACCCATGACTGGCTCTATTGAGAAGACCGAAATGTCATAGCCATCCTCATCACAGTGGGGTGTCCATTGTTCTTCATTGATGGCTACATCCATTGTTGCTAGAATTTCCGCCCAACCGTGAGGTTCAAATTCTTTGTTAGGAAATACTACAGGTGCATAGGTTGGGTATTGAATTGATCTATGGGTCTCCTTCACACCTATCTCTCTGGCTTTTTCTCTTTTCTCTTCCTCTACTACCACTTTGCACATCTATAAGTGTGTGTCTTCATGCATCCATGAGGATCCTGATCCTATGGAATGCACTAACTTAGTATCATCTTTGGCCCTATGGATGGGATTCCATTGGATGGGGGTTACATCTCTATGAGAGTAATCCTTGAGATTAACTTTGGTTGCAAGTACAAAGAATTCGTTCCCCAATCATGTACCACTTGCAACTCTCGCATAAATGGTCTTCCCAAAATCATCTCATAGGCATGAGTTTTGCTAAAGTCACATATAGAAAAAGTATGCTCAAACTCCACACCACATGTGGTGAGAATTATTTTGTCTAGCAGTCATAAGGGTCTTTCAATGTGACCATCGGCCATCTGCAATTTCATTCTCGTTGGCCTGAGTTCTTGCTTGCCCCAACGCTTCCATAGGGAGGTGGTACCAATTGCAACTCCTACACCTGAGTCAAAAATTGCCTTGGTTGTGTATCCTTGATGGGTAATGGGAAGATAGGTGTTCCCTTCTTCACCTTGACTCATGTCTCCTATCTTGTCCAAGGGTATTCCAGGCACTGTTCTATGAGATCCTAAGTTGGGAACGAGGTTTTGCTACTTCTTGCACTTGATTGGCTACATGTTTCCATAACTCTGGCCTAACCTTGAGTAGCTCTTCTAAAGTGAGGTTGCACTGCACTTTAGTGTTCTTGACGACCTCCGTGTTCTTAGGTATGATTGAGTCTTCATTTCTTACCATGATTGTGGGATCTCTCATGCAAGTAGACTGAGCTTCTCATGGGCCTGTGAAATGGGGTAGTTCATGTAAAGAATTAGACTCGAAGTCTAATCTCTCATGCGATTGGGTACTCTCCTACTCTCCATAAATGGAAGGAATTTCTTGTGGGAATTGATCATGCAAGTCGTCCACAAGTTCAATGGGAGGAGAACTTCACTCTCTTTGGCCCATTTATCTTCTTCAATCTCTCGCAGGAATTCTGGTGAATACCGATTCATAGAAGAAGAGGTGTCTGGTTCAATGGAATTAGGGACATAAGCTTACTGGGGAGGAATGCTTATTCTTTCACTTGCCTTGTCTTTTCCTTGGGAGGTTGCTTCCTTGCCAGATCTTGAAATTATGCTCTCTAACTTCTCCAAAAGCCCATCAAAGTGCAATTGTGCCTTCGCTGAGCAAGAGTAGTTGAAAAGGCGACTAGCTTCAAAAATGGTCTGAGCCAATGCTACCATTGTAGTGCAAAGCTTGGTCCTCTCTATCTCTATGTCCTCTAGAGTGGGGTCAGCTAATACTGATCCTACTCTAGGGAGTGGTGGAATGGTATGAGGTGGGTTGGAGAGTGGTGGATTAGGTATTCATAGGGATGAAGGTGGTGGTGGCATGTGAGAGTTTGTTTGAGAGGTGAGTTTTACAATTTTGGCTTTTGTTTCTCTTATGCTTTCTTCTAATTCGCTCATCTTCTTAGACCATTGTCTTCTCATCCTTTCCCGACTATCTTTCCATGCTCTCGTCCGTTTCTTGGCTACGCTCTCAGTTTCACTAACCTCGGCACTCTTCTCTTGGCCTTTACCTTGGTTTTGCTGCAATGTCTGAGCTCTGGTGACCACTTGCACTGGCACAATAGAAGTCACACTGCCTGTAGAGTATACTACCAAACCAATAACGTTGATAGGAGTGATTTTCGGCATGTTATTGGGGTTCTTAGGACAATCTCGCAAGATATGCTCTTTTCTGCAAACTTGACAAAAGCCTTGAATTGTCAACGATTGGGGTTGTGTTGGGGCAGGCATTGGGCAATCGCAAATGGGGTGATCTCCCTGACATCTGTAGCATGATCCTCTATGGAATGGGGGTCATACCTGCCTAGGTTGAGGTCTAGGATTGGGATTTGTGTACATGACATTTGCATACTTTGGATCCCCACTAGGTTCACTCGGTTCGTCATAATAGTAGGACTCACTATGTTCAGGTGACTGCATGTAGTAAGCCTGTGGACTATCCATGTGAGTAGAGTCAAAACTATGATCA
Source organism: Ceratopteris richardii (assembly GCA_020310875.1). Classification (NCBI taxonomy): domain Eukaryota; kingdom Viridiplantae; phylum Streptophyta; class Polypodiopsida; order Polypodiales; family Pteridaceae; genus Ceratopteris; species Ceratopteris richardii. The sequence continues at coordinate 30,518,824 of CM035422.1, forward strand.
CTCAGGTCACTTTCTGAAAGCAGTGGTGTCACTGGCACTATGGCTCTAATCAGGTTCTCTTCTACAGCTGCGTACTTTACGGGAATCACATGGGTTGGGGTAGGAAGTTGGTGAGCTAACACAGGTTGAGGCCTTTGCTGGGTTTGGTAGGGTTGTTGATAGGGTTGTTGTGGTCTGCCATATTGTTGAGGTGGGTACTGGTTTGGGTATCTTCCTTGTTGTGGATATGCCTAAGGGTAGGTTTGCCTAACCGCTTGCTTATTGTATGGGCAATCTTGTGCGGTGTGATTAGTGTATCTCCGTTCTATGGTGCAGTACTGGCTACTAGGATTCACTTGGGGTTGAGCCATAATGGGACATACATTCACAATATGGTCACCACCACAAGTATAGCATCGCTTCAGTGGTGCAAATCTTGGTATTTTTTTGCTAGAGACACCTAGTTTTTGAGCTACCTTCTTTGCAAGTTCCTCGATAGATGTGGATTGACCGGAAGTGAGGCTACTAGAGCTATTTGAATCCTTGTAGATTTTTGAAAGCTCCGGCTCCTCTCCTAGATTATCCTCAATGTCTATGCACATGCGTACACGTTCTTCTATGGTTCTAGGGTCCTTCAAGTACACATATGATCTCAATTTGGTACTTAGCAGTCCATCCAAAAATAAAGCCACTTATTTGGCTGGTGTGGGTAACTCTGGAACAGGGCATCTCTCTACGTATTGCCCAAACCTTCTTCCTACAAGTCTAACTGTCTCTTGGGGGGTCTCCTTGAAGCTATGAATCAGTGAGGAAGTATTATGCCTTATGCCACTCTTAGAGAATTCGGTAATGAAAGCCTCTAGAAGTTGGTCTATGTTCTTGAATTGTCTCTCATTTTGTGGTTGAAACCATGTCAAGGCGGTGTCCCTAAGGGTTAGACCAAAGGCATTGTAGTGCGTGAATAGGTCCTCAACTTGTTCGGCTCTCAAGACTTGCCTAAACTCGACCACATGATCATAGGGGTTTCCAGTGCCATCGAAGTAATTCTTCATGGACTTAACCAGCTGGGTTAGCCTCAAGGTTCTAGTGTGTTCCCTAGGCCTTGGCAAAGGAAAATCATCAACATTTCTTTAATTTCTAGGGGCTCTAGGTCTCTCTGTTTCCACTCTATCCGTCTCTGCTCTCATCCTTTCTCTTCCCAAGGGGTTGGCAAAACTTACCTCTGGCCTGTCTCTACTTCTTTCCCTTTGAGCTCCATGAGCTTGGGATGTTCCAGCTCCTTGGTGGCCATAGGAGACATTAGATCTTGGTTGGGGAAAGACAAATTCACCCTTCCAAGTGTAGGCATGCCTACCATGCTATGTGACCACAAAGATCCTCTCTGAAGTACTGTCTAAATAGGTCACTTTGCCTGGGCTATCAGGATCTTTGAACTCATAGATTGTGATCGTTTCTACCTCATTCGGCTGGTCAGGTTTATACCTCCAAAAAGCTTCATTAGTCTCTCGGTTTAAGAGCAGATCTATGCTCTTATTGTCCTGGGGAACCCACTCTGGTGTGATAATTCTAGTGAGAGCTGATTTGCCTCGAGGGGTTTTAGGCTCTCCACCTATGTTCCCTTGCTCTAGGTCACCTATGTCCGTTTCTGGGATCACATTACCAAATTCATCTGTCATATCTGGGTAGGTGGTGACCACATACATGGTTCCTTGTTTGTCCAGGTATGCACCATTTTCAAACTTCACTACTGGATGTTCGAGTCCAATGGGTTGATCAGGGTTTTTAATTTGGACCACGACTCTTCTTAGGCTGTCCTCATAGATGCAAGCACCTAGTGAGTTGGTCCTAAGGTATTCCAGTTGAGTCCTGTAAGGACCGTCAACATTTTGTAAGTACACCACGCCTGAACTTCCTATGGGTCACTCCATACCTTGAGACATCTCTGATTTGCTAGTTTCAGAGCTAGGGTAGTGTGAAAAATTACTCGGTTGCTAGGCCCAAGACCTAGGAGTGTGATTGACACTAGCCTCTAAAGATCTAAGGCTTTGTCGATCTCTCCCTACGTGTCATCCTGATCTAAGGTTCATATGCCTTAGTGAGCAAGTCCAATTTTTACCCAAGGTACAACCTCGTTGTAGATCAAATTGTATCAGCCACTTGGTTCTTTTTTAGGTGGTTATTGTGTTTATGCTCTTGTCTGATTTTGCATCGTCAAAAATTACTTGAGTGATTTTTCACACTTGAAGTTGATCATAATAGATTTAGTTCTTTCCTTTAAGGTTATCGTCACAATGCATTGGTTACCTCTTGACTTGAACTCGATTACTTAGAGACTCTGTTGAGAAAAGGGGAACAACAGACCCTAACCGCCTCACATGGAAGTGAGAAGTTTCTCCAAGTTGGGGCAAAGAATGAGAGGAGAGGTTCACCCATACTCATGGAGCAATGGCAACAATGGCCAATGTCACAAGGAGCAAAGGGGAACATCCTCCCAACCATGCACACACACATGAAAATCCATACACCAAGACCAACGCCATTGCACACAAGGAGGCAAGAAAGTAACAAATGACACCTTCTTCCATTACCAAAATGGAGGCCAAGGCCATGGCCAAGGGACCCCTTTTACAAGAAGTGAGCCTCTATTTATAGGCTCTGCATAATGCCCCATGTGCTCATTTGGAAAAGTCAAAAAGTAGCACATAGTCATATCTCTCTAGATTCTTCCTAACAACCCACTCTTAAATAAATGAGCGCGTGAGATTTCCTACGTGGGGATTTTGAATTTGTGCCAAAAAGCTACTTCATGGAAAAGGCTTCAATACCATAGGCTAAGAGAAATATCAAAAAGGGGTTTAGGAGAGTGTTCATATGGACATCTCCTAATTTACAAAAAGAAGGTACTTTCATGAGGGCTAAAGGATGCCATAGCATGAGAAAAATTATGGGCAACCCTTAGAGCAACACTCCTCCCCCTCCTAGACTTTGTCGTCCTCGACAAAGCTAAGAGAAGAGCATACATAGCTCAACCGACCCAAGGTAGAGTCTTTCAAGTCTGAAAATCTTCAAGTCTTCAAAATCTGCAATTCTTCAGTCTGCAAGGCTTCAAGCTGCAAGTCTTCAGTCTTTACTTCAAGCTGCAAATCTTCAATCTTTAAAGCTGAGCGACACAATCCCCTTGGGGGGCAGTCAGCCCAGCATGCATCCCCCTGTGCAGTCCTTTGTAACGTTGGACATGCCTTCTCCAACAGCTCCCAAGCTTGAAATAACATGCAAAAAGCAAGTAGGTTGCATCTAATAATGAGATAAACATTCACTTCAAATTTAGTTTCCACTTCAAGAGAGCATCGAATCATTCATGATAATATTCTCATGAAGGGCTGGCCTGTTCCTGCAATTTCTCAAAATAAAGCTCAAAGGGTTAAGAATCCAAGAGCAACAGGAGCTTGTAGATTTTTATGTTTTATATGCTTGCCATGCCACAATCCTAAATGTGTTATCACACAAGTGCATGTGAGACACGAAACATTGGAACAATGCTCTGTTAATACCTCTTATGAATGTGTATAGGAGTTCAAGAAGTGAAATGAACAATCCAGAAATTTGATGCAAAGGACAGTTGAAATCGTCAACTAGTGGACTCCAGTATTGTGTCCTCTTAACAAGTGAGTAGGCAAAATGTCATGTAAGCATAACAAATGTAAATGAACTAGCATTCTTATCATTCTTCAAGCATTTATGAAATGCAAACAGTATTATCCAAAGCTAAACCTGCAAATTATTTTATAGGAACCATGAAAGAATCAATGCCGGAATTCCGTGTAAGGCATTATGAGATCATTGTAAAACCAGAGAATTTCTTCCCTGGCAAAAAACAAGTGCTCATTCCTTGTCCTTCAAACATTCTTGGGATTCTTTATCATGCTAACAATCCTAACTGTGTTAGCTCAGAAATAACAAAAATATGAGATAAGCATTGCTCTTGTAGTGCATTTGATGATTGACCTGCACATGTTCATGTGATCATGAGAATACAGGAGTAACAAGATCAACCAGAGTCATCAGCATAAGATAGTAGAAACATATCCCTTTGATCAAGGCCTGAGCATACAAACATACAATAATATGTGGCCCAACTTAGGAGGAATCAACACCAAAAAGGCCAACCAGAGTCAAGGTAAGTGAACTATAAACCAAAGACACCCCTCTACGATTTCTGAATATCTTCCTGAGAGAACTCTCATAAATGAAATGTACTCCCTCTGAAACAATCATTTGGGGATGATAATAAAAAAAGGAAGTGGATGCATATGCGCATATTCTCTAACTTCAATTGGTAAGGTTCTTGTTGAGAGGAGGTGTATAACAATTTAAATAATGCAAGCTTGGAGAAATGTATTGCAGTGCAAAAGAACAATCATACAACACATCATTCCGGAAACCAAGGCCATGAACTCAAAGTTTATAATCATTTAAATTGGAACTATTGCAAGAACAAGAGATCCTATAGCTCAACATATTGCCGACAACAATAATTGGAATGAAACAGATACTACAATTCCCTTTGGCAGGAAGTTTGGACACAATCCCTAAGAAATGTAGTCATATACTTCCACCTCATAATGCCACGGTTTGTAATACCCGATTCTTGCAATGCAAATGGAGGTGAAATGAAAGAATTCCTAACCTCCACAGAGCCTGCAATAGATCTTTTGGGAGACCTGTTATAAGATTAGCATGAAAGTAAGGAAACACATTAACCTTTACACCATGGTCTTACCAACTTACAAATTATGAACATTGCAAGAATCAATAATGCAAAAGAGAATCAACCAATTGTTGTGGATGCACCATGACCCTTGTGACTTTCAAACCTACATCTTTGTGCAGCAAAGAGGTCTAAATCCATGCAACATTTTCCTACAATTAGCATCTTGTAAGTGAACAAACTTCATGAAATTCTTCAGATTCTTTGCCAAGTGAACCAACACAATGTCCACAAATCATTCTCATTTATGAAAGTGAAGTACACAACATAATGACTGTGCATGGAAATGGTGCAAAGTAAACATATCACCTGTATCATACAAGAAACACAAACAATTCTCCAACTTCATAAAAGCCTTATTGCAAATTCTAAGTAGAGTTTTGGAAACCAACCCTTATGGGTCAGTCACAAAACTCTGCCAATCATAAACATTGGCCCACTATCATTAGCGTTATCATCTATGTTGGACATGAAAGATGTCTTCTGAATTTTAATACCCGAACCTCCTGGTAATATGGCATATAATGCATTCTTACTTAGAATCGTGTCCGATGGTAGTTATGAACCAAACATAAAAGAAGTAACCATTTCCTGCAAGCTTTTTCTATCAAAAGGGACCTCAAGGTGTCAAGCATTTGGAAATGGAAACGTCCTCTTCAAAAATAGCTTATTAGATGGGCACCAACACAAAAATTCATAATCAAAATTACAAGAAGGTTGATTCATGATGAGCAATTAGAGTGAAGACATTCATTTCATGTGGGAGGAAATCAAAGACAAGCCAAATGCATCCACATTCATCAAAATATTTCAATGTTTTCATAGGTGACATGTATCACCCAAAAGGAATGTCAACTTTAGTCAAATGATAAGATCTAAAACAATGCTCCCATCATTCCAATATGTCCCTACAACTGTAAGTGTCGTGAGGTCTCCCAACCTAAGGAAGCATTTTGCACCTACCAAGCTCGAATTGAAGTATGTTCTTTAAGCAAGGCAATCACAAACTCGGTCAACATGAGCATTAACTTCCTGCTAATAACCTTGTGCAAAACAGAGCCTTTCCGAGTCTACGTTGGCAACAACCCTGTCAAGAGGAATGAACTCATAAAAAATCAAGCAACTCATTATATAATGACTGGACATGAAGCATAGCTAAGATGAGTTGGCATGAGACAAGATTCTTAGCTTGAGGATATAGATTATTGATGCATGTTGACACAATAACACATTCTAGAGATTGACCGTCACCAACTGTTACAATGGGCCGTCATTACCCTCCCATTTCTACCTATCAAGGAATTTTCACCTGGCAAGCTCTTGGTTTTCTTGTTCTAAGTTTGTACTTTCCTTATCTAGGCATGTTTCCATAGTACTAAGTGAACGTGAGGCAGGTATAAAGAAGACATATCACCAATAAACAATACCCCTAGGAGTGTCACACCCATTGAACTTTAGAAAAGATAGGTTAGAAGATTAGAGGTCGTTCATACAATATGGTGTCAAATCTTGGAATCCTAAGCTTGGGTTTTAGTGCTCAACCAACCAGCCATTGAACCTGGTAAATGTCCAAGTTTGTCAAAAATTAGTTTATGGGAGCAATCAAATTTCCAACTCACCACCCGCTATGATTTCCCAATTGTTTCGAAATGAAATAATGAAGACAGGCTTGAATAGAAAGTCAAAAAGCATGTCTTCCGCAGACCAAACGTCACCGCAGACCGAACTTCATGGCATCACAAGATTATAGCATCTATGTTGATGGATGCCTTCGATTCTTATAGAACGATCTATCACTTCCTGCAAGTTTCTTGCAAAGCAAACGACCACCCAAGCGTGAAGCATTAAGGATGATTCATAATAAATCCTCTTTAGAGATAGCTATTACCTGGGCGCCAACACAAAAATTCACAAGAAAAGTCGTTCTCCCATGGTAGCAAATGAACATAATAAGATCTATATCAACAAAAAGTAACATTTTGCAATAAGCGTAAGGTATAGAAATGTTGGTCGTGACAAACTTAGGCGCTAGACTTGTAAGCATACATAGAATCTTCAGCATTCAAATGAATAAAATCGAGGGTAGCTAGATTGCTAATTCGGATGTCACATCACAGAGAATGAAGCGGGATCAGAGCTTACCACATAAAGAGCAAGGCTTACCTCAACATAGTAACCGTGAGCAAGAATGGTGGCCACCTGAAAGTAAGGTAGTTCGACCCTTTCAGAATGTATTAGGGGGCATGTGGATAAAATAAGGGGAAGGAAAGCTCAATTCCTATAGAATTACACATGAGCATGAATGCATTGAAACAAACCCCAAATTAATATTACCACGAGATGTCACGACAAAAATCAGAGATAGCACTCTCGAAAGTACGTAAGTTTAATCATTCATATTTTTAGATGGCATGAGAGCCAAAGCTCAATACATAGTGAATCTGATCAGGTAAGGAACAGAACTCAACTTGCGGACCAACACACGCTCGGAAAGCTTGCATAAACCCCAACCTTCACTTCATGGCGAATGCTAGAGGATATGTAATGCAGCAGAGCCCCGTTCAACAGTAGAAGCCAAGGGACGTATGTAAACCAAGAGCTTCAATCACCACAACAGGGACGAAAGCCCACTTCAGACGAAAAACTGTTGGAGCAAGTCTATGACAAGCCTAAGTATTGGCTTGAGTCCCACAAAGTCATAGAAAAAGCCTTAAAATGAAGACTATGTAAAGTTCACTTGTGAACTACCTCTTGTAACTTTTGAAGAGTTTACTTAATGTAAAAGTGAAAGAATCTTAAGTGGTTGAGTCCACTTGATCAAGAATGGAAAGAGGAGCCACGAATTCGTGATTTGTGGTAGGTAGAGAATCAAATCAATCATTGATTGATTGGAGAGTGATTGAGGGAAGTTAGCCTCCCAAACTCAACTATAAATAGGTGGCAGTTTTAGTCGTGGTTAGAGAGACCTATGTGAAGACCTCCAAGAGCTGAGCTTTATGCCATATCAAGGTGTGATTACAAGGAACACATATGTATCAGTAAGTCATTGTATTGTACAAGCAATATACTTTCATTTTCATGATTATTTGTGCGCATCTTTCCATGTTCTTGTGAAGTGTACTACTCACTGCCATTACTCTCAGTTTTTCTCAGTCAGCATGCAGAGATGTTTTCTCTGAGCTTGATGCATCCTTTTCAGTGATTTAACTTGGTAAAGTTAGCTCTACAAGTCTACTATATGCTCACAAATTTTTATGTCATTTAGATGTTGCAATCTTCAGTTATGTTCAGTTGAAGTCAACAGTGTCTGTGCATTTTTACTTCTCTATCAGGTACCCGACTTTTTCACTCATCTTGTCAGAGGTGTTTCTCAGTGGTTACTTATCCACATTCTGTGATTTAAAGCTTGTTGGATTCAGCTTACCGTCTAGTATAACCATACAAATTTGCATAATCATTGGATTCCTATATTTTGAGTTATGATGATTTTTCTGCTCACTGGTCTCAAACTGTAGCAGCCCGTGAAAATCGGGATGATATCATCAGTTGTTAAAACTCATTCTCAGTGTGTGGTTCATTATTTTTGATGAAATTACTCTTGAAAGTTAGCTCTTTAAGTTACCTAGACTTTCCCAAGAGGAATTAAGCTAATTGCTGCTGTGCTCAGAGAATTATGTAAAACACTGGACAGGTAAGAATAGCAAGTTTTCACCTCTGAGCTAACTCCAACTTATCTGTTTTGATCTATCTTTTTGAGAGTGATCCTCCAAGGTACATAGGGTGTCTAATACATCCATTGGCAAGCTAAAAGGGCCCACCATATACTTCTGGAGTTCATTTGGCTGGTGTAGATCAAGGATCTTGCAACACCTCTTCATCTTCAAGCACATACCTATCCATCTCTTCACAGTGGTATCAGAGCAAGGTTGGACAACATGGCAGATGGATTTCCTTCATCAATTGACAAATTAGACAGAGGTAACTACTCAGCTTGGTCATTAAGAATGGAAGCCTATCTCCAAGGTAGAAGTTTATATGGTTATGTGGTTGGAGATGAAGTTATGCCAAGTTTCAGGAACAAAAGTCAACCAACACAAGAAGAGCAAGAAAGATTGAGCACATGGTGCTCCAAGGATGCACTTGCAAGGTCTTATCTCCTCAACTCTATCTCAAATTTTTTGTTGCCTCACATTAGAAGTTGTAAGACATCTCAGGAAGTGTGGGATGCACTTGAAGCTTTCTTTTCTTCAAGTACTAAAGCTAGGAAGCATCAACTATGGCTGGATTTCACAACTCTCAAGAAGGCTCCCAAACAAAATGTGACTGATTTTGTCACAAAGCTCAAGGACATAGCGGATCAGTTGGGAAGCATTGGAGAGGTAATAGATGAAGAGCAAATTGTAAGGCAGGTCATCAATGGCTTGAAGGCAGATGACAAGTGGGAAGCATTCACCACAGCTATGGATTTGTACATGGACATGCATGTACCTAATTTCAACACACTCATTGGACAACTACTTACTCAAGAGGCAAATCTTATCAAAAATGGAGAAAGCTCTAAAGGTAATCAATCTTCAACTTTATACACGGATAAAAGCAAGTCTAAAGATAACAAAGGAAAGGCAAAGAAAGTGGATGATGAAGCAGGTACATATCAAGCTAACTATGCAGGTAGAGGAAGACATGGTAGAGGTAGAGGAAGAGGAGGTAGACAAGGCAGGAGGAGATCCCAAGACTCCAACTCATGTTCTGTTTGTGGATTAACTAATCATACAACTGAAAATTGCTTTAGGAATTCCAGGAATCAAAGAGGCAGAGGATACAATAGAGGAAGTTATGGCTACTCAAGAGGAAGGTTCAACAACTACCATGGCAACTACAACAACTACAATCATTCAAACTATCAAGGAGGCTACAAAGGAAGGAGAGACTACAATAACTACACAGAAGACTCAAACAAAGAGGATTCATTATTGATCATGAACATGGCTATGCCACAAGGTAAATCTGATGAGCATGTTTTCTACATAGATTCAGGTTGTTCAAATCATGTGGCAGGAAATGTGGCACTCCTATCAGATTTAGAAGATCCAAGGAATAAGCATGAGGTACAAACAAGAGATGATACAAACCATTCACATCATGGCCTAAGAAGATCTATGAGGGAAAAGAAAAAACCAGAAAGGTATGGGTTTGACACCTCATTAGTAACTAAACACTCTATCTACATAGCACAGGATATAAACCAAGAGGAGCCATCATCATTTGAAGAGGCCAAAGCAAAATCAGAATGGAAGCATGCAATGAAGGAAGAGATTGAAGCACTTGAGGAAAACAACACTTGGGATTTGGTGCCCAAGACTTGATCCATGAAGGTAATAGGCTCAAGATGGGTCTATAAACTCAAGAAGAATTCTGATGGTTCAATTAACAGGTATAAGGCAAGGCTTGTAGCAAAAGGCTTTGCACAAACTCAGGGAATTGATTATGAAGAGACCTTCTCTCCTGTGGCAAAGATGCCTACTATTAGGGTTTTGCTTAGTATTGCCTCTTCCAAGAATTGGAAGATACTTCAACTAGATGTAAAGAATGCATTCTTGAATGGTTGGATAACAGAAGAGGTATATATGGCACAACCACCTGGTTTTGAGAACCAAGTTTATCCTGATTATGTGTGTAAACTTAACAAAGCATTGTATGGTCTCAAGCAAGCTCCAAGAGCTTGGAATTTCAAGCTTGTTTCATTCTTGCAGGACAAAGGCTTTCAACCAAGCAAGGCAGATCCTTCACTCTTTATTAAAAAGAGTAATTCCGAGGTCATCTAGCTATGTGTAAATGTAGATGATATTATATTGACAGGAAATGATGCAGATGGTATGAAGAAGATCAAAGATCAGATGAGAGAAGAGTTCAAGATAAGTGATTTGGGTTCACTTACCTACTTCCTAGGTTTGGAAGTTGTCTACAAAGATCATGGTTTGTTTCTCACTCAAAGGAAGTACATTAAGGACATGTTGGCAAAATTCAAGATGCAAGATTGTAAGATTGCAGGTACTCCAATGGAGGTCAATCACAAATTGAGCTCACATGAAGGTGAACTCATAGAGGACATCACATCATATCAAAGTCTAGTGGGTAGTCTCAACTATGCCACATTGACAAGAGTAGATATATGTTACAGTGTGAGTGTGCTAAGTCAATTTATGCACACACCAAGGAAACCACATATGGATGCTGCCAAAAGGATTCTCAAGTATCTCAAAGGAACCATAAATGAAGGACTTTATTATCCTTATGTATCTGATTTAGGTTTGAAGCTATTTTCTGATGCAGATTGGGCTGGCTCCAAGGAAGATAGAAGGAGCACTTCAGGTTATCTTACCTTTGCAGGTTCAAAGCTTATTTCATGGTCATCCAAGAAGCAACCCACAGTTGCTCTCTCTTCTACTGAAGCTCAATATAGAGGTCTTGCCATAGCTACACAAGAAGCTATGTGGATGAAGACATTATTCAAAGATCTTGGATTGGAGTTTGGAACTCCAACTATTTTTGGTGACAATATGAGTTCTATTCATTTGGCTGCTAATCCTATTTTTCATGCAAGGACTAAACATATTGAAGTTCATTATCACTATGTACGAGAAAAGGTTCTAAGCAAAGAGATTCAAATATCATATGTGTCCACTCATCAACAATGTGCAGATATTCTAACCAAAGCATTGGATGGTACAAAGCTTTGCAAATTCAAGGCTATGATTGGTTTGCAGGTAATCTTGGAAGATTGAAGACCTCAAGCATACTTGGCTTGAGGGGGAGCTGTTGGAGCAAGTCTATGACAAGCCTAAGTATTGGCTTGAGTCCCACAAAGTCATAGAAAAAGCCTTAAAATGAAGACTATGTAAAGTTCACTTGTGAACTACCTCTTGTAACTTTTGAAGAGTTTACTTAATGTAAAAGTGAAATAATCTTAAGTGGTTGAGTCCACTTGATCAAGAATGGAAAGAGGAGCCACGAATTTGTGATTTGTGGTAGGTAGAGAATCAAATCAATCATTGATTGATTGGAGAGTGATTGAGGGAAGTTAGCCTCCCAAACTCAACTATAAATAGGTGGCAGTTTTAGTCGTGGTTAGAGAGACCTATGTGAAGACCTCCAAGAGCTGAGCTTTATGCCATATCAAGGTGTGATTACAAGGAACACATATGTATCAGTAAGTCATTGTATTGTACAAGCAATATACTTTCATTTTCATGATTATTTGAGTTCATCTTTCCATGTTCTTGTGAAGTGTACTACTCACTGCCATTACTCTCAGTTTTTCTCAGTCAGCTTCCAGAGATGTTTTCTCTGAGCTTGGTGCATCATTTTCAGTGATTTAACTTGGTAAAGTTAGCTCTATAAGTCTACTATATGCTCACAAATTTTCATGTCATTTGGATGTTGCAATCTTTAGTTATGTTCAGTTGAAGTCAACAGTGTCTGTGCATTTTCACTTCTCTGTCAGGTACCCGACTTTTTCACTCATCTTGTCAGAGGTGTTTCGCAGTGGTTACTTATCCAAATTCAGTAATTTAAATCTTGTTGGATTCAGCTTACTGTCTATTATAATCATACAAATTTCATAATCATTGGATTCCTACATTTTGAGTTATGATGATTTTTCTGCTCACTGGTCTTAAACTGTAGCAGCTCGTGAAAATCGGGATGATGTCATCAGTTGTTAAAACTCATTCTCAGTGTGTGGTTCATTATTTTTGATGAAATTACTCTTGAAAGTTAGCTCTTTAAGTTACCTAGACTTTCCCAAGAGGAATTAAGCTAATTGCTTCTGTGCTCAGAGAATTATGTAAAACACTAGACAGGTGTATGAACCAAGAATAGCAAGTTTTCACCTCTGAGCTAACTCCAACTTATCTGTTTTGATCTATCTTTTTGAAAGTGATCCTCCAAGGTACATAGGGTGTCTAATACATCCATTGGCAAGCTAAAAGGGCCCACCATATACTTCTCGAGTTCATTTGGCTGGTGTAGATCAAGGATTTTGCAACACCTCTTCATCTTCAAGCACATACCTATCCATCTCTTCACAAAAACAAGCAGCCGTTGTTAGGATATGTTCTCACTACGAGGAGATGGTTGTAGAGCAACAGACGTGCACCAAACCACCGACATGCAAGGTCAGATACGAGCAAAGATGAGAGGAGAAGTCTGAGCTGAAGGACGGCGAGGTGATGCTTATTAGAACTCAACCCTACACGCCTGCATGGACAAATTGTGGGGAGCAGATGCTCAACCCCGACGAGCACCACAAGTATGAAGTCGCAATAGTCCGAAGACTGACGATGCCTCCTGAGCGGGGAGCTCACAAAGGAAGCTCACCCTAGAAATCTGGCAGAGATGGAAAGAGGAGGAAAGGGAACTCCTTCCGCTTCTTACATTCACGCAACGGAATTTTCTCAGCCACAGTGAAGGCTGCAATAAAGAGGATACGGACACACACCTCAACACCCCCCCTCCTCACCTAAGTTATGGAGGAGAGCGCGAAGAGGTGCCCCATTACTATGTTTATGTGGAAGTGGACCTCCAGCACCATGGTTTCAATAATGTCCGTAAGAGGCAGTCACGCGACGATTTGAGAAACTTAAAAAGCAAAACCGAAGAAAAATCTTTTTTGGATTTCTAAAACAGAAACTTGAGAAGAAGGAGGGATCAAGAAGAGAAAATCTTCCTCTCCTCCAACCCAAAACAAACACCCACAACAAGAAATGACAGAGATGGGGGGTGCCACAATGAGTGTATGGGAGTGTGGGTATGTGAGAGTAAGAGAGAGAGAGAGAGAAGGAGTTAGGGGATGTTTTTTTTGTGCAACAAACAAAAAATGAACTAAAACTTACTCAAAAATAAAAAAAAAGAGGTACCCTTGACCAACCAAAGGCCACACGTATTCATCCTTCTCCAAGTGTCAAGGTGCATCTCACGAATTATGGACACGCAAACTTGGAAAAACCAACGGCTAAAGGCCGACGTCCCCGACAACAGCGCCAAATTGTTGAGAAAAGGGGAACAACAGACCCTAACCACCTCACATGGAAGTGAGAAGTTTCTCCAAGTTGGGGCAAAGAATGAGAGGAGAGGTTCACCCATACTCATGGAGCAATGGCAACAATGGCCAACGTCACAAGGAGCAAAGGGGAACATCCTCCCAACCATGCACACACACATGCAAATCCATACACCAAGACCAGCGCCATTGCACACAAGGAGGCAAGAGAGTAACAAATGACACCTTCTTCCATTACCAAAATGGAGGCCAAGGCCATGGCCAAGGGACCCCTTTTACAAGAAGTGAGCCTCTATTTATAGGCTCTGCATAATTCCCCATGTGCTCATTTGGAAAAGTAAAAGAGTAGCACATGGTCATATCTCTCTAGATTCTTCCTAACAACCCACTCTTAAATAAATGAGCGCGTGAGATTTCCTACGTGGGGATTTTGAATTTGTGCCAAAAAGCTACTTCATGGAAAAGGCTTCAATACCATAGGCTAAAAGAAATATCAAAAAGGGGTTTAGGAGAGTGTTCATATGGACATCTCCTAATTTACAAAAAGAAGGTACTTTCATGAGGGCTAAAGGATGCCATAGCATGAGAAAAATTATGGGCAACCCTTAGAGCAACAGAGTCTTCAACTTGTCTCGTGCCTATCGTTGCCCTAACTTACTTCCAATGCTATGCGTTCTTAGCCTAAGCTGGGAATTAACAAAGGGAGTTGAGAATAATCCAGCCTCACTTGTTGATCCCTTGCTCTTTGGTGCTCAAGAACCCCGTTCTCAAGCTTGCAAAATGCCCTTGCTTTGGATGCCCTCTAGTGCTCTCAATGGACTTGTAAGAGTCCCAAAGTTAGCTCAACATTTACATTTAACTGACATAACAATTCATTTTCAATAATGTACTTCAAAGCCCAAATTGCCCTTGTCTTTCTGGCCAAAAAGACCAAAATCACTAAAAATGGAGTTCATATGAGGAAGTTATGTCTCTTCAGGACTCTAGGGCTAAAACAGGATCAAAACAGGCTAATGGGCAAACAGGAATAACTCACAATGTTCTCTAAGGCCTCCTTATGCTCTAATAACCCTTGATTGTTTCCCAACTTTTGGCCCAAAATAAACAAAGTATTTTTGCCCTAAAAAAATGTCAAAATTGCCCGTCAATCACGATCGAATGGTCTCTCAATCGCGATTCATATGTCAGTCATGATCCACGTGTCGGTCGGGATTGGCAGGTCCGTCATGGTTTTCAGTCGCGATTGATGGGTCAATCGCAATGGACACGTGGCCCAAAATTTCAGTCGGTCCTGGTCAAACAATCATTGACTTTGTCAGTCGCGATTGACAGGCCCGTTGGGGCTGTCAATCACGATTGATGGGTCAATCGCGATTGATGGGTCAATCACGATTGACGTGGCATGCACAAATTCTGTCGGTCATGGTCAATCGGTCGTTGACTCTGTCAGTCGTGATCGACGTGTTGGTTGCGATTGACAGGTCCGTCGGCAAGTGTCCATCGTCATTTGTCAATCGTGATTGACGTGTCAATTGCGATTGAGAGATATTTGAGGAATTTTAAAATTTTAAACACACTTTTGGAATGCTCTAGGCCTACACATCATGTCTATGCACTTAGTTTAGCAATTTGATCAACTTTTTTGTCGGTCGCGATTGACAGAGGTCAATGGCTGGGGACCTGCACAGTCAAAAATTTGTGCCTGCTAAAGCTGGTGCAGCTGCTGGGGATGGTGATTCCTGCAAAAAATCTCAAAAGACACACAAAAGCACAAGCATGCAAATGCTCTCTCGCTCTCTCTCACAAGTGAAATGAGGGGAAATGGTATGGGAAGGGTGATATGACCAAAAAATGAATGTGCCCGCGATGATGGAGATGGAGATGGGAGATGGTGACGATGATAATGGTGATGAAGAAAACAAAAGAAAGTAGATAAAAGTGAAGAAAATACCTATGAATCCAACATCTCAACTCTACATCTTACCATCACACGCTCGTCCTCGAAGCTCGATCCCCGGCAACGGCACCAAAAATTGGTGTAGCTCAGTAATGAGTAGCACCTCCTTTAATTTCAATCCGGGAAGACATGAGGATGGTATGAAGACCTCAAACAAGTGATGGCAGAAGTGTGTGAGTGAGAAGCACACAAACATGCACACACATACACACACATGCACACACATGCACACACAAGGCAAGACAAAGAGAGAAACAATGGAGTTCTTTAGATTACTCAAAAAGTCTTATACAAGTTCAAATCTACAACAAGGTGCCCCCAAAAATGAGCTCTCTAGCTCTTTTTATAGTTTTTGACTAGCTTTTGTCCTACCCAGACCTAGTGTCCTGCCTAGTTAAAAATTAGTTTATATGGCTATTTTGGAGGCTCAAACAAGCTCTGAAAATTATGAAAATTGGTACATAAATACTACTAGTACTCTTCAAGCTCGAGGACTCCTCCGCTTGCACAAAATGGAGCAGAAATAAGAAAAAATGGTCAATGGTATTTACAATGATGTGAAGTGACTAAGATCACTATTTGGGAAGTATTGTTTTATGGAAAAACCTGCTTGTTCCTTGCTCTGACTCCCTTCTATGGCTTCCATGTCTTGTAAGTCCTTGACTGCCCTGACCACTACCAACACACTGGAATTGGCGTCGCATAAGCAACGTTGTTAGCGTTGCTTATGCGATGCAAAAAAGCATTGCTTATGCGATGTTTTTTTAAACCGTCACTTTAGCAATGCTCAATGTGAGCGTCGCACATCCCATCGTGCCACACGTCGAAAAAAAACATCGTTTAGCTCGTCGTTTAATCGACGGTCCGTGCTCGATGCTTCTTGCGACGCTTTTTGTAATTTTATAGCGACGAAATTGTGTCGGCTTAACCGTCGCTATGCGCGCATATTCCTTGTAGTGGTGGCACATGTTGTCATTGATTTTTTTCCATCCATACTTTTATTTTAGCCTATTTGATCACTATCATATCTAATCCTTGCAGTTGTTTCACTCTAGCCACACACATGGTCTACCCAAAATCACGTGATAGTTGCACTCACAATAGCTTGAATTTTTGTTAATCTACCATTTTCACCATAAATGGTGTAGGTTCTAGTTGAATGGCCCCAACTCCTTGCATATTTTTCCAAAAAGGATAGATATCCCTGAACCACCATCAATCAGGACTCCAAACAAGTAGTGTGTTTAATGGTCACATTCACAGCGAGCACTTTATAGTCAAAAGCCATTGGTAATGATTCTTATAGTTGCACATTTTTTGAGAAGGTGGCCTAATCCTACACAAGATCCTTCTTCAAAGCTTCTTCTTGCTATTTAAGTTTATGAATGAACTGCTAAGAAACTATCAGAACCAACTATAGAGGTTGTGCCATTCATATCTCACATTTGAAATTATAGCCATTTGAAATCTTAAACACATTCTACGTTGGCTCAAGTTTGAGATTTCATCTTTGTACCGTTTTTTAAGAAGCAGTTCCAGAAGTGAACATATGTATCTAAGTATTACTCTATATGTAAGAACCAATTACTTTTTCTGGATCCTTTGATTCTCCTTGTGAAACAAAATTTTGAATGATGTTAGATAAAATTCCAATAACATTAACATCGTGTGTGCAAAATAAATATCTAGTGATGCATTATATATTCTTTGGTTACTTAATTATTCTAAACATTACATCAAACTTCTAGGTACATAGGAAAATAATTTTTTCTATCAGAGTTTCCATATAGTACATGATTGTTTTCTTTTTAATTATTCTCTTCCTTCCCGTATTTTTCTCTCTCTTTATGTATGTAGCACTTTTGGGTCTTTTCATACTAGAAAAAGATTAAGATTTATCCTTACATTTTTTACTTATATAATGAACTTATTTTCATTACGTTAATCCTCTCGATTTTGAGAACAATTTGCATAGTTTTTAATAATCAATTGCTCCTTCAAAATTTTGCTTTTTGTAAGAAAACTACACATAGAACCAGCGTCATATGCTCATTGTGTAACTATACTGAAGGTAAACAACAATATCCTGAGCGTCATTTGCTATTTCAGATGATGGCCTGTGTATCTAATCTATCGTATGGAAATTTCTCACTGGTTAGGGTACAAGTCACGTAGTTGATATAGTCAAAACAAGAGCTATAAGAGGACTAAAAATAGGATCTACATATAAAAGAGAAACCTACAAACACCTTAACATCACCTAAATTAACTATATTTTGAACACGTATAGTAGTAATAAGATGTATTTCAAAACACCCTCCACAATATTCTACAATCCCTTTGCAATAATAGTTGATCCTCAATACTCAACACACAAAATACATCATCATCCCATGTCTCACTCTCCCTCGTGCACCATGTCTAACTCTCCATTGTGCACCCCAGAGGGAACGATGGCTTTGCTATCAACATCAATAGATGTTGGCACGCTAGAATTGTGGAAACCGTAGCGGACCAGAGCGATCAATGGGTTGGTGCTTTTTTTGGGAGTCCTATGCAGTTTTCAATCATCTCCAAGTATGCACCCAATATCGAATATGAAAGAATCTCCAATTGGCAATCGTTGAAATCTCTGCCCCTCAACATCATTCTCTATGGGGAGCTATATCACACAAAATATTATAAATAAGTGTAGCCCCCCTTCTCTCTCCCAAAGGATGGACCTTGTTGTCCCTGATCACTACCCATTTGTGCTTACCTTCAAGCCGATCACCAATCTCATGAAATCCCCTTGGATTCATGCCAATCCAACTAACTTCTCTTTCTCCTCAGTCCAGCAAGAGATTACCACTGCTTCGAATAGGGCCTTTTCCACCTACTCCTCGTTAGCCACGTGTTGGTGGAAGGCGGTCCAGCAGACTCATCAACTCTTGGTCAAGGCTCAAAAGAATCTTCAAATCATTTGTCATGTTAGAAGAGAAAATCTTTATCAAAGGCTTAGGCATTTAGAGATCAAAGTTAACAAAGTGCACTCGCAATACAAGACAATGCTCTAAAAAATAAGAAGTATGCTTAGATACGAAGAAAGAATTCAAAGAAAGAATCTACAAATATACTTTAAAGATTGGTGGCCAGGTAGGAAAAACAAACCTACTAAAGAGATGTGAGGCCTCCTCATGAAGAAGCAGTCCAAAGAAGCGATCCCTTTCATGATGAATATAGATGGGGTTGTATGCAAGACGGATGAAGAAAATAGTACACTAATTCTCAATCATTTTAGTGTGCTTTTGGTAGTCCCCATGCCTCTTTCTCCTCAGAGGCATGATTGCGTGGCTACCATCCCTAGAGTCACATCCAAAAGAATCCCACAAAACTTTAAAGCACTTTGAGAAGCTCGCATTTTGGATGGTGAGATTCTTGAAGTCATTGATTCCCTTTCTAATGGCAAAATCCCAAGGTTGGATGGCTTTACCATATATCCTCATATAAGTTTTTTTTTCCTTCTCACAATGGAATAAAAGTACCATATGGGCACCACTACAATCAGAGTAGACGTTTCCGTTCTAGCAAGCTGAAACTTAAAAAACTTAAACAAACATAGTACATGATATTTTTAGAAAATTCCTCTCCTTTAAACACTTCTGTTGCTAACACTTTCATATAATTCAATATTCAAAACTAAAAACAGTATATTACACATTTTTTAAGACTCTTCTTAAACATTAAAACATCAAAGCCAGTTTTTTTACCTGCATCTTCATTGTGGTTCCCTCCTTGGGCGATAAGCTATCAAGAAACATAGAAAACGTTTGGGCATGAAATGATCTACTTCCATACCTTCAAGCTGATCCGCATGGAGTTAAGAGAAAAGAAAATCTCAAATCTGATATTATAAAATGAGAAATACTATAATCACTAAACACTCATGGGTTAACCTTCTAATCTTCTTCTATAATTTTCTAAATTGATATCATCATCGGAAATATCACCATATCAACCAGATTTGCAGTTTTTCCTACACTACTCGACATGAAATCCGAGGCCATTGTGTTAATTTTCATAAAGTTTAGCAACCTTTACCTTAGGATTGGAAGGTGATTGAGACATATGCATGGATAGGGTACCTACTATGTCTTTGGGTAGTAGCATCATCTAGTGGGTCAAATCACGGTCCCTTTCTAGCTGTGATAGATATCTCGAAGGAAAACCTTCCCAGTAATCTATTCAAATGTCTTTTGTCTAAACTGTAAATAATGTCAGCTCGTTGCCGTGGTTTTATAGTCTACAGTTGATGCCAGTATCAATACCATACACACACACAACATACACACACACACACACACACACATATATATATATATATATATATATATATATATATATATATATATATATATATATATATATATATATATATATATATATATATATATATTGTCCCCTCCTTGCTGTGGTTGGAATAAAAGAACATAATTTCATTAGTACCTTTTATAATCTACAGTTGATGCGACTGTCTATACCATGCATACACATATATATATATGCCATATATGCAAACTCTCTATTAATCAACTTCTATAGATTTGGAGTAGAAATAGAGCACTAACTGCTTTGCTGCTTTCTTTAGAGTATTCATGGAACAGGTAAAGGTGCCATATTTAGTGCAGATTACCCTCCTTCATGGAAAATACAACGCTCTGCAAGTAATACTATTGTGATGCAAACACCTTTTATCAAAGTAAGCATTTAAAACAGTCTCTATGGGAAAAATAATTCCAGGTGATACATGGAATCAAATAAAGAATATAAAATATTTTTCTCTCCATCATATTAAATATAACTTGTAGCGCGCGCACGCACACACACACACTGAGAGAGATCAATAACATAATGCCTTCCCGAGGCATTGAATATTATAGATGTGCATTACTATGTTTAGACAGTCTTGGGATCCTACGACCATCTGAATATCCCAAATACCAATGAGAGATTTCTGATTCTTATTCGTTGGTCACAGTGTTTTCAAGCCCAACATCTCTTCCTTGAACACAAGTTTTTCTTTCTCTCAAGATGATAGGAATTGCAATTTAATACATAAACTTGGCAACTCTCTGTTCCTTAAAATATCCAGCAAACTAGCACACTATTGCTAACGCTAGGGTCTTGAAGGAGACGTTGTTCACGCACGAAAAACTGAAGTGCAAACCGAAATTTTACAAATGAATGGAAGGCTCAGAGCTGTATAAAGAGGAGATATATGATATCGACGTTTATACCATCGATTATATTGTCGGTTTGCAAATACAAACCAATGCTTGTACAGGCGATAATCTATCGATGCATGTACCGAGCCTTATACCGATGCTATTAGGCAATTACCGGCGCTTATACTAGCGCATATATAGATGCCGGAAAACAATACTCCTATGTATTTGCGCCAGTATAAGGACCGATATATGTTGTAGTGCACTAAAAGTACAACGCATTCAAACGCATGCTTCGATTTTTAAAATATATGATAATGCAATGAAAGTTCATTGCAATCTTCACATGAATTTTCCTACTTTCTTTCCTAAGTACACCTCCTGTTTGATCAAGTCTTGATGGGAGACGTTTTTCCTCCTTACTTCCACTGCCTCCTATGCTCTCGCCGCCATCGTCTGAACACACTCAGTGCTTGCCATGGCCCGTGTTAGCTTCGTTTGCACTCTCTTAGCTGAGACAAACATTGATCACATGGTAGCGAATTATCAATATGCCAAATGCATCGAGCTGTGGGTTCTAATCTGATGGATTAGCTTTCCTCGTGTCTTAACCTCGCCTTGCCTTGGCGGTGCGTGCAAATGCTTCAGCTCACAGACAGGAGCAGGGAGAATGCATTCAGGTTCATCCTCGTAGCTTCTTACCCTCAATTCAAAGCTACTGTCAATCGCATCAATCTACGCCAAAGATTGCTCCACCGCTGAAAGAAGACACACAAACGAGCTGTCAGCCATGGGCTGAAAAGCGCACTGACAGAGATGGTGACGCACCTTGTTTCACAACATTAGCGCCGCCCTAGTTTCGGCGCACAGACATTACCCGGTGAGCGCGTCTGCTTGCGCTCCGGTAAACGGGTGTAGATATCCGTCGCATTCCCTCGAAACTCGCCCTTGGGCCTCCTGTCAAAGTATCACCAATCGCATCAATCCACGCACATGAGAGAGCACTGAGAGCTATTAGGGCCGGAATAGAAACAAGAAACTAGTATGTGCACGCGAGCTGTATGGCGGAAAGAACATTCATAGGTACGGCGGTGCCCATCGTTGAATACAGAAGGACGATCGTCGATCAGAGTTTTCTCACAGATATTGTTTAGTATCCGCTGAGCTCGAACGCTGGAGCTGAAACTGATATATACAGGCGACAGGCTGACATCCATGACCGTTCCGCCAGCTTCGATCCTACTGCCAATGTGCCTGTCCCGCCCACCCACGAATAACATACATCACACCCAGAACATACCCAGAATCTGCCAACATGGGCGCTGAAATAATACGTGCACACATGATACCATCCATAGCAGACATTTAGAAAGACGGCGACGCCTATCTTTCTGAGAGTAGTATAGGCGCCGCCATAGCTTTGGCGCAAGCATAGCTTCTCCTTTTTGGGGAAAAGACAGAAATCTATATTAGAAAAGGGAAGCTCCACATCATGCATCAAGGTAGGGCAGATGACCAGAAACATGTCCACTGCTTGTAGGACAGTTGGTTGAGCTTTGGCCTCGTAAGGCGGAGGTCCAGGGTTCAAGTATTAGGCTGGACATGTTATGGCTTAAGCCAGTTAAACCTAGTTGTAACCATGTCTCTTTCAGTTCTAATTTTGTCTAACCCCTGCTTTGTGGGATACGGGGGGTCTCGTGGGTGCTATGTCCATTCACTTGTACAGTTGCAATTTCAAAGTTAAAGTTCGGGGGAGTAGGCTTCGGCTGAACCTCCATTTTAAAAAAAATAAAAAATAAAAAATAAAAAGTAAAAAAACATGGGGGGGTGGGGGAAATCGGGATCTCTACAAAAGTTTATAGTTATTTTCAAGGGTAAACATAAACAGAGGGCATCAGGGTAGGCTATACAACTCCTCTTGATAGTTTAAATCAATCAAAAGTACAACGATGAAGGGCATAGAACCCATTGGACCTCTCAAATCCCACACAACCACACGAGTGCCTTTCGAATCACACACGAGTAGGGTTGAACATGTAGCGCTTACTAAGAATGAGAGAGCTCACTTACTAAGAATGACAGAGCTGGAAGGATGATTCACACAAGTAGAGGTTGAACTTCTAGCATTTATTAAGAATGAAAGAGCATGAAGGATCGTTGAGGGTAGGAACTAGAAGAGGACGGCCCTAAAGCCACATGAGAAAACTAGTTTCAATTGTAGTTAACTTCGTCGCAATGAACACAACCCTTGTCACTATTGACATTGTCCATCGAGAGCACCGGAAGGCCAATGTTTCTCCAAATGGAGCTACTTTAACGTCGCATCATATCATCATGAAGGGTATACTAGAAAAGAATGGCCCTAAAGCCAAATGAGAAAACTATTTTCAATTTTAGTCAACCTATTTGCAATGAACACGGCACTTGTCACTATTGACATTGTCCATCAAGACGTCGGAAGACCCATGGTTCTCCAAATGGAGCTAGTTTAACATCTCATCGTATCATGATGATTAGTGTACTAGAAAAAGATGCCCTAAAGCAAGATGCGAAAACCAGTTTCAATTGTAGTCAAACTTGTCACAATGAACATGGCCCTTGTCACTACTAACATTGTCCATCGAGAGCATCCAAAGACCAATCGTTCTCCAAAGAGAGCTAGTTGAACATCTCATCATATTATGATGAGGAGTGTAGTGTGAATATAGCCAAGGAGACTTGAATGGCATAGCACCAGTGGGACTCCCTAATCCCACACAAACACATGGTTGCCCCCTAATTACTACACAAATAGGGGTTGAACGTCTGGCTTAACATCTCGTTTTATCATCTGCATGAAGAGTGTCCTACCGCTGTAATCAACACAAACACATGGTTGCCCCCTAATTACACACAAATAGGGGTCGAACGTCTGGTTTAACATCTCATTGTATCATCTGCATGAAGAGTGTCCTACCGCTATAATCACAGGGGTTGAACTCTTGCCCTATGCCCCTCCCGCCTCAAAGAAAATCAAAGAATCATCCGCTTAAGCTAGCGTTGCTGGACAATATTTTATTTTGTGTTCCATTCAATTTTCCATTTTTATTCAAGTATTCGCCATCTTATGTTGAAGCTTTTCCATTGTATATGTGAGGCGTCAGCTTTTGGTTTCCAAAAGTCGTGACTCGTGATATTGAACTTTTTGACGTTCAGAATTCCTGGAGATTCAAGATGCACACGCTTCAGCTTGAAAAACAAAAAGCGTTTTAAGAGGGAGAAAGCGGAAGTGGGAAAAGCATCTGCTTTCTTTTTTTCTTTCGTTGTCGTCTAGAGGTTTTCGACGTCAATAAATGTTTAAGAACATACATGCCTAACACAAAAAATATCAACCTGTCTGAAATAGAAGCACAACGACATCAAGCCGTATGAGATATGATCATGAGTCGCTCTCTATGAGAACTCCACAACTGATCATGTCAAAGGCAATCAAGCTTCTTCTCCTTCTTCCTACTCCTGTTCTTCTTCCTACTCCTGTTAAAAGCAACTACCACAACTGATCATGTCAAAGGCAATCAAGTTTCTTCTTCTTCTTCCTACTACTGTTAAGGGCAACTAAATTCCATTAAAGTGAGGAGATCTTGCGCGATGTTGGTGTGGGACGTCTTGACAAGTGACAAACAGCTTGTCAAGGAAAGCAAGATCAAAAGCTCCCTATTCTGTTGTCAAGTCGCGCTAGTGGGAGAAGAGAAAAAGATGCCTCGGAATGACAAGCTCGAAAAGGGCAATGCATATGGTGAAAGATTTAATAAATAGAAATAAAAATCTAGTGGAGAAAGAGACAGAGTTCAATATTTGCGTGTGTGTGTGTGTGAGAGAGAGAGAAACTATTGTAGGCTAATCTATGTAGCTATTAAGTTCTCATTACAAATAAATGAAGAAAGAACCACACACAGTGTGGATGCGAGATACATCAAAGAGGCCAATAAGCCTCTTATGTGAAACTCTGGAACTATTACCATATTGATTTCCCTCTTATGTGTAGGCTATCAGATGTCTAGAGAGATTTCCCTCGTGTAGTAGTTCGTTGTTTTGTACATCAGCGATGGAGACTAACTGAAATCCATTGTGTATGTGAGGTGGAATCTTTCAAAATGCCTCACCTCTCACAGCACTGCAGGGTCCTTATGAATAGCTTTCTACGTGGAAAAGGTTGTTTCGTTGTTCGGTGATTGTTCTTTTGAATCCTAGAAACGTATTACAGTTTTATAATTTGAGCCTAAGAGACCAAAAAAGAGAAAACATGGACCTTGTGTTTTCTAAAGATTTATTTCTTGCCAAGCTCATCAAGGATTTTCTCCCATTTGGGACCTCCTATATTCTTCCAGATGACTCCAGGACACCCATCCAAGTGAATATTAGACTATTCCCATATCTGTTCTCCTAAAACTTAAAATTACCCATCAGACTTTGTTTTAATTTTCTAATGTCTTGATTCTAATCAAGCATCTATATACATGTAATATACATATGTGCCGTCCCATTAAAGATTATGGAGGCCAATGAGAAAACAAAAATCATTTCATCATCCCTAATTCTCTGTTGTACTGATTTATCCCTTAATACTACCAAATAATCCCAATCCTTATCATCATGTACAAGTTTCGTTCAATGGCACCTGCTTTCATTTCGTTTTATATTGAGGAGTGGCATGCCATTGTACCATATCAGAAAGAAAGCCATGCATGAGGAGATACCTCCATGTTAGATCTTTGTGTCTTGAAAGGGATTGCATTCCTTCTCACTATAATTTTGAACTTTACAAAAAGTTGTAGCACCATTCTCATAACATTGATAGTACGATTTGTATCAAATGAAGAATGAGTAAGAAAGCCTCTCTATATCTTTCGAGAATACTTCCAAATTTCAATTCAAGCACGAAAAAGTCCTTGTTAGATTACTTAGCATAGTCAGTGGCTTCTTGAAATCTCATGGAAGCCTGAACGGCTTCTTGAAATCTCATGGAAGCCTGAACAATGCTATTGCTAATGAATCTTCATATCTCAACCCACATATGTAATGTCAATAACAGTTGTAACATTGTAGTGCTCACCTAAAATAGAAATTCTATGTTGAATTTTTCTAATCGTGCACTACTCATCAAAAGATGGTACTAGCTACAAACCACACATGTTATGAGTACAATCAAGATGTTTTTGTTAGTTCTTTTGTAGAAAAGCAAAAATTTTCGTAGGAATTTTCTTATATCAAAGCCTCTATAGGAAAGTGGCTTCCTTGATTGTTGTTTAATACCATATTCAATGAGCCACTTTTTTGCTTTATTCATGAGGGTTGTCTGGAAAATATTGGACTTATCTTCATTGTCCTAGCCATACTTTCAATTACATCCAAATTCACCTTAAATGCTCACACATGAGCATCTAGGTTGCCTGTAGGGAATCCCCCAAACTTTGTGTATGAAATTCCCATTGGGTATTATCCCCTCTATGCTTCATCTACCATTTGCTTTCTATAGTGAGTTAGTGTAAGAATGAGCTCTTTGGTATGGGTTTCGGTTAATAAAGGAAATTCATCTTGATTGTATGATTCCTCCTGATTCTATCCTTTGTATACTAGCAAATCCTTAGTGTACATGGCATGTTGTAAGCCTATATAGCTTTCTTCTTCAAATGCCAAATCATCTTTTATTCCTATCAATCCTTTGGTAGTCTCTTGGTCCTTTCTTCCACTTTCTTATTATTTCTTCTTTCTAGAACTTTCACAAAAAAATGCTTCCAAACTCAGTTACAATTGTCGAAACAACACTTATAAAATCTTGAAGTTCGAAATAACTTTTTACCCTTTTACCTACTAATACAATACTTAATCAAAATAATAGTAATCAACTTAAAAGGAAAGATTAATCAAACTATAATGACAATATGACATGACAACAATAGCAAACAAGAATTACTATAAATCTGCCAACGTGTCGATCCTCCTATAGCAATCGAATCCTTACAGACTCATCATGCCAAACTCTCAACCATGCACCATTTCTTTGTATTAGGCACTTTCTAAATGATTACAATGCTTCACCAAAATGGTTCAATGGAAATATATGTATATTTACATTTAATCACACCACCACCCTAACAATAGCCATGTATACAACCACACAAATAAAGAGAAAGGAGATCATGAAGAAGGAGTGAAAATATTGTTCTTTCTTAAGTTAGTTCTTTCATTCCAAGAAATGACGTATATACATGTGACCACATTCATGTCCATTCACATTTTGGATGGGTATTCAAAAATAAATTGAGAGCTAGATGGCCATGATACATGATTCAGAGTGCGAGACTAGAGGACTCCTCGTAATGGACATATATAAGGCTTGAAAATGTGTCATTACAATATCAATAAGAAGGATCTCAAATGAAAATCTTGGGGGATCCTTTTTCTCTTCTTCATTGCTTTAATGCTTGCTTTCCTCATCACTACAACACTCCACTCACCCCCCAATATCTATCATCCCTGACAGATCATCAATCTACCTCGCTTGAACAACATTTGGAGGGTTAAGAATATTAATTATGTGCTCTATACGTATTCTTGAAGTACTCAATAGAAAGGGGTTTTCTACACCCTAGTTACTAGATATCTTTGGTTTGTTGACATACTTAGTTCATTGTTTTGTCTCTTAAAAGCTCCCCCTAGTTTGGGCTAACCTATTTCCTTTGGTTGCATTTACTAGGCCAATGAATCTTCCTTCCCTTGTATATCATTTGTGGAGAATGATTTCTCTTGTGTGCACTAAGAAGCATGTAGCAAGCCCTTGTAGGTTTATACATGGAGCTTAGATTTTTTGTGTATTGCTTGCACAATCACAAGATATACCCAATCACAAGCTTCCAATCACTCAAGAAGAGTAGAAGAGAGAAAACGAGAAACTTGCACAAGGCATGAGAAAATGTAATGGGACAGAGTAAACAAGATGTGATGTAGAGAATCT